>CM046377.1:48380190-48912690 GCA_025413485.1 Ficus microcarpa | reverse complement strand
TTTGAGCTCATTAAGTTATGCACATTTTATAAGGAAACATATGTGGCCCAAGTGGGAGATTGTTGGAAAATAATTAAACACGTGGGCCTACATATGTAATTAAATGTGTATTATATGCTATCATAAAGTTAAACCCATTTAAAGTGATCTAACTAAGGTTTATTTTTATTGGGTTTTAGGCATTAATTATAGTGTGGGTTTATTATGTGTAGAGGCCTAATTTCATATTTCTAATTTTATGATGGGCCAAAATAGAAATATGAAAAGAATATAACTACTGCAGTTATATTAGTTGGTTATGGTCCCCAATTCATACGATACTTTTTACTTTTCTATTCTCTCTGACATCCCATCATCAGAAGAATACAGAGATTCATCTCTAAAGAAAATCGTACTGAATTGGAAGAACTATAACTCATAATCATCTCCTTCCTATGGATCCAGGTATGCTTCCGCTTTCATTCTCTTGATGATTTGACATGGTGGATTTTGTGAATAAATGGATTTTCTCCATTAAAGTTTTCAGTTTCTTATTCTAACAGGATGGGACTAATATAGTTTTTGCTCTAAGATTGATTAAATTATTCTTTATCTAAAAGTTGATCTCAAGGGTGACCTTCTTTTCCTTCCAGGCTGCTTTGTTTATAAATACTGCAAGTACTTTCCAATTTCTTGTAAGTCACTCATTTTAATCATCTTGATAATTTTTTTATTATTCCAATTTTAGTTCACATATATAGATTTTAAGTATTTTCTTTTTTTTTTTTTATAAATAATTTGCAGCTTTAATTGGAGCCCCCTCAACTCTTAGAGATAATTTTGTTTTATTGTGTAGATCTTGTAGTTTAAGATATTCCATTGTGGAGAAGATGATGACTGCAAAGCTCTTCTATGAGTTATGACTTGGTGAATGGTGTGCTTGAGAGCTTTTGAAGCGTTATTTCACATATAGTCAGAAGACAATATGGGAAAGGAGACGTATTTGGAGGTACGCAATGTATTCGGATGTACATTGTCATTAAATTTGTACTTTTTTTCCTTTGATATTACTGTCATGTTCTTTACTAATTTTTATGTATATATTGGAATTTTTATTAATTACTTCAGCTATTTCATTGATTTTCTTCATTATAAAATGCAACAGTAATATTTATAGAAAAGAAAGTTGCTATTATTAGAACACTTCCTTTGGTTAAGATCTCGAACATGTTGTGAACAATTAAAAAAAATTAATCAGTAATATTTATAAAAAAAAAAAAAAAGAATCAGTTGTAGCATTCAGTCCTTAGCATGGAAAACGCTATAACAGCTATTTACAGCACTAAAAAACGTTACAAAAAACAGTTTCGTAGCATTCAAATGCTATAAATCCTCCAAAGAGCGTGGGCTGTGATAGCGTTTTCTAAAATGCTATAGAACATATAGATAGCCTTTTTTACACGCTATGAAAAGACTAATTTGTTGTTGTGTACATCACCCTGATTGTAGTAGTTTTAGTTTTTTTGACATCCAAATTGATAAGTGCGGAGAGTCAAAAATCCAATAAATATTAAGAGAGTGCAACAGGTTCACACCTAAGTTTTTCATTTTAATTTTTGTCTTTTTTTTTTAAACAAGAAAAATTATATCTAATTTTTGAAAAGTTAATTAATTTCAACTTAAAATTTTCATCTCAAATTCATGTTTCAAACAGAGCCTTAGATATTAATTTTTGGACTCAAAATATTTAATTCTCAAACTTAGTGTTTTAAGTTTTATGTAATATAAGATTCATCTAAAATTTCTTAAATTTCTACTAATTCAAATTTTTTTAATCACTAGAGCATTTTTTTATGATTATAAATCACTAAGTATAGGATAAATTTAGCCCATTGGCCGCTATTCGAGGATGCTTTTTTAAAACCCACTAATAATTGAAAAAGAAAATTGAGATTAAACCTAAATTAATTATTTATTTATTTACAATACTACCCAAAAGCGCTCGTCAAATATTAGAGGAAAAAGAAAACTAACACAAAAACTTCAAATTTATTTGCTCGATGCAGTTCTAACTTTAAAATTCTTAATTAAGTTTCCCCTCCTCCTTTAATGACAGAGTCCATGGAAAAACATCCACTCGAAAATGGCAAGAAATGTTTCTTTAAGGCTATTTGTGACGTCGATTGCACATTGGAGCTTGGATCATCACCCAAATATATGCTGGACGACGACTTACAATAGTTGGAGTCTGTTTAAAGGAACAGCGTTTGCTCTTTGGAAAATGTTATTGCTTGCTCTTTTATTAGCTTGCTTATTTAATTCTTAAAAATTGGACCAGTAGAGGTTTTTGTAAAGCCTACTTCTCTAATCCTCTTGGGATTTTGTTTGCCTACGAATTGCTGAGTTGATGGGGGGGTTATTTGCGGAGTTAAAAAGGTTTAATTAAACTGGAACTTCCTTTAGTCCAAATGCCATTCAACTTCCTTGGTGCTTTCTATCTCGACGGGTCTGTATTCTTAGTTTTTCATCAAACATCGCCTTTCCCGTTTCTCATATTTTTCATAAAAGGGAATCATATTCCTAACAATCTGACCTCACACGTGGTTCACTTTACAAGAAGCCACGTGATGGTTTAATACTCCATCATTTTGTCCCCGCTGTGATCAAATGAGAATGGATAAGAGGCTCGTGGGATTGACGTAAGGGGAAGGTTATTTCTTGTTACAGATTTCAAAAGTAGAAGTTTGCTGCTTACAATCACTTTATTACTTTTTGCGAAGGGGATGTTTGTATTTTGCCAACTAGTGGTAAATATGTACCCTTTTTCTCTCTTGCATTAATTTTTTGATTGGGGTTTTAGTGATAAGTTTTTAATGAGACATATTTGAAAGCTACTTTCAATGAGAGAGTCTAGCTCTATCTTATAAATCTACTTTCCGTCAATCTCATAGCGCTTCATTAGCCTTTAATTTGTTAGCTTTGTCTGATCTTTGTCTTGATTTTCTTTTTTCCCCGATTACAAATGCTATTTTAATTATTTTTTCTTTTTATATATTATGAAATGGAAAAGTGATAAGGGTGCTAAAGTGGTGCAACCTAGTCAAGATGTCTGAATTCATCTACTGATTTCTGTCATTGTCATTCACTCAAAAAACATTTGTTCAAATATGTCTAGTTGTTATAATTATGGATCAATTACATATATGACCAAATTGAAACCATGGTTTAAAAAAATCCAAAAACAAATTTATTCTAAAATTGAACAAAATTGATCATGTTGTCCTTACAAAAATACCATCAATTCTAATTAAAGGAAAAAAAAAAAAGATTTCATCCTAAAAAAAATGCTTCATTTATATCATTTATATTTGTTACCCAAAATTTGTTTTTCCTAAAAATATATCTTATTTACCCAAAGATTTCGTCCTAAAAAAACTGATGATTAATATCTTATTGTTTGTTGTTATTTTTTGTATTTGCTGGCATTAGCTTCTTAATGAGGTCAATATATTATGAAATTATATTGGGTCAATACGTCTTTTTTTTTTTTTTTTTTTAATGAATGACATGGTCAAAATAATAGTGATTATGACAAAATCTAAAATATGTAATATGAAGTTTTTTTATGAAATGATACAGTACTCATTGTCATATGGATCACGACCGTACTGTTTTTAATTAAAAATATGCAATATAATAATAAGATTCTTATTGTATATGTATCTTTTGACAAAACACAATCATCGAATTAACAAGGACATTACCATAATGACTATATTATTACTTCCTTCATCTTAAAACAATTATCGAATTATAATATGATCATTATGATGTCCATGACCATCCTGATATATATTCAAATATATAACGTTGAATCTTTATATGCGAAATACCGGGAAATCGGATATCTAACCAAAAAAAAAAAAAAAAAACGATTTTTTTTTCCATGAAAAGACAATCCATATATATAAAAAGCAAATCAGAAAAATATTGAAGGATAAACGTAGAATAAAAAAAAGGATGAAATTTAAATTTTATTTAAATTTTTAAATAAATTTGTTTCTAGATATATTATACGAAGTAAAGCGATCATTTTGTGCAAATACGTCTACAATTATCTTCATGAGCTATTGGTGAATTTAACTATGATGTTCAGATTTTTTTCCTGTCAAGTATTTACTCTTTTTTTTTTCTTTTTTTTATAGCTATTGAGTAATTGCGTATAATATACTTTTAACTGTTTCTCAATTTGTACTTCCGTTTTCTAAAAACTGCATAGGTAATCTTTTAAGGGGGTGTTTGGTGTAGTAGTTTAAGTTGAGATTTTTAAGTTTAAATTGAGTTAAGTTTAGTTTAGTTTAAAAGTTGAGTGTTTGGTAAAAAGTTTAAGTTGAAAAGTTTAAGTTGAGTTGAGTGTTTGGTAAAAAAATTTGAGTTGAAAAGTTTAAGTTGAGTTGAGTGTTTGGTGTGAGGTAAAATTAAAAAAAAAAAAAAAAAGACCATGTTTGGATGTTAAAAATCTGAACTGAACGAATTAATTTATTTATTTAACATTCTACTGTTCTCTTCAACGAGGAAAATTGAAAAATGTTAATACGCTTAAATGAGAACAACATAAAAAGTTATTCTTGTTCAGTAAAGGATGATAAAAAAACATTCATAGTTAATAGTACAATATTTTGCCCAACACTTAGAAACACTAAACTTGGGATCACGTGGAGTAATACCGTGGAGTAATACCATGGAGATGATTGATATCTTTCCCACATATCATCGGCTATCATATCTCTCATCTGATTCATTATACCCCTACTCGAGTCAGGTTGCTGTGTTCCTGTACTTGGGCCTGGACCATCGAAATCCTATTGAAGCACGTAGTCAGCGTTGATATCGACATTTCCCCCTACAGGCACACAATCTGCCTCATAGTCAGCAAACACTTGGTCTCCAACCTGCACCATCCTAATAAAATTATGCAGAACTGCACACGCTACGGTGATCATTCTTTGTTTGTCCATTGGATAGCTATTCATGTTTTTAAGTATTTTGAACCTTGTCTTCCATACACCAAATGTTCGCTTAACACAATTACGTAGCGAAGCGTGCGTGTAGTTGAAAACTTCTCTCCTATTACGTAGACCGACTTGACGTCTTCGATACTCTGGTAAATGATACGTCTCCCGTCGGTATGGGCTGAGGAAACAATCCTTATTAGCATACCCCGAATCTGCTAAGTAATATTTTCATACAACATAAACACCAAATTAAGTTTTAAGCCACTGACCAAATAATTTTTGTTGTAATTATTATATAAATAACTACGCATAATTCGAGGATTATGTGTACCTGGTGGAGGTATTGGAAATCCATGGTATGCTATTGTCTCGTCCAACATTTTGGCGTCATGACAACATCCCTCGTATCCAGCTAACATATACGTAAATCTCATGTCAAACGAACATGCCGCTAATATGTTCTGCGAATGAAACCCTTTGCGATTGATCCAAGCGTCTGCATTTTCATCGGGGGGGGGGACACATGGGATGTTTGTGCCATCTATTACATCAATACAATCCTGCATTGGACATTTTACGGTATAATGTGATAAACATCATTAACACAACATTATTACCTAATATTGAGTTCACAAATAATATGCTTAGGTTAAGGTAAAAAAACGTACATCAAACCATGGTCTATATTTGTCCGGATGCTCCAGAATCAAATGTTGGACGGTTGTGTAGTCCGGTGGTCTTATGAATTCGTCTTTCAACGAACAAATAACCTGTAACACCTTATCGAACCAACGGGAAGTTGTCTCGTACGAATGCTGGAACAAATACGATGTCTGTCGAATGGCGGCGCCTTGTGAACATATTGATAAAAAAATGAACAATTGCTCATTTACATTCATGATACACGTTGGTGTCAATAATTCCTGAGTAGCTAATATGTTACTTAATACTCTAAATGTTCCCGATTGCATACTGATCACTCCCTGAATAAATCCTTCGTGTTCATTTAGTATCTCATCGACACGCCTGCTACCAGTAAGCATTGAATCATGCATGGGTTGTGGAGACCTTCACCTGTTATGCATGGTACTTGTCGTTGCTAGCATGGCCTTCACAATATAATAATCATGGGGGTTACACTTGTTTTCTGAGTAGTCGGAATCTTCTTCGTGGTTTGAATCGGAACTATCCGAGTTCATTTTGTCAAATATGATACTCCTCTCGTCAGCAATGGATGTTCACTTGAGATGAGCGAAAATTGTTGCGACTTTGTTATTAAATTATTGACACAAAAGTTATTAACACTAGTTACCAATTTCGTTAAGAAGTTTTAAGGTGAAAATAATGCCCGTATTCTAGAATGAAATAATACAATGTAAATGAGAAATACATATATGTAACAAAATAATACAGAACAGTCAACAGTCGATACAAAAAAAAAAAAAAAAAAAAAAAAACACATGAATGTAGGATGATAAAAAAAAAAAATATTCCTGTCCGAAGAACCCTCACTATCATAGCCGTAAGAATAATAAATGGAAAATAGTTTTTTATTAACATGGGGAAAATCAAATAGCCGGGGGTCGATGTCCCTGAACAACTAAAGCGATAATCTCCCGCCTATCGACGTCTTGAAGCCTCGGGAAGGTCCGCTGGAGACGTGGACGCGAATCGAAGTAGTTCCATATTATAGCCCGTTCGTTAGGGGGAACACCCATATCTGTCATAACATTCATACAGTCGAACATGTGATCTATGCGACTTGATTGCTCGTTACTTGTCCCCGATTGCAATTTACCCCGAAAATGGGTGACTATTTCCTACATTGCCAGGAATGTCATCTCATCCGTTTCGTCTCGTTGCTTCCTCTTTCCGGAACTCCCCCTAGACCGTGACGGACTAGCATCGGCACCCGATCGCATAATGTTCAAATTGTGCGCCCCTGCTGTTGGCGTTACATTGTCTTTTAAAATAGGCCAGTATGATGAGTTTTCCATTGAAGCATCAAAGTCGTAATACGATGGCCGTTCATCGGGCATTGTGACTGACCCATACGCCGAGGCACCTGTCGCATGATTTTTGTCGAAGACATTGTAGTACAGCTCCTTGTATCGCAGTCCCTCGTGTCTGAGATGTTTGCACTCTTTTATGCAGCTGCACAAGAAATTTCACCATCATACAATTAAAAACATTGAGTCAACAAACATAATTTCGTCAATCGGTATGGTAGACAACACGCTTACTTGAATAAAGCTCTGCCATGCTTCGTCAGAGCATATGACTCGATCCGTCAATGGATCGTACCCTAGGCCTGTCCGAGACTACAACACCTTCCAGCCCCTATAAATCTTCTTCATGCGCTCTTTCTTCTGAGATAATGTTGATCCAAAGGTAGGTACGCCTCCAAACTCAGCATTAAACTCTGTGGCCCAAAGATCGAGGATTGCTGAGGTCGGTTGTTTACCGCCCGTGGTAGCCAGGTATTCATCGAGTTTCTTAAGGAATTTTTTCTCTTTCACAGGGTCCCAAACGTAGGTCTCACCCGATGCTTTTCACGGCATTTCCTTAAGAAAGCGAACATCCTTAAGAAAGTGAACATCAAAACACGTACAAAAATAATTAACAAACACACATAACGGATCCATTTATAAGTTGGCTTCAGTATAGATCGTAAAACATATTTGATCTGAGGCATGTGAAGCACCCGATAGATATACATCTACCATGGCATATGTGACAAAATGTTCAGGGCAAAATAGGTTTATGCGAAGCATAACTTGCAAGTAAACCCCATAACAGGAAATATGTCCATATATACCGGTAACCGACGTTACGTATCGGGTAACTAACTCACCGGTCAGATTAAATTACAATATGTGTAAATATGCTGTATACATCATCGCCAATTTGGGTTAATACCATGGACCAGAAACCGAGTTGCCTACTGGTCCCAAACACACCGGAACTTGAAAGCGTCGTCCTAAAGTATGAATTCCCAAGAACTTAAACACGTTGTAAAATTAACTTATCACAATTTAGTAAGTCGGCACAGGTGACAAAATGGGAAATCAATAGCACATATCATATTTAAGCGGAACCCAACAAATTACATCCACATGGGCTATTGGGACTACAGTAGTTACCAACGACGAGTTCGTCTAGTGCTAATTACAGTCCGCGGATTTTAGTAAATAGCTGTCATATCACATCAAACAAGAAATTAACATTCTTTGTAACATGTCACATAGCCATATTACGGTATCAATGGCATGAAATCCAAACCTATATGACTCATTCTGCAGATTTCTTACAAACACACAACATACCATCTGAACACAAACAGATTTCTTACAGATTTCTTACAACTCACCAAATGCAATCCAAACCAGATTTCTTACAAAACACCATATAAACAACAAGCCACAGATTTCTTACACTCACAAATGTAATCCAAAACTGAATGAACACATCAAATTACAGAGGAAATCCTCATTAGGTTAAGGTCCATGCCTGATTCGGCCTAACCCAGAACAAGAGGAATAAAAAAATTTGTAAGCACACAATTTTTTTTTGAAAACCATACTCGGTTTCAAACAATCAGGGCAGCGAAAACACCAAGCCTGGCCATGAACAAATGCCATTTTTTTCGAGCCGAGAAAGGGGGATAACAACACAGTCAACCAGATTTCATAACAACACATAACATCGAACATTTTGTACAAACATATCTCCAACAGATCACGATCCGAGATTAATTAAGTTAAGTGCAAGAAATTAGGTTCGAAATACATACTAGGCTTACGGAATTTGAGGCACACGATGAGTATACAGGCGAGGAGGACGGATTAGGGTAGGATTTTACGCCTCGCCGACAAGCTCCTCGAATCCGGAAGTAGTGGGTAATCAACCCATGGGTTCGGCTTCGGTTCAAGATCCACAAACCCCGGCGACGCATCTGCTTCAAAGGGGGGTCAACACTCTCGGCAAAACCCTATAAACTCACCTGGGAGAGAGGGTGAATCTGCAGTGAAGGGACCTCCTGCTACGCCTCAGATGGTTGCCAGGTTGGGGGTCGAAGGCTGTCAGCGAGACTGACCGAGGCACATGGGCGCATGGGGGGAAGAACTCGAGAGGCACTCAGAGGAGCAGACGAAGGCGTGAAGAACCCACCCTGCAGAGAACAGAGGTTGCACAATAAACCCATTTAGGTTTACCATGCAACGGTCCAAATACCAGTTGAAGAGGGACGGATGCACCAAATTCCTTCAGTTCAAACCGAACTGAAAATACCCAGCTTAGACTGGTTTGCCAAACACCCACTAAATTTTAAAAATTTATTTTACTTTCATCACTCGCGCATTAGTTGATAAAAAAAAAAAAAGGAGAAAAGACAAAGATACCCTTAATTAAACCAAAAATTATTTTTGAGAAAATATCTTCTTCATAAAAATATTCCAAAAAATTTTTAGACATTTAGAAAAGAGTAATTGGCCTAAACGGTCTATAAACTCTTTAAAAGATGACACTCTGATTCCTGTTATTATTATTATTATTATTATTTTTTGCCGTGTTGACTCTAAATTCTCTAAAAGGATAACAGTTTGGTCATTTTCATCTGATTCCATTAAAAAACTCATAGAATGGTCACATGAGAAGCACATTTTGTGCTTTTTGAAGGAAAATACCTCTAAAAAGATGAAAAATACTCATATTCATATCAATTAAAAAATTATAGGAGAGAGAGAGAGAGAGGTCCCTCCCCTCCCTCCCACCCACCCACCCACCCACCCACAGATCCGATGCCGACCGTCTCTCCCTCCCTCCCCCCCCCCCCCGCCCCCCCAAATCTAACGTCGGAGACCAAGAGATTGTCTCTCTCTCTCGCCCTTCCCTCCCCTCCCCTCTCATCCCATCCCCCTAAACAGATTCGACGCTAGACCCCCCTCCCCCCGGATCCAATGCTAGATGTCAAAGATCACCCTCGTCTTCTCCATCGCTAGGCCCCCGCCTTCGCCTACTAACGTGAACACCCGCCTGCCCCCACACAACCCAGATCCGGCTGATAACTCAAACCCAAGCCCCCTCCTCCCTCACCAAACTCAAACCCAACGCCGCCGCCGCTGCGCCATCTTCACCGAAGTTAAACCCAAGCCCAAAATCAAACCCACCCAACCCCCCGAAATTAAAACATAGGGATCGTAAGAGAAATCAATCAAAACAAAAAAAATTAAAAAAAAAAAAAGTAAATAGTTCAAAATGAAACCTAGGTTGATGGCGTTGAGAGCTTTGGGGCGATCGAGGGTGATGACGGCGATGCCGTTGGGGTGGACACTTCCCTTCATAAAATCATTGACCTGGGCAAACACTGATATGGGTCTGCCCCCGTGGTCTTCACCGTCACCGAGCGCACCCCCCCCCCCCCCAAAATCCAAACCCTCCACCGCAGAATCTAGACCACTGGACTCTGGGTTTATCCCCGCCCCCCCCCCCCAAATTCTAAAAACCCAATGTAGAGAGAGTTGCCCCCCCCCCCGGCCACTCGTTCTAATTTGGGCTTTGCCCCCTTCCCCCCCCCCGGCCACTCGTTCTAATTTGGGCTTCGCCCCCTTCCCCCCCCCCCCCCCCGGCCACTCGTTCTAATTTGGGCTTCGCCCCCTTCCCCCCCCCCCCCCGGCCACTCGTTCTAATTTGGGCTTCGCCCCCTTCCCCCCTCCAAGGAGTTTCGATCTAGGTTAGCTCCCCTCGACGCCACTGCAGCCAAACTCACGCCCCCCTTTTTCTCCGTCGCCAATCACCCTCCCCCCCACCCCCACCCCCACCCCCACCCCCACCGATATCGTCGATCTGAGTTTGAGAAATGAAGAGAGAGAGGATTTTAATTTTTTAAGATTTTTTAATTTTTATAGCAATTATTATTAAATTACTAAAATACCCTCTTAAATTAGATCATATGCAATGTACATAACTTATTCTGTTAGAAATTTAACAGACTTAGACAGAAATAACCAAACTGTCATCTTTTTAGAGAGTTTAGGGTTAGCACGGTAAAAAAAAAAAAAGAAAAGAAAAGAAAAGAATAGGAACCAAAGTGTCACCTCTCAAAGAGTTTAAGGACTATTTGGGCTAATTTTTTTTTTAGAAAATATAATTCAAGATCTTTCCTGAAATTTTACATTTTGTTATAAGCTTTGTCATGTTTATAAATTTATAAAATGGCTTTAATGAATTTTAAGCGAAAAAGGCAATAGCATTAATGAATTGTTGAAGGGTATTTTTCTATCATTTTGCCCAAATTTTTTTTTTTTTTTCCATGCACAAAAGATGTAAGTAATGGAAATAAGTTTTTTCCAATTCAAAAATATAATACCTCTGCATTAATGCAGCTTCTAAAAAACAAAATTCTAACTAAACAATATAATTATGTAATTACAACTATTTCCTCAATTCTGAAACTTTAGGTAGGCGGAATAATACTAAAGTTTGGTGGTATTTCTCAATTGTTGAATATGGCATTGTAAGTAGCCATTAATCTGTCTTTAATTGTGCTGGAAGAATTATACAATTTTGATATGACTATTTGATGCAAGCTCTTAGGTGCCATTGAAAGTTACATCTTTTCATGATCATAGGTTAACTTTATTATTAGAATGAAATAGTGAAATGGCATATTTGTGTGGGATTGCTCGGCGTCCATGGGGGTAAAGGGAGATGAGATGCGCTGGTTACCGGTATTTGTGTGGGAGGGAGGCGATGTAGTGGGGAATCGATGATGGGATGGAGACGGAGATCTGGCTGGAACTAGGGGCACTTCGATTATCAACATCAGAGTTGAGAAAGGAGATCTCACAAAGGCAGCGAGGTAGTTACCAATGTCAAGGAGAGAGATTTAACCAGAGGACAGATTTCAAGACATCTACCAACTGGGGGATATCAGCGGGGAGCGCCCCTTGAAGGTGGTTGCATGCATCAACAGGGTGGGCAGGGGCGAGCACGGATGTCGGAGGGGGCAGGGATTCGGCGTCAATGACCAGAAAGAGACACCATATTATACGTTTCTGGTATTGTTTCAATTTGCTCATTTCAATTTTAATATTAGAATGGTATGTATAACAGTTTAGTAACCACCGCTCTTTGTGTGTAACATTTATCATTTCCATTAAAACTCTAGCAAAAGGGATCGTTTCGTAACATGTTATACATAGGGGAACCGATGTTAAGTAAATTGTTACGATGGTATGGTTGGGGAAAAAATATTGTAAGTAATTCTATTTTATCCTCTAAAAATACATTTAATCATTTGAAAATAGATATATATATATATATATATATATAAAACACACACATATATATACCGTTAGCTCGGTATCAACATAATAATGAAGAAGTATGTGAACACCAACTTCTGACTTTTGCTGCGAGAATAGTAAAAACTTTTTCTATAATTGCTTTTGGGATGTTTTACCAAAACACAATTTTGGCCCTTAATTGTTGAAAATGTGGTTTGGGCTTTTGGCAAAGAATTACCAAACGCACCTAGACTCCTGTTGCACCCCAACTTGTACACGTTATTTCCATGTACTCGTGAACAAAACTGACATTTACGGGTTTGTTTGGTTGGTTAGTTTGAGTTGAAATATTTTAGTTGTAATAATAAATTTTCAGAAAAGACAAAAAACTTTTTGGAAAAAAGACAAAAACTTTTTGGGAAAAAGACGAAAAAAAGTACAGTTTGAATTGAAATGAAACTAGCTACCAAATTACTTTCAGCCGACCTAAATATATATATATATATATATATAAAATTTTACGACATAGAAGGCTAGAAATTGCACAAGTAAGCAGTTCTAAAGCCTTATTTATTTAGGTAGAGAAGCACAACACACCCTGTAATAGTTCCTGTTCAGTTAACATGGCTTGTACACATAAAGAGACAACCTTATAGCCGATGGCCTCTTAACCTCTGCGATTTATTAATTCAACTAAGCGACCCTACTCCAGAATGCAGTTGGACTCTCTGGCTCTTGACAACCTGAAGAACACCCGGTTGTTCTGCCAGTGAAAATTTAACAGAAAAACAAAATCAATATCCGCAATCACGAGAATGAAAGCCAAAGACAGATTAAAAGTTTATCATAATAGCATTTTTGCCACCAAGTAACAAATAATTAATTCCTCTATATCCAATTCACATGGTCCGTGGAAATCAGTGATTTACTGATTCTGCAGTATTTTCCCTGGTCATCCACTTGCAAGTGGAATTCTAAAAGTAGTGAAAACATGTTCTTAAAACTCTTGTTCCTATTCCACTGCTTAAAGAAATTAAGGTGTTTTCTTCACAAGAGACTTGTTGACTGTCTTTCTCTAATAATTCAAGAGACAAGACAGTAGCAACATCTCAAGCTTCTCCCACATGACCTATCGCCGCGTTGTCAAGTGTTCACGATGGATTACGAGTGACCATGGACACTGCATACCATGGAGACTATGATCTCAGGTGGGGTTCCATCTATCACCAAATTAAATGTCTTCCAACCATCAAGTTTTAAAAGCTAGCTCCTTAGGAAAAAAAATGACAACGGCAGCAACATGTTTATCAGATTTACCAGATGAGCTACCATTTTTTGGCATGCTAGCAATAACTATAATTCTACTTGATTGCAATAGCTTTGGTAAAGCTCGTTTACGCAACAAACTTTCAATTATCCATATCGTAACTTGATAGTTTTCGCACTTCAGGCTAGATAAATGAGGAGATAAATGGCAGTTAAGATTCAAACATACAGCCACCAAAATGCCGTTCTTTTTTCTCCATTCAGGCAGACAGATAAAGGGTACTGCTAATAATAGAAAAATTGCATCAAATCAAGCAAGAAGATACACCGAAATACTTTCAAAAATTAACAAAGCGAAAGAAATGAATAAGTCAAAATCAATATATTATTTAGTTGAAAAAAAAAAAGGCATCAAATCAAGCAGAAGTACACACAAATATAGATTAACAAAAATCAAATAAAATAATTCCGCTAAAATTCGAAAATGGAAAAAGCCACTCACTTGAAATCTCGGCGACCTGCTCCGGAGTGAGCTTCGCGGAGAATCCAGTCGCAGCGGACTTATAAACGTAAATCAGAGCACCCTTCGCAGCCTCCTTACTGTCAATTACCAAATTGAAATAAAAAAATCACGTTAAACAGAATCAAATCCCGAATTAGCCAAATTCTCAAAATTTTCCCGGGAAACAAACAGAACGAAGAGAGGAAATCGAACCTGCCGAGGACGGATTCTAGGGTTCGGAGGTGGAAAGCCTCGGGGTCTTCGTTGGATTGGGGCCGCTCGGTGTAGACGATGTGAACGGCGGCCTCGGAGGAGGGCGAAACGGTAGAGCTTGGAGTGGATTCGGAGGAATCAGCCATGGCGATCGGAGAAATCGAGATCAAAAATAAAAACAAGATCAAGACGAAGGAACAGAGAAGATTTCTGGGTCTTGAAAATGGAAATGGAAATGAAGAGAGCATATTGTTACACGGAAGCCACAAGACCAGCTTTTATAGCTGTTTATCATAGACCGAAAGATGAAGAAGATAATTTGGCTTTTAAGTCATCCAAATCCAAAATTGAAAAAAGAAAAAAAAGAAAAGAAGAAAAGAATATATATATATATATATATATATATATATATATTTCGTTGTCTTGTTGCTTATGGATGAAGTTATGGTAAATCGTTATCACATTGTGTAAGCGGCTATTTTCCCTCCCTCGGGCCCTCCGCGTGGCGCGTCTGTCGGTACTCGGTACTTAAAATTGCTTGCATTTTCCCACCCTTTTTCTGATAATTTTAGGTGAAAAAGGATAAATTTTGACATTTTCTCTCAAATTATAAGGGCTGCTTTTGGATATATCAAGACGATTATTATTACTCCTTTATTTTCAAATCATTAAAGTAATTATTTTTACACCATCGTATAATTGATTTTTATGATAGAGTTTTTGTTTTTATTGTTATTTTTAATCAGTAAAAAAAATTAAATAAAAGTTATGATTAATCTAGTAAGTCTTTAAAAATCACAATTTTATAAAGAGATTTTAAATTAAAATAATTTCAAAATTTTCTAGTAAGTAATAAAAATATTTAAATAAAAGTTACAAGGTCTAATTTAACTCTTTTATAAGTTTTAAAATGTATTTAAAAGTGTTTTTTCTGAAAATCTTATTTTTTAACTTGGATGGAAATTAAAAACATACCATGAAATTGACAAATTTTACCCCTTTTCAAGTCTTACTAGTAAAATTAGAGGTTTAACTTCAAACTAAAGTTTTTAATGAATTGACTCTTAAAATTATAGTTATTAAAGAAAATAAATTACTAACGTGAAAATTTAAAACTTAAAGTATAGCCTTAAGCATGCTAGCATGTTCACAATCCTTTTATTTTATACATACCAACTCTTATAAAACACAAATATTATATAGACAATCCAAATCCGTTTATTTCATATCAAATATCGCTTTTAAGTTGTGTCATCATATCGTTTTTGAAATTAGTAGCCCTATTTTAAAGAGATATTCGTCTAATAGCACCAAAGGGTCCGCACAGAACGGGACTTCAAAGGAGATTGTTGATCCTATGCAACCTTGTATTAAAATATTAAAAATTTAAAAATAAATAAATAAAAGAAGAGATCATCTAAAGCAATCGTACCCATTCCCTTCATACATACATATATACACACACACATATATACAGAAACATCAAGTGTTTGACTAACAAAGTTTACCAAATCGAATTTGGATATAACAAGATTAAAATCCGATGGCTCAAAAACATCGCAACACCAATAAAGTACATTTGTACCCTATGATTTTTCTAATCATTCTTCATAAATAATACATTACAAACTTAAACGTCCGATAATCACTAGTTTATAACAATTTACAAACACTGGTATACCATCTTTTTAAAGAGCAAAAAGGGTTCAAATAAAACCAATATCTATTTAACCTTGTACCAGACAGGGTGTGGCGGTCTCTCAAGACTACTGAGCACAACAAAAACTAACCTGAAGAGACAATTCAGAAAAGATAAGAGCATCGAGGATTAAAAGACGATCATAAGCTATCACAAACATATTATTCGATGTCGGATAGGCTAGCTCCAGAGTCCAGACTAGGATGTCCACAAGGTGTACATGGCATTCAATTGACTGGAATCAGAAGACTTCAGAGACCGTCCATA
This sequence comes from Ficus microcarpa, assembly GCA_025413485.1. Lineage (NCBI taxonomy): Eukaryota > Viridiplantae > Streptophyta > Magnoliopsida > Rosales > Moraceae > Ficus > Ficus microcarpa. Next base: position 48,896,463 of record CM046377.1, on the reverse strand, counting down.
GAGCTCCCGAAGCTTTCCAGCGTCTCCAGATACGTTTGAGGATGGAGTTGACTGAGAAACAGGAAGTCTGTTTCCGCCGCCTGAGAGTGTTGCAGACAACATTTTCTTTAGAAGCATCTGCAACTGACCCCAAAATTTGGAATGTAATTCGGGATTGTCAACTTTCAAGGAGTCAAAAGTCGTTTCTGATACGTTGTGTCCTTCAAGCAAGTGGTATAGAGCTGATTCCAGCATCTGGAACAAAAACAAAGGCATCAACTTCCGGAAGTAACATATCAGAAACTACGCCTAGCAGGTTTACCCAGTCATTAAACAGTAACAAATTTGAAACAGAGATAAAGTCAAGATCATAATGCAGCAAAACAAACAACAACGACAAAGACAATGGGGCTAGCGACAGGTTAACTGGCATGCTTCAGATCTTAATCAAATCAGCTCTGTATGAGCAGCATTCAGAGACTCTAAATAGGAGTCGAGCAATATATTTCTTTTGTAAGCCAAGACTAACTAAGGACAAATCCATTTATCGGCCAAGTTTCTAACAACAAAACATCACTAAAAAACTGGGAACACAAATTACTTCCTACAAGAGTACAGCTTGCTTGTTTGTTTCACGTTTTTTTTTTTTTTTTTTTTGTCAGTAATATGGAAATGATAAGTTTTTCCTTCTGCTTTTGGAACGTAACTTCCCACGGAAGTTTATAACAAGAATCTTAAAATAATGTCTGCATCAAACTATAAGCTGATAATTTGCAAGCAGTATGCTATTAAACGTTTAGACTTTTTTTATTTTATTTTATTTTATTTTATTTCCATGGGAGTTCATAAATAGCGTCTGCAAGGTACAATATTTTATGACATATGGGAATTACTGCCATCATATTGCAACTTAGCAACAATGACTGTTTGTAGCTGCAACTGATAATTGACAGAGCGTTGTATCACACTGGCACAGCACACTACTGAAAGTGATATTTCAGTAAACCCTAAACTAAATGCCTTTTCTTTTTTTTTTTTTTTTTTTGGGTACAGATGCCTTTGTTAATATTAGTTAAAAGGAAAACATGTTAATGCCTAAAAAAATGTTGAGTCCAAGTACGAGAATAAATTAGCCTTCTAATAGTCAACTGTGAAAGATCAAATGTGAGTTTTATTGAGAACAAAAAATTAAAATAAAAATACAGGTCAAATTTGAAGATTGAAGGCAGAGAACAATTAATAACGAGATCAAGATCATACTGCGTTTAAGTGTAAAGGGCTTGAAAGGCTTGATGAAAGGGCTGATCTCTCCATCATTATTGTCAGATACATCTTGGGATGCGTTTTGGGGCCATAATAGTCCACTGCCTTTTGCCAGTTCCTTTCAGCCAAAGAAGCATACTGCTTGACCCGTTGAAGAGTGTTGCTTTCACCTCTTAAAATGTTACTTTTCTTATGACCCGACTCCAAAAACTTCAGACAACAATCCCTGTGGTAGCAAGCCAGCTGAAAATAAGCATAGGCAGCCTCTTGTTTTCGCAATTCACCCAGAGATTCATAAATAGACACTGCCTCCCTAATAGCATCATTGGCTGAAATCTCATGCTTTTGCACTTCTTTCCTCATTCTTCTCCCAGGACTAGTGTAACACATTTCTTCATCTTCCACAACTATATTTCCATAAATTTCTGCAGTTGTATCTTCTCTTGCCAATAGCATGCCAAGCCTCAGATAGGTATGAGCAAACTGTGTATATACCTCGGTCTCCAAGCTGCTTGACACCGCTCCAGACTCTTCCGCCATGGTCTTTAGTTCTGACTTTGCTGCTCCATAATATCTAAGTGATTCACTGTACTCGAGTTTTGCAGTTTCCAGAGCATGGTTGTGCGCACTATGAAAGATCCCATGTACTTTAAGATCATCAAGTTTTGATACCGTCGCTTCAGCTAATGCTCTCCTGCCATGACCCAGGTTACAGTTTATCAGTACAATATTTGTGTGGTCAGAAACTTCTCTAAACGCTTTTATAGCATCTGCAAAAGCAATTTCAGCTTTTGTCAGTTCTCTGGTTTCAAGCCTGTATCTCCCAAGTTCGTTGCAAACCCAACCTATCTTTTTCACAACCGATTGTAGTTCTCCTGAGCCAGATGGAAGTCCACCTAATGCATTTCTAGCTTCCTCATAACAACTTAAGGCAGCTGAAAAAAGATATTCAACATCTCCAACTATTGGACCTCTAAGGTACTTGAATATGCCGCCACTTTTTTCTTTTGGAGTTTCTCTCAAAGCAATGTTGGATTTAGAGGCCACGGACGATCCCAAGTCATGCATCTCCAAAGTACTCTCTACTTTTTCAGAATTAGTAGCTGCTGCAGATCTTGGAACAACCTTATCCATGTTTGAAATATTTGTTAAAGTTCCAGCTTCTCTATCATTGTGCAAATGCTTTCCCTCAGATGTTCTCTTGGCTTCCATTTTGGGACTACAGTTGCCATCTTCATGATCTGCCAAACGTGTATAAGCACTGCTCTTAGTGTGAGATCTTTTGTTCTGTTTCCTCCCATAAGCTATTGAGTGCATATCTCCGCTCCTACTACTTGCACTGCTCCCACTGCTTGCCCTATCACTCTGGCAGCTGCAATTTACCAGAGAACATGAACTGCAGTTCTGCATATACTGCCCTAGCTTCTTTTTGAGCCTTTTAACTTCCTTTACAACCTCAGACGATACTTTCAACTCTTTAGTAGAAGATTTTCTCTCTGCTTCTATTGAGATCTCGTCACCCTTAACCATATAATTTTCAACATAAATATCTCCAACCAGCGTCCATGCCTTGGCCCAGAATAGGTATGATGAGGAGAATTGCTCGGAAGTAAGACCATCATTGGAGCTGGAGATCACATGTCTCACATCACCCTCATAAGGTCTTGGTTTTCTATCTCTGTAGCTGAATATTGGCTGTGAAAATGAGCAACCTGTCATTGAAGAGACGAATCTAGAGTCCTTAATATGCTGAGGCATTGATCCGTAAACAGAACAAGCCAATTCTACAACCTTCAAAGCTTGATGTAATTGGCCATCTTCCTTATATGCATGACCAAGTCCCAAATAAGATTCTCCCAGCAAAAGAACAAGCTTCCACAACTTATGATCTAATTTAGATGTTGGAAGCCATTCTCTAATGTCACAAACTTCAATACAATCAGCATCACCACAAGCACAGACAGAGAAATTCATGGATGGAGATGGAATATCAGGAGTTTCACTATTCTTGTCATTTAGCTCAGTGTCAGTGCTCTGCAGTTGTCGCATCCACCTAAGAGATTTAATAGCCTGAAAAACATGGTGTACCGCAGCTAACTTGGAGGAGATTGGATCAGCAACAGTTCGGACAACATGTGTGGTTGTTGGAGACAATTGACACACTGTACAACTTCCATCAGCACAAGGTGTTGGTACCACTTCTCTAGAATCTCCAACGTCCGCGGTACCTGATTCTATAGTCTCTCTTGGACAAGATGCATTTGCTTCCAAAGTCATCTTTACCGAAGCATCTGTTACTAAATCTTCAACAATTTCTCGAACTTCGCATGGAGACTCCCCCTCAGTTACCACAGAGAAAACATTTTCATGGACATCCAAGACGGAAAAATTGCTCAAAAAGTATGAAGACTCTTCTTCAGCATCAGAGACTGTAACCTCACATTCTACAGGAAAAGCATCACATATCAATTCCGGATCTTCATGATCATTTAAAATAAGCCTTGCAAATTGCTCATGTGCAAACGCTTTTACGACCTGTTAAGAAGATTACATCTGTTATTTGTAAAGGTATGCCTCAAGAACCGAAAAAAGAACTATAAATAAATAAATAAATAAGAAATCTTTCACCACAGACAAAGTTACCAAATGATCTGGTTCTTCCAGAAACTCCAAACATTTTTTAATGAATTTTGCACACTTTGCCCTGTTATCTGGTGCCTGGAAAGAAAACCATGGAAAATTGTAATTGGCAAGAAAAAGAAATATAATGCAATACCAAAGAAAACATTATATTTCTTCCGCACCACTGAAAGTGACAACCGGTGGGCAATCCGATACAGGAGAGTCCCCAAAGAATATAAGGAGTCACTTCTCCCTTTCTGCACTACGGATGGCAGGGAGCTTGAGCAATCATCGCAATCACTGGAAGAATGGTTACTAGGCATAACAGAAAGGTCAAAAAGTTGAATTACATCTTCACCAGCGCTCTTGTACAACTGCAAAATTTTGAAGACAAGAAATGGCCAATGACGATTGGCAGAATAAACTTTAATAGATTATATTAGTGAGACACTTCAAGTTATATGGCAACAGTACCCAATAAGCTCCAGGGTCTTGTTTGCAGTTTTCTTGGAGGAACCTCAAAACAGAAAGTCCATTCTGCTGGACAACATACGGATGAAAAGCAGGAGTGCCATCCTCTGAGATTCCTTTCAATAGAAAAATATCATCAGTTTTCAGAAGCTCATAACCCTGGACAACACCATTTTGATGATAACAGATCGCCAACTCAGGTACACTTGCCATGACATTGTCAAGCCAAGCTTCAAGCCATGTTAATGGAGTGATCTGTGAAACCATAACAGACGTAAAACATTTAGAAACAAAGGACAAATTAATTTGCAAAATTCGACTGACAAAATGTATGAAATAGTTTGCAGCACCTCACGCGTAACATCCCATAAATGCAGGCTAATGGCAACATATTTTTCATTACTGAACAACAGCAAGTCACTACCTAGAAGCATCCGGAAATGGTGAAATTGCCAAAACAAGACCCTTAAAAATCCATCATCACTATCTCTTTTATGTTTCTCAGACTCTTGCATCGTTGACCTTGGCTTGTCACCCACTTGTGACACCTTTTTCACAGGATCATGACTCTTATTTCTCTTGTTTTTCTTATTCCCCCACAACAATCCATCATGCTTAAGCTGGCCATATCCCGAACAATGATTGGGTCCTTCATGTTGCACAACATCATCATGCTGCCCCACAAACGGGGGAGTGTTTACTCCTGGAAGAACAGAAGAGTTTGATTGCTCCTGTGAGGGCACGTGATGAGTTGGTGGACAATCACAAGCCTCCATTCTAACTGAATGCATAGCAAAGTTCAGAAACAAAGATTGATCTGCAGATTTTGTTTGATTATGTCTTCTAATTAGCTTTTCTCCCTCTTCAACATCAGGCCTGCACTTCACCAAAAGATCTTTCCCTTACCAATAGCACTATTTTTTTTTTTTTAAAATAAGAAAACATCCTTATTTCGATAACATACCAACAACGTGATAAAACAGAAAGCAGCCAAATTGTCAATACCCGGAATTTAGAACAAGTGTTTGTCCAATGCGCTGAACAGCGATCGATAATCGAGCCTTAGAGTACGGAATCTTGAAAATTTGCTTAAGAATGTCAACTGGAGCAATTACATCTATCTCATCTCCATATTCAGCCACGCCAGACACAGCAAGAGCCTCACACTTTCTAGTGAGATTTGATGTAACAGTACCAACATTCCATGGTAAGTCTGGCAAGTTTCAACATCAAAACAATATCTTCAGAGGTCAATGATTCAAGAAGAACGATAGCGAAGTATAAAGTTATTATCAGGATGCTATGTTGAAAAGCCTATGTAGCACAGTGAAGATTTTCTAAACTTCATTTTGCATGAATCAAAGCACTTTAGAGAGAAACTATACACCCATAAAGTAGCAGTGCTTTGCAGAAACTTGACAGAACCAGAAAAAAAAAAAAAAAAAAAAAAAAAAAAAACAGAGTTCTATAGAAGAATTTCTATGAAAAACCACCCTAGACTTTGAATATCTGTACATAAACCGACGGTGATCCGAGGAACTGCTAAGCATCCCTCTTCATTTCCCAAGTGATTTTCTTGACTACAACTTTGGCTAACCATGACTAGCTACTAACTCTTCTATTTATACCTCTAACTACTTGCAACAGCTCCTAACACAAGTCGACCGAATAAGAGGCTTATCAGCACTCCTCAACAAATGTGAAATACTTCACAAGTGCATCAAAACTTTGCACCGCAGATGCAATACATCTGCATTAATTAATTCTCTTAGATTTGCTTCTGTAACAGCATATTAACTCGAAATATACATGGACAAACTTAAAGTGTTTTCGCGGCAATAATTTAAGGAGCAAGCTTAACAAATCAGTATTCCTATTTTTGAAACGAATGTCAACAGTCACATCAAAAATCAATTCTTGCTTCTTCTTCATCTACTTCTTATTCTTTTTTTTTTTTTCTCCCGTCTTTTTGTGTATTCAAAATTCAAGCGGGAACCAAACTAGAAGCATGGAAATTTACCTCCGGCGGCTCTGGACTGCACAGCGGCAATCGGAAGAACCATTTCCGGGAAACTGGAGAGAAGAGGCGGCCTATTAAGATCGGTCTCCGTCGGAAGCATCCGGTACCGAGGAGCACTTACGCTGAACAATAAGAAACAGTTCAGTCTCAGAATTTCAAAACACAAATCAAACAAACAAACACAAAAGCACACACACATATATATATATATGTATAGAGAGATAGAGAGAGAGAGAGGGAGAGAGAGTAGGGACGTTTGGCGGGAAGGAATGAGAGCGGAAGTGAAGGAGTGAAAGGCTTTGTCGGTGGGAACGGGGATAGAGCCGCAGAGGAAACCGACGGGCTTCGGTTTCGTAATCTCCAATTTCCCGACGCATTGAAGCTCTCGCGATCCCTCCATGGATTGAAACTCTCTCTCTCTCTCTCTCTCTCTGTTCTGTGTAGGTCAAGTGAAGCTTCTACGACATGAAAATCGCCAAACCCGGCTGTTCGGTAGAAGAATTTGTCAAAATGACTTAACAAGAATGTCCAATTAGGAAAATGACTTTCCCTTTTATTTTTATTTTTTTTATTCAAAAAAATGCTGATTGTGTATTTAAATTTTTTTTAATTAATAAAATTATTTAAAATAAAAATTTTGAATAAAATTCTCCCTTCAGAAGCCAAAATAACTAAACTCCCCTTTTTCTTCTCGAGCCTGCGCTTCTTCTTCTTCCTCGTTCCCTCCCTTTCCGTGCGCTTCTTCTTCCTCGTTCCCTCCCCCCAAAAAGAGTCTCCCCGAATCCACCGCCTCCACCTCCGCCACCGCCGCCACCCTAAACGACCCCGTCGAAGATCCGGAGACCACCATAAGCTCAGGCCCACCCTGCGTCCCCTCAGACCACCACAATCTCCGCCACGACCTCCACCACGCCTTTTCCTTTACCGAAAATGCCACCACAAGCTCCGGCCCGCCCTGCGTCCCCTCCGACCACCACAAGCTCCGCCGCCACCTCCACCACACCTTCTCATTTACCAAAAACGCCCCTGCTCTTCGTACCGATTTTCTTGCCGGCCTCTCCTCCTACATCCAGTCCCCCATAAATCTTCGCGCCGATTCTCTTCCGAATACATTTATCGATATCTTTTCATTTATTTGATCCGAGGATTTGCGACAATATCAGCTAGAGTACGTAATTTCAGTTCCATTAGTATACGAGACACTCTACAGGTATGGCCATGTCCTTGTAATCATATCATTCATTCTGTACTGCTGTTTGAATCTGCATTATGCCGCTATAATAATTGTTTTAGTTTTAGTTCTGTTTCAAGTCTTCTTGTCAAAGTGATATATTAGGATTTGTTAAGGTTAGATTAATCAATAATCTATCATCAATAAGCTGTATATTCAACTCGCATCAGTGTGAGCGGTGAGACTGGTTTATAATTAGGTTTGTAGAAAGATGGATTATTCTGTGTCCTGTCAACAATATCAATAAGCTGCCATATTCAACTTGCAATAAGGTCAAGAGCATATTGAAAAAACTAAATCGGCAAATAAATTGTGGCAGTATATTACTTTGAATTGCTTTTTTAACTTGAGTAAAACTGCTAAATAACTAAGGTCTATGCTTCACGATCTGGTCTTACTGCCCATTCACTTTCGTTAATCAGGTTTACTCATTTTTCAGTGGTCCAGAATTCTTCTAGTCAGGCAAATTTGAAGGTCATCTTCACATGTATTGCCATAGATTTTGTTTAATGTCCACTTCCCGGAAAATCTGAAGCTGTCTTTCATGTTTGTTTCGGTTTTGCTTTTGTTTCTGCAGCTAATTCTAATTTATTTTCTTGTATGTTATGTTTGTAAGTTGGTATGTGTCATATTTTGGTTATTATCCCTTTTCTAAAGATCTGAAACAGCTTTCAACCATTTTGTTCAAGATCCCGTTCGTCAAAAAAGTCTACTTGGTTTTGTTTTTATATGAAGGATGCTTTTAATACTGGTTCATGGATTCTTAATAGGACCGTGTTAATACCGTGTTAGACGGAATCTAAATACACTTGGATGGTATGCCTCTTGCTTGCAGCGAGTTTACTTTTTGGCCTTTGCTTATAAGGGAGAGAGAACTTTAACTCAAGGCGGCTGCTATTGCACACCCAACCCGTAATCTCAACGACCCAAGAATGTAGAAATATTTTGATCTTTAAGCTTTATTTTCAAGAGAAAAATAATTCCGAGTTTGTGGGGGTTTTTTTTCCTCAGGATTCTTGCTCCTTCGAAGAGCCACAACGAAACTTCTGAACACCAAACTCCCACCGTTCTCCCCCATTTCCAACTTTCCAAGCCCCAAAACCCCATCACTCTCCTCGTCGCCATTCTTGCTTCGCCGCACCGTTGCTAGCCTTTGAATATGATTTTTCTTATCCTTTTTCGAACTCTTCATATTTTCATCATTCTATACCATTTCCTTGAATAGCAGAGTCCTCATACTCCCTCCAGCCAACTCTTGAAGCTCAGGATGTTGGAGTCGTGCCTTCCATCGTCGCCGCCTTTGATTCTGTCGTCGGCTTCGTCGTTACAGCCAACCATGTCGTCGCTATCGTCCTCACCTCCGGGATTCGGTAGGAATGTTAGAGAGGTAATATGGGCGTTGTAATTGTATGTAAATTTTTAGTAGTTACTCTTTCTTTCAATATTTCTGTTCTTCTAAAAATTATGATGATATTCCTATATTGTACATTATGATTTTTTGCCATTATTTTGAACATTGTAGTGAGTATTGTATTTGTAATTAATGTGAAACATTTGGATAGTTGGTTTTTGTCCCTTGAAGGAATGGTTTTAGATTTTCTTTATTCGTTGGGGAATGGTTTTAAGTGGAAAAACATTTTGAATGATACATGAATGCATGTATTTCTTTTAGCTAAATGATTGTTAATGTATTCCACATGACTTTAAAATGAACACCATCGGCTAATTAACTCTGTGCTTTTTCAGTTTTTGAGGATATAAAAAATGATTAGAATACTTAATCTTATCTATCATAAGCAGTACTACTGTATTTTCAGCTGGAAAAAAGGTCAATATGAATTGGGAGTTTTGAGGAAAATACTTAATTTATGTTGAGGAAGCTAAGTTGCTGTTTGAGTAAAACACCACCCCTCCCCCCCCCCAACCAAAAAAATAAAAATAAATAAAATAAAAGATGTCATATTGAAGAAGAAGTAGCCTTCTGTTTTCCTCTGTTTTGTTTTCTGCAACTGCTGTAAATGTTACTTTTGTGTGTTCAAAACAAATAGCTCGTGGCCTTGGTGGAGGTTTGTTACTTATGAAATAACTGGCAAAAGAATTTTTTTTTTTTTTTTTTAATTATGACAGGATTTTTCTATAACTCATGATCTCATATATGATGCGTCACAAAGTAAAGTTCAAATTCAACACCAAAAAGTCTCTAGCATACACAGTCCACATAAAAAGATATAAATCTTGAGACTAACCTTCTGTCGATCACCGAGAGTAATGAAGTCTTTTGTGTCAAAAGAAAGATAACATGATTTTGACATAATGTTAACCACAATTGACACTTTTACTCATAATTACTATATGTTTCAGGAAAGCACTGAAAATATAGAAGATTTAAAAGAGGATGAAGGTGATGAGGTAGATGTCGAGGTGATGAAATAAAAGTCACTTGTTTTATTTACAATTATTATGCAATGGTTCCCTTTTTTTTTTTTTTTTTAATATTTCTAAACGACATATATGATTATGTTTTAGGAAACAAATGGGATTACAAAAAATTCGAGTGATAAGGAGGTTGATGAAGAAGATCATGACATATCTAGGATGATCCTCACATCAGAGCTCCAAGAATTGCCTCTACTTATCCTCTTAGAATACTTCAGTGCCAAAGTTACAGTTAGATCGAAAATGGTAATTCTCGAAGATATTCAAATATGGCTAATTGAGGAAGATAAGATTGTTTTTTGAAATTATCATCAACTAGGTCCTTTCATGGACTTGCACATAGGAGGGGAATTTTCTGGTGTGTTGGCTCATAATTTCCTGTTGAGAAAGACAGTATGTCAGAAGGACCATAAAGTGTGGTTCTTAATTGAGGGAAAACCATTGAGGTTCTCTCTTAATGAGTTCGTATTGATTTCAAGTTTACACACGGGTGGTGGACCTTCTGAGGATAAAATCAAAGCTCAAGAAGATAAGAACGAGTTGAAAAACAAATATTGGCCAACAAAGAAAAGTGTTTTATTAGTGGATGTTGTCAAAAAACTAAAAAGTTGAGCGTTACAAAGGTTAGAACCAAATATAGGGAAAATTTAGCATTTCTGTACATAATAGCAGGATTCTTGACGTCTTCTAACAGCAAAAATGTGGTTAAACCTTCTTGGCTCCAATATGCCAATAATCTAAAATTCTTCACTCAATATCCTTGGGGGAATGTTTATTACAATCAAACATTGAAGTACATAAAAACCGATCTGGTGGCAAAGATTAACAAATCTTCATCAGCCTACAACTTCTATAGTTGCCCATGGATATTTCAAGTGAGCTTTTCTTTAATAGTTTTCTTAGTTAAATATATTTTATAAATTGATTTGTATTATAACCATCATTTAATTTGTAATACAGATATGGGCTTTTGAGGCTATGCCGAAGTTAGGTGAGATGATGGCTCAGAAATTAGCTTTGAATGAGAATAACAAAAATGGGCCACGGTGACTTCATTGGCAGAATGTTTAGAATCCTATTGGCACCACATTTGATCCTTGTTTGGAGGCCATGAGATCTGCTGAGGTATTAACCAACTCGTTACAGGTTAAATTTTATGATTTTTATTTAGATTTATTAGTTCAGTTAATAATTATTTTTCCATTGTGTTTATTCAATTTACAGTCCATCCTACTTTGAATCCTTCATCCAAGGAGAGGCAACGAGAATATTATTTGCAAATAGAAAGGCGTAATGACTGCGGTGATGATGTCATTAATTGCCTAACAAAGTTATTAAACGGAAATGTTATCCTGTGTAGTGCTGTTGATTCCAATAGGAGAAATGATGAACTTAGATCAAGTCACATCTCTCGTGATCTTGCTACGCACTCGAGTTCTTTCCCTGCCAGTTCAGCCCATGAGCAGATGATTAGATCCTCTACCCCCGTGGTCTGCCACTGACAACACCCGATGCCACAAAAGATAAAGAACGACTACTAAAATTTTAGGAACAATTATACGGTCGTTCCTTCTAAATATTGACTTTTTTTTTATTTTTTTTCCCTTTAACGAAAGGCAAAAATAACCGGATTTGTGACTTTTGTCGTGTATGATTTGCCTCGAAACACACGAAACGACCACAAAAGATAAGGAACGACCACTAAAATTTCAGGAACGATTACTAAAATTTCAAGAATAATCATACGGTCGTTCCTTCTAAACATTGACTTTTTTTCATTATTTCCCTTTAACGAAACACAAAAATAACCATATGCGATCTTTGTTCATGTATGATTTGTCTCAAAAACGTCAGACCACCTACAAAAAAGAATGGAACGACCACAAAACATTCAAGAACAACCACTTGTTCGCTGCTTTTAAATAGTCCTTTTTTTTTTTTTTTGCTCTTTAAAAAACTAATAAATGAAATATCAAACATTTAACATTCATTAAAAAAAACAAAATTAATGATTTTTTCAAACATACTTAATGAATTTCACAAATGACTAGCATTCGTAAAATAAGATTAATGAAAATGTAAATTGTTAAATTCATAATTGTCATTATTAAGTGTTGTTTCTAACATTGGATGGATTCGATAATTTGAGACATTTTTTTGAATTATGTCCTTTCTGACCATATGTCGCGCATTTATACTTCTTGACTATATATTCTCCTTATGAAGGGAAGCGAGTTAATCTTGGCCTCCCTCTAAACATTTCTACGTCTAGCTCTACTACCTTAATCGCTTTTACCTCTTCAGGAATATTATGCCATTGCGATTCTAAAAGAACAGGATAAATAGTTTCTGCATATGCCAACATCCAATAATCTGAAGTGTAGTACTCAGAACAAAGGGAGTATACGTAAGCTTCAGTATGTTGCGGCCGATAAAGACGTGTTAGTGCTATAGCGTGGATGCACGGAATCTTATTAATGTCGAAAACCTTACACGTGCAACTCCTTGTTGTTAAATTGACACATGCATTGCAATCACCACCCATCATAATGTATTCATTCTCATTGAGTTGGTATGGTGTCAATGAACCAGCTTCATTAAATTTTCTTCTGAGTATTGCTTCTCTCTTTGGTGTAATTGGTATGGTCACTAAAACTGATTCTCGACACCGAGTAAAGAACCATTGTCCCCTTGTGAAGAGGACGAAATCGATCATTGCAATTATGGGATACTCTCTTGCCTTTAGCATCATATTATTCAAAGTTTTGACTATGTTAGTAGTCATAACTTTATACCTGTTGCCTTTAAAGTGAGCTCTTGACCACTTTTTAAACTTGACATCCTTCTCGAGATACTGAGCCACCTTTGGATATTTTTTACTTATTTCACTAAAATGTTTCTCAAACTCCTCCAAATAGTATGCTTCAGCAGCATCCTTGAACACTCCAAGAGAAGCAGCACTCTTGAAACGGTTCTTAATATTCATCATAACATGATAATAACATGCCCCATGCTGCGCCATAAGATAAACGTGACTCACCGTATAACTAATGCTCTGATTCCTATCAGAAATAAAACATAGCTTTGAGCTGTCATGTATTAACTCCTTCAGCTTCTTAAAAAACCAAGTCCATGAATCATTATTCTCAATGTCACCCAAACCCCACGCAATAGGATAACTGTGATACTCACTATCTTGTGTGACAGCAACCATCAACACCCCCTTATATTTAGTTTGGATCCAAGCCCCATCTATGCCAATAACTTTTCTCATGTTCGTAGACCCCGTGTAGCTGCTCCTAAAGCCATAAAAAAATATTTGAACTTATTCTCCAAATCAACTTTAATGTGCATAACTGTATCCTTATTAACCTGTTTGAGTATGTAACAATACGAGGCAAGTATGGCGAAACTATGTTGTGGCGTCCCTATGATCAAATTTTGAACAAATTGCCTTCCTTTCCATGCCTTCCAATAATTTACTTGAACCTTAAGTTCCTGATTCATGAATCCCGTGAGAACTTTTGGATTGGGTGGTTGCTTACAATCGATGAAGTGTCCTTTTATGCGAGCTCCAATTACACGACTAGATGCTTGTCGATGATTGATTGAGCGATTCATCAACGAGCAAGTGTAGATACCATTATATTGTCAAATGACAAAAAAATCGAACTTGAAATTTTTGTAGCTCGCACCTGCCACAAGCAATTTGTTCATCTACACACACAACTTCCTTCAATAACTTGGTTGACTTCTTGACCTTCATTTCAAAATTTCCATTAATGGCGACGAGGTTTAACTTTGTATTCAATTCTTCCTTGCTATCAGAATGTTTACCCACCATTAAATCCAAAACATCATTTCTGTCACTATCAGAACTTATCAGTGGAACAAATCTTGTCTCTTTAGATTCAGAATGTTGATAACGGCTATCATAAACTCTCTCATGTAGACCATCACTTCTTTCGAGTACACCATCATCTTCTTTGGGTACACCATCACATCCTTTACGCGTCTCATCACCTCCTTCGGATACATCATCACCTGCTTTTTCTACACCATCATCTTTATTAGCTACTTCCTCAAGCACTGTCTCTTCTGGTGTTAGATTGGAACCAGTGATTGGAGTTGGATTGAAGCCAGCGATCCTTTCATTGATTGGTGTATTAGTTGCACAAATCTGCAACGGATGCTCATAACTATCAAGTAATTCAGTTGAAACAAATCTTGCAATAAATGAGATTTCTTCATTGATCCGACATCCAAAATAGTCATCATGGAAGCTTAGTGCATCACCACCATTATTGTTCAGATCATTATCACCACGAACATATAATGTTTTTCCTTTATCACATTTTTCTTTGATTATAACATGTAGAGTCATTCCTCATTTTTCTTTGTACAAAAATATAAGATCTATAATATTTGAATCGTTGGAAATAAGAGTTGGTGTAGCAGTGTCACTAAATATGTCACCAACAGGTTTATGTGTTATCTCAATTGCATACATACTTCGGTCAATACTTGTTCTGTCATAGATTATCTCTTCCAATTTCAAAAAGTTGATACTCCTATTAACTATAAAGCCTTTGCTCATACCAACTCCGAACCACCTCCAAAATCCGCCATCCACCTTTTCCCACTTTCCATTATACTCCATGAGAATGTAGATCTGACTCATATCTATTATGGATTTTGAGATTATCAATTAACAAACAATATTAAGAATACAACTACAAATTTTACATCAATCAACACAAAAAAATAAAAAAATAAATCAAACAAGAATTATGTAAGAACAGTTATTATTATTTCACATTATAAATATAAGGAACACTCAATCAAAGGAATAGAAATCATTATTAGCCAAAAATCTTATTTCTCCTTTGATGATAACTCAATCAAAGGAACAGAAATCAAACCAAAAAATTATCCAAAGCTCACATTCTTCAATGGTAACCAGCAAGGGGTAACTAGATAAATATATCAACATCAATAACAATGTCAACGGATTATTGTATATTGTGGTGTGTGAAGGCCAAATACAACTGAAGTTTGAATTTGAAAAGTCATATAAACAATGTGCTTGCAATGACAAGACTACCAAAGTTCTTCCAACATTGTTCCCAAAATATGAAACCCACTACCAAAATTTCATATCAGTTCCCACAAACTCGGGCAAAATAAAAATAAATTAAATTAGAAAAATTAAAAACCTACCACAACCTATTCAGAGGAGGGGAAGAGAAAGGCTTCTGGTTGGGTCGAGTTTTCATTTGTGCTTGTGAATCCTAAAGATGCTAACAGCCTTAGCAGATCATATCTTTAGGTAAGTTCTATTTATTTTTTTCAAAACAACATTTGTTTTTGGATGGTATTGAAGATGAACTCACATAGGTAGATGGGTTTGTAGGAAGTGCTGAAGATGTACGTGACAGAACTTCCCACAATGAGCTATGCTACAAATACAGGAAAACAAATGTTCTTGGAACGATGTGTGATGAATGGGTAAAAGTAGTTCTACACTCCCTTTTAGTGTATGCCTCTATTAGATTTAGCTCCGCCTCAAAATATTTGAAGGTAATTTATTACATACTAAAGTGACCACCATAATCAAACACAGCAAATCTTGAAGAAAAGTTTTGAGGAAAAATGTGAATTAGTGCGAACCAGAATTACCTAGGAACTCGTGTGATCAAAGCCGAAGAGGAACCTCGAACTCATAATCGAAACGAGTTGCGACGCGTCGCCGGTGACGGAGGTCGCGTGCTGGGCGGAAGGAGGCTGAGAGAAAGCTTTTTCTCTGGTGGTGGGGTTTGGGATTTAGCAGAATGGAAATGGGAGTGAAAAACAAGAGTTTGATTTTTTGCTTCTTTATTTTTTCTTTGGTGGTGGGGTTTAGGGTTTGGCAGACCTCCAAAGAATTTGTTTGATTTATTTGGACGAAGAAGAAGAACGGGGAAGCTGCTGCTAGGATTTTTTTGTTGTTTTTTTGTTTTTTTTAACCTTATATTAATATCTTTGTTTTTTATATTATTTAAAAAAAAGTCATTTTGCTAATTAAATTTTTTAAAAGGTCATTTTACAAATTAAATAAAGTTAAAAGGTTATTTTACTAAAACACTCTTGTTTCGTACCATAAATCTGTCAAAATGACCACCTCAAAAATTGAAATTATTGAAATTAGCAAAATAACCTTCTTTTATTCCAACACACAGGAGCAATCATCTACGTTCTTTTCTAGGAAGCAATCACTTTCTTTAATTTTTAAAATAGCTTTTAAAAAATTTTAATTAGTAAAATGATTTTTTTAAATATAAAAAAATAAATATATTTAGATTTAATAACTCATAATAAGGAAGAAAAAAAAAGAAAAAAAACCAAAATATAAGAACTGGAACGCGAGGTAATTGACAAAGTTACCTATCCATTCTCTTTAATTTGTAAAATGACTTTTTAAAAATTTTAACTAGAAAAATTACTTTTTTCTTTAAAAAATTAAATAAATAATAAATATATTTAGATTTAATAACTTATAATAAGGCGAAAAAAAATATGGGGATTGAGCAGGGGAAGCATTCATGTGAGAGAAACCCAATAATCACCCCAAGTTTTTTAACAGTCATTTCATTTTCCGACAACAATGGCACACCCCAAAATTAACATCAACAGTAATTGAACTCTCAATGTTCTATAATCAAGGGTTTTGAAAAAAGGGGGAAAAAAAGGGAGAGAGAAGAAATCAGATTTTGGAAAAATGCTTATAAATTTAGTAATGGCTTGATGTTATTTGTAAGGTAATTTTAAATAATTATATGTAAATATATATGTTAATTTAGCCAAAAAATTCAATTTTTTTCAAAAAAAAAAAAAAGAAAACAAATTGGGGATTACTATTGTTGCAGACGAAGGTTGAAGATAACTCAAACTGAACGACCGTCATTTGTTCTAAACGACCATGTGGAAAAATGATAATTGTTCATGGTCGTTCCGATGGTTGTTGTATTTTTTTTTTTTTTTTTTGGCCAAATATCTTGTTCCCTTAAAATTTTTAAGACTACTTAGCACAAACTTAACTTTTGTGTAAAACAAAAGTAGATTTAAATGTTGAAACACTTATGGTTAAAGATGACTTGGATGTTAACGTTAGCAGAAACCATTTATCTTGTTCCTCCAAAGTATATAAAAAAAAAAAGGACTATTTAAAAGAAATGACCAAGTGGTTGTTTTTGAAATTTTAGTAATTATTCATTTTTTTTATGGTTGTTTTGAGGATTTTGGGGCAAATCATACATGACAAAAGACTTTCATCTAGTAATTTTCATTTTTTGTTTAAAGAAAAAAACTAAAGTCAATATTTAGAAGAAACGACTGAATTATTATTCTTGAAATTTTAGTTGTTGTTCCTTCTTTTTTGTGGTCGCTCCGAGGGTTTTGATGCAAATCATACATAAAAGAAAAACTCTTATATGGTTGTTTTCGGTTTTCCTTTAACAAAAAATAATAATAATAATAAAGTCAAGATTTAGAAAGAACGATCGAATTGTTGTTCCGAAAATTTTAGTGGTCACTCTTCTTTTTTCGTGGTTGTTCTAAGGCTTTTGCTTGGTATCATTGTAATTCATATTGTTTTGCACTACTAACAATAATAATATCATGAAAAGCTTAACCTTTAACTTAACCTTTTGAAATAGTATAAGAATATATATAAATGAGTCACTTACATTAGTGAGATGTTACTAATAATATTAAAGTAAAGTTAATTTAAAGACAAAATGTATAATTGTTTGTTATTTGAGATAAATTCATATTAAAAAGTTCTTATTTATTTTTAAAAGATTTTATTATCATTATTAAATTTCACTTAAAAAAAAAAATTAATGTAGGATCCAAAAAATGAACTAATTAGAAGGAACGATCAAATGATTATTCTTAAAATTTTAGTGGTCGTTACTTTGTGGTCATTTTGAGGAAAATCATACATTAAGAAAGACCATCATCTAGTTTTTTTTGTTTTTCATTCAAAGAAAAAAAAAATGAAGTCATTTAGAAGGAACAACCATTCAATTGTTCCAAAAATTTTAGTAGTCCTTCTTCTTTTTTCTTAGTTGTTCTAAGACTTTTTCATTATGTCGTTAAAATTCATAATGTTTTAGACCATTAACCACGAAAAGCCTAACTTTTAACTTTTCTTTTAAAATAATGTAAGAACATGTAACTTAGTCATCGACATTGATGAGATATTAGTTATGATATTAAGATGATGTTAACATCAAGACAATATATATGATCATTTACTATTTGAAATTAATTCATGCAAAATTACACTTATTCCATTTTGAAGATGCTTTATTTTTATTAATTTTGATTTTAAAAAAATTAAGCAAAAAAAAAAAGGGACTATTTAGAGGAACAACTGAATCGTTGTTTAGTTAACTTTAATGGTCACTCCTCATTTTTTGTGGTCGCTACGAGATTTTTGTGCCAAATCATATATGAAGAAAGACATTCAATTAATTAATTTTATTTTTTATTAAAAAAAAAAAACTAAAGTCAAGTTTTACGATGAACAACTTGCTAGTCGTTCCGTAAATTTTCGTGGTCGTTGCTTCTCTTTTATGGTTGTTCTGAGGTTTTCGAGCCAAATCATACATGAAGAAAGACTATCATTTGATTATTTTTATTTTTCATTTAAAAAAAAATAAAATAAAGAAAGACCTTCATTTGGATAGAACGACCATAAGGCTGTTCTATAACTTTTCACAGTTATTCCTATTATTTTAGCAGTCGTTCCTAATTATACATATGTGATTTTCATAAACAAAATAGCCATAGTTAACATAATCCCATTAAAATTCAAAATAGAATATCAATGTTGTCTTTATTTTTGAAAACAAATAACCATACAATAACCCAATAATACAAATAGATAACAATATAAAAATCCTATAAGATGATCAAAGTATAGACAACATTAGATTTTATTATCATTCCAAGTGTTTTTATGAGCTTAGTAGCATCTTGGTCCTTTTTAGGAACATCTTAGTCCTTTTTAGGAAAATCTTACTCCTTTTTATAAAAATCTTTATATTTTCCTTTGCCTTTCTGGTTGGCTCTTGTGGTCTTTCATATACTCAATTCTGCCTCATCCTGTATATTCTTGGTTCTTTCCTTAAACATATAGTAATTGGTGTAATGAATAGTATTATAATATTATGATCATGATCGTATTTTTTTTTTTTTACAATAGTTGGTGTATCGGAACGAAAACCAAAACCAAATCATCATTTGTCGAAACGACCAACTAGTCATTCGTAAACTAATCATGGTCGTTTCCTTTTTTTTTTTTTTTTTTGGTTCTAAGTAAGCACATATCATTTTCCAACAAAAAGTAACCATAATTCATATGTCACGTTCATGTAAAAATCAACACAATTATTTGTTTATTGAAATAATTACATAAACCTAACAAATTAATTGAAGTTTTGACAAAGAATATTGAATTTGTTAAGAAAAAAATAATATTTCGGTTTTAAGATATTTATCAAATTACGACTAAGGAAATTTACTAAGGTAGTTTTAATTTTACTAATTGGATTGATTTGTTTAAAAACGAAATAATAATAATCATGTGGTAGGAACAACCAAGTGGTCATTCAGAAATTTTTCTCCTATTGTTTTAGTTATTAAACTAATACAATCTTATCAAATCAAAAAGCAAAGAAAAAAAACAAATAAATAATAACAAACTAATAAAATCATTATTTAAACATGGCGACTAAGAGTCGTTTGGAACATTTTAATAATTGCTCCTTTTTTCAGTGATTGTTTTGAATATCAAAAAACAATAAAATCAATATTACACAATTAAAAGCTTTATAATAAAAAATTCCTAGTAGTAAATCACAATCCATTATCTAAAATTTCACTGATCAAATAAATTTTAAAGGAAAAAAAATCAGTAACTGGAAATTTGAAAAATATATCACTTGGCCAATATTTTCACCCAACTTTGGAGGTGGGGTCGGCAGCCGCAATGTGGCTCACTACGATGACATCAAAGGCAGCGACGATAGAAGGAACGACTCCGACATCCCGGGCTCTTATGTGTTGTTTTAATTGGCTTTTTTGAATGTTGATGGATGGAGAATATGGAAATGGCCAACCATCGACGTCGAAGTGCTTGACAGATTTGGGGGTGGATGGGAACTCAGGAGGAAGAAACAAAGAGGGTAGGATCTTTTTTTTTTTAAAAACCCTCATTGTTCTTTTTTATTATTATTATTATTTTAAGCTTTTAATTTATATTTTAAATGATTTTATGAATTAAATATTCATTATTTATATAGTCAGCATTTTTTTAATTAAAAAATAGAAAAGAAATTGGGAAAGTCATTTCCCTAATTTCACTTTTCTGTAAAGTCATTTTGGCAAATATTCTCTGGAACAGGGGAGGCATGCGTGTGAAAGAAACCCAAGAACCACCCCAAATTCTTCAACAGTCACTTCATTTTCCGACAACAATGGCACACCTGAAGATTGACGTCAACAGTAATTGAACTCTCAATGTTCTATAATCAAGGGCTTTGAAGAAGAAAAAAAAGAGGGAGAAGAAATCGGATTTTGGAAAAACGCTTATAAATTTAGTAATGCTTAATGTTGTTTGTAAGGTAGTTTTTGATGATTATATATAAATGTATATGTTTATTTAGTTAAAAAAAATCAATTTTTTCAAAAAAGTAAATCAAATTTAGGGATTGCCATTATTCCAGATGAAAGTTGAAGATAACACAAACCAAACGACCATCAATTGTTCTGAACGATCATGTAGAAAAATGATAGTTATTCCTGATCGTTTCGACAGTTCTTGCATTTTTTTTTTTGGCCAAATATCTTGTTCCCTTGAAATTTTTAAGTCCAATTAGCACAAATTTAACTTTTGTATAAAACAAAAGTAAATTTAAATATTGAAACATTTATGGTTGAAGATGACTTGGATGTTAGCATAAGTAAAACCATTTATCTTGTTCCTCCAAAGAAAAAAAAAGACTATTTAAAAGGAACGACTAAGTGGTTGTTCTTGAATTTAATGGTTATTCATTTTCTTTTGTGGTTGTTTCGAGGTTTTTGAGGTAAATCATACATGATGAAAAGACTTTCATCTAGTAATTTTCGTTTTTCATTTAAAAAAAAAAAAAACCAAAGTCAATATTTAAAAAGAACGATCGAATAGTTGTTCTTGAAGTTTTAGTGGTTGTTCCTTCTTTTTTGTAGTCGTTTTGAAGGTTTTAATGCAAATTATATATAAAAGAAAGATCATTATATGGTTATTTTCGGTTTTCCTGTAACAAAAAATAATAATAAAATGAAGATTTAAAAGGAACAACAGAATGGTTATTCTGAAAATTTTAGCAGTCGTTCTGAAGTAGAAATTATTTACCGTTTAATTAAGATGGATGGTAAGAATCAATGGAGGGGTACCAAATTGAAATAAGACCTCCCACATATGATTTGATGGCTAAGAAAATCAAAACATTTTTTTTTAAAAGTAATTGGCCCAAATAGTCCTTAAAATTTTTAAAAGGTGACACTTTGATTCATATTTTATTTATTTATTTATTTTTGCCATGCTAACTCTAAACTCTCTAAAAAGGTGACGGTTTGATCATTTCCATCCTATCCCGTTAAATTTCTAATGGAATGAGTCATATACATTACATATGATCTAATTTAAGATGACATTTTAATAATTTAATAATAATTAATTTAAAAAATTAAAATTCATTTCTCTATCTCTTAATCTTAAAAAAAATTTAAAAAAAAAAAAAAGAAAATTCATCTCTCTCTCTCTCTAAAATTCTTCTAGGCGACTGGGGGGCAGAGGGGCAATTGACATGGGGGGCTAGGTTCGTTGACAGGAGGGGGAAGCCAAATCAAGATTTTGGGGTGGGGGGTGGGCCAAAACTAAGATAGCGCAAGGGGCCGAACCCAAATCATGGCGGCGGTAAGGGGAGGACCCAAATCACACGGGGGGTTGGGTGGGTTAGAAACCCAGATCCCGGCAAGGTCAAGCTCGACCTTACTCTAGCAACTATCACATGATCGTAGATTATGTACTGATTATAATATTGCAGCACCACCAATGTCCCCAGCAAGGATTGACCAGTGAATTAGTGATGGTGGTAGAGAATGTTAGGAAATTCGTAATTTGGCATCAACAGCAGAGAGTGGAGGTTAAAGCTTCAAGAAGCAGTGTCAACTATTATGATGTGGGACAAATCAAACTTATGGATAGACCCATTGTGATTGTATTAAACCATAAACAGCACAGAGAAGCTCGACCTGCATTATAGGTACTAGTTGTACTTTCACAGCATTGTCCTTACATAAATTGACCGGAGAGCTATTAATGACTGTCAAGAATGACAAGAGAGCCAGAAAAGGGCATTAACGAAAGAAAAGGAGACCAACGGTGCGCTTGCACTTGTGAACTCTCTAGTGGTTTTGGTGGGTGTCGAACCTATGGGTGCAATAGTGGCACGATTATAAATCAATACAATTTTCAATGTTTGCTTTAACTATTTGAACACATTTCTAGATGTGTAACTATGGGCCGGGTTAAACAAGCCACCGCGGTTGGCCTCGTGGGCTCACATGCCAGCCAGGCTTGTTTTAGGCTTGACCAAAGCCAGGGGCCATGTTGGGCTTTACTTTCATGCCCTATAATGCATGTTTGACTCGACTGATCTGGATAGACCTGGTCTAGCCCACTAAAAAAAAAACCTTATTTATTTATTTATTCATACTTTTATTTTTTAAATTTTATTAGATGTTTGTTTTTAATTTAGTTTTTATCAACCACTGCAATTAAAAGAAAACTAAGGTAGTTAAAACATAAACTTAACCACCAAAAAGTTTAACATTCAAGTTTTTAATTTTACCAGTTACTTTTTCTATATTAAGTATTTTAAACAAATACTTAATATAGAAAAATGTTACTAGAGCAAAGAGAGCTGGAGAATAAATATGAAGCTATTAGAGGAATTATAAAAGAAAAAAGAAATGTCACAACTATAATAATGTAAATAGCAGAAAGTAAGTAGATATTGTTAAAATTAAACACAACCAAACAAACAAGGAATTAATGTATCCCGTTTTCAATATAATATGATAAACAAGTTACCAATATTAGTCAACTACTATTTATGAATTAAGAAGATAAATTACATGTCCACATTATTGAAAGCAATCTATTAAAATTGATACTGATGATGATCATCACAAGTGAAGAGAAAGGTTAAGGTTGGGATTCTCATCAGTATCAATGGTGGTGGTCGTGGAGGACACATCAAACTAAGGATGCATCCACTGTGGTAGGATTGAACCCTAACTGGAAAGGATGAGCTCAACCCGGATTGGCAAATTGTCACGAGTCCGTACTTTCTGTGCCAGTTGTAGGTCTACGGCACCACCAATGTCCCAGGCATAGATTGACCAATGAGCTATTGATGACTGATGGTAATGGCAGGGAAGCCGGAATGAGGCATCTGTAGTAAAGAATAGAGGCGAGAGCTGTAAGCAAGGATGCAAGCTGTCACGACGCGAGACACATAAGACTTGGAGATGGACTTACCATGGCAAGACTGAACCCTAACCATCATGGTTGAGCTCAACTCGGATCTAGAGACTGTCATTGTTGGGATCTATATGTGCCCTAAGGATAGAAAATCAATATTAGAGATTTTCTGTAAATATGACATTTTGATATTAATAAGAGGAAGTTATTCATGTTTAATAAGTTGTGTCCTATTTACTTTCATTTGTTGATTGTATGATTATTTTGAGCAAACATAAAATACTCCTAGGCTGTTGGTAATATATTGAATTACTATATGTATACGGGGTATGCATAGAAGACGTGGTAATTTGATAACAGTCTAAATAAATAGTCCGCAATCAACGGAATAAGATTTAGGGATCTTATTCATGATAAGAATGTAAAGGTTGTCTACTTCCTTGGAGGGATGGTTTGTCTTGACCATCGGATAGGTTCCAAGTAGAAACTTTAATGTATACCAGTATTGAGGTATGACATTGGACTGGACCTAAAGTGTTAATTGATTCAGTTTAATAATTCCGTTTATAAGAATCAATGATGCTTTGATTATCATCCTGCATAATCTTAATCCTGAAATGATTACTTGAGTTCGTATCCATGACTTATGTACTTTGATGCACTAAAGGTGAGATACTGTTAATTCATGGTCAACATACTTGTGTTTTGGGTGCATGACTTATGGATGGAGAAATCAAGATTCATAGATACGGAATCCATAGCTATCTTAATGATAGTAAATGTTATCTACTTAAAGGTATTATTCGGGAATTGAAAGATAGTATAACAAGATCTTGGCCATCGGTTTACTTTGTGTTCTCTGGTGGTTTACCAATTGTATGGTTTTACAATTGGTGGTTCTTTCAATGGAGAATAATTGAACTTTAAGTTAAAATGATTGAAAAGGTAAAACAGAAAAAGTCCTTAATTCAATCATGGATAACCTATGGAGATTAAGCAAGCGATGAATAAATCATGGAAGAAGCACTACGTGAGAGAGCTTTCGTAATACGGTATGTAAACAGGAGTTCAGCTTCAAACTTTTAGTGGAATAACTTTGAAGTTGACAATTGATGGATAATTAATCTGGGATTAATTTTTCACAATTATAGGAGCTTCTTTACATATTTCCATCGGGTCCCTCTATTAGCTCATATAGTTTCACGAAGCGTCTCGGGATTTGTTCCTAATGAGATCGGTAAATTATAAATGGAATTTAGAAATGTCTATTAAGACATGGTACTCTCTAACATGCAATCCAGAAAGGATTGGACATGTGAAATTTGTATACAAATGATTTGTCAACATGTGATTGGTTAATTTGAATTTTGAAAATAAGATTTTGTTTGAATTTTGGAAAACAAAATTTTTCTCTCCTAATTAAAAGAGGTGCACATTTTTTAATTGTGTGAAGGGAAGAAAATTTTGTTTCAAAATTGTTTAAATATATTTGTAACATTAAATTATTAATTGGTTTAAATAATGAAGATTATTTCATAGATTTTTCTTTCCTAATTAAAGAGGTGCACGGTTTTTGTGAGGAAAGAAAATTTGAAATATTTCATTGATTTAAATTAATTAATATGGATAATGTTTATGGAAAATATTTATTCAAATATGTGAATCTTATTTAAATTCGAAAAGGTTTAAAAGAAGTTTGAATCTAGATAGGATTAGGATCTTTTGACTAGTCTAGATTCTTGATTTAAAATTTGAACCACCAATCATAATCTACTCTTAGTGTGACCGAATTTTTTAGTTAAGATTTCCTCTTGAAAAATTGTTTTTAGGTTCAATGAATCTAGCCCTAAAGTTGTATGATCTTTTGGTTCAAGATTTATCCGGAAAAATAATTAATTATTTTTCAAGAAGGAGATAAATTTTGAAAAGCATTGGAATACTATATAAAGGCTAGGAGTTCTTGAAAAACCATGACTTGATTTTCTACAAGTGAAAAACGTTTGTAATAGAAAGAAAAAAAAACTATTGTTTTTTTTTTTATCATAAAATTCGGCACACAAGTAAGAGAGAAAAAGAGAGAAAAATTCCATTGAATCAAAACTGTGAGAAGGTTAAACTGAGTGATAATTTTCATAGGAGGTTAACCGGTTCCTGTTATGTAGTTTTGAAGAAAGAAGTTGGATCAAATTCTCACCGAGGATCATCGAATTGAGAATGAGGGATCTAGACTTCGAAAAGAATCACCGGTCGCTTGGATTCATAGAACGTGTGCCTACACACACTCTGAGACGTGGAACTCGAGAATAGTAGAGAAGACACGTTGGTCAAACGCTCTAGCAATTACGGAATCCAAGAAATAAAGTATGCTTGATCATGAATTTAATTTATTGTTATATGCATCATGAGCTTCTTTTCCGGAAACGGCATAAAATTTTAAAACTTCCGCTGCGCTGTAACTCTGATACCAGATCCGATTTTTCCAACAGTCATGTGCCCGAAGTTTACGTATTTGTCGTAGTATTATGGCACCACTAACGTCCCCAATGGGGACTGACCAACGAGTTGCTGATGGTGGTCGAGAATTATAGGAACGTTGTAATTTGGCAACAACAGTAAAGAGTGGAGGTGAAAGCTTCAGGAAACAATACTAACTATCACGATGCGGGACATATTAGACTTTGGGATGGACCAACTGTGGTTGCACTGAACCCCAACCACCACGGAGAAGCTCAAGCCGACTTCGGCAACTATCATATGCCTGTAGTATCATTATAGGTACTTGTTGTACTTTTACAGCACCACCATTGTCCTCCGTGTGAATTGATCAGAGAGCTGCCGATTAACTTTCAGGCCCCATAATGCATGTTTGATCTAGCCAATCTGGATAGACTTGGCTTGGCTAAGGCTGGCAATTCGTGTTCACAGGTCGTGTTCGGGTCAGCCCGATTATGGCATGACACGATTAGCATGAACACGAACCTGACACGATTAATAAAAGAGTCAGGAACCTAAACACAAACATAAACTGTTTAATAAACGGATAGCATGACACGACACGTGAACACGATTATTAAACGGGCCACGACGGGTTGCTACGAAAAGAAACACATTTATGACCCATTTAACATGAAAAACCCGTTTACGGCTCATTTAACACGAAACGGGTTGCTAACCCGTTTAACATAAAATTATGGATAAAAAATCACTAGAATTATGGATATAAAACTAACAACTAGAATTGTCAAATATGCATAATGATTAAGACAAACATTTCTTAGAATAAAACATAAGTCTAAGTTGTAGTTGGTGTCCATATACAAATCACCACCCAAATAAGTCTCAAATTGTCACATAATCAAGATCCAAAATATTAAGAGAAACATCAAAAGACAACAAAATATTAATGCAAAAGGAAATGCTTTCTTACTTGAGCATCATAGGTTCCACCTCCACAAATCTTCAAAAGTTCCCAAATATTTCAACCTATTCAAGAAATTTATAAGAATGAAATTAAAACATATTTAAAAACTATCTAAAGATTAAAAAAAAAAAATGTCACTACGTCTAAATTACCTTCCTTTGGGACCTCAGCATTTGAGGAGCTGGGGTTGTGGGAACTTTAAGTAGATATAAAGCTGGACTCATTGAGTTCCAAACTGAACACATTTTCAATAATTTCATCCACAGCCATGTGAATTAATTTGTCATTGTCTGCACATAAATTTGATAAGTGGCCAACAACATAATGTAATCTTAAACTCAAATTGAAAAACAAACTTGAAACCATCAAACCAAGACAAAAAAAACATTGATAAACATGAAAAGCGTGCCCATAGAGGCAGGGAAGGAAATAATGAACAAGAAAAATCAGTTTTTTTCCCTTTTAGGCAACAAATTTCCACAATAGGTTAATAAATTACTCAAGCGCACCCATTTTGATTCATTCAACTTTACCAATCAATTCAGTAAATGGAAAAAAAAAATTCAAAAGGACACAAAAAATGAACCAACAATCATCAACCCACAAAAAAACACACTTTTTCTCACCATCCAAACAGAAAGCATGTGAAAAACCAAATGGAAAAAAGAAAACCCATGCAAAACCAACAAGTAAATAAGGAATGAATACACTATTTCTCCATTCAACTTGAAAACATCTAAAATATTAAAAGAAAAATTCACAGTTTAATACGACCAAGTAATAACTTCTATATATATATATAAATTGAAAACTAGATTATATCATGTGTAATGCTATTACTACATATTAAAGACTCAAGGGTAGAATATACCTTTATCTCCAAATAGCCAATCCCTAGTGCAAACCAATGCCTGAACTACGTCAGGTTTAAGTGAGCTCCTGTATTGATCTAAAACTCGCCCCCCAACACTAAAAGCATATTCGGATGCAACAGTAGTTATTGGTATGCTCAAGATATCACAAGCCAACTTAGAAAGCTCCGAATAGTGAAACTGGTTTCCTTTCCAAAACTCAAGAACATCAAATTCCTCTATTGGTTGTATTCCTGGCTCATCCAAATAAACTTCTAACTCTGACTTTTGCATAACAGCTTGCTTTTGACTTTCAAAACTATTGAACTCCTACAAGCACAAAGATATAAAACAAGATTAACAAAATAAAATATAAAATGACAATTGTAATAAATGCTAAATTACAAAACTGTACATATTTTTTACCTTCATTACTTTATTTGCCTCAAGAAGAACTTCTTTATTGGGTTCTTTGCAACATGAGTAGGAACTATCATGGCAGATGTGGTTTTAGTGTTGTTGCAAGCATGTTTAGCGTATTCAGCAAACAATGCTTCCAAACTATTCTTAACAGACAAAAATTGGCTTGATCCTCTTTCTCTATAAACACTGACATAAGCATGATCCACAAAGTTTAACTTGTAACATGGATCAAGAGCTAATGTTATTGCTAATATCAAAGAGAATTCCTTCCAATACTTCTCAAACTTGCTAAGCATTGCCTTTGCCATAGTGGACAAATATGAATCCTCATTTTTCCACATATGATTTTAGTGTCAAATAGCAGGTGTACACAATAGGAAAGTACAGGTTTGCTGTGGGGTATTGAACTCTGGAGAAAACGCAAGTAATATTATAAAATGGTTCCAAGAACTCATTAATCTTCTCTGCCCTTTCCCATTCATCAGAAGTAGGACAATTCTTGTAATTTGAGTAACTCAATTGTAAATGACAAAATACACGCCGATAATACAAGACACTGTCAAGCATGAGAAATGTAAAGTTTCATCTAGTTGGCATATCTTGCCTTAAACCCCTCTTAGCATCAAGACCCACAAAATTTACACACTCTAGAAACTTCTTCTTTTTAATTTGTGACTCTCTCACATATTTCACACTTTCACGGGCCTTTTTCATCACATCATCAATTTCTTTCAGACCCTCGTGCACTACTAGGTTAAGAATATGGGCGCAACAACGAATATGGAAAAAAGCACCATTAGAAATAAGTGCTTTCTTTCCATTCAATTCATCTTTCAACAAATTCACAGACACATCATTAGCAGAAGCATTATCTAAAGTAAGAGAGAACACCTTATTTTCAATTCCCCAATCACATAGCAATACATAAAGTTTTTCAGACAATGCAATACTAGTGTGTGGAGGTGGCATGAAACAAAAATTTAAAATCCTCTTTTGCAACACACAATCTTTGTCAACAAAATGAGCAGTCAATGTCAAATAACCATCTGCGACTATAGAAGTCCACAAATCAGAAGTCAAACAACTTCTACCAGGGGTCGCATCCAACATAGATTAAATTCTTATTTATTCCCTCGAAAACATTTTAAATACATCTGCCTTGATGGTGTTTCTTGAAACCAATTTAATGTTGGGCTGCAAATATTGATAAGTGACCCTAACACCTTCATATTCAACAAAAAAAAAAAAAATGAAGATCATGTAAAATGATGGCTGTTGTTATCAATTTACGAAAGTGTTCAGGATCAAACCTCTTTGCACTCACTGTTAAAGAGCCTTTTTCTTATGATATCAAAAGTTGGCCGATATCACTTGTGTATTTACATTGGCAAGATATCATATGATGCCGCATGCTTGCAGTCCCATTCTTACTATCAGCTAAATAAACATAACCACATTCCTTGCATTTTGCCATTAACCACTTGTCTTCACTCAACGGAAGCTTATCAAAATGTGACCAGACAATAGAAGTAGTCCTTCTTTTGCGTTTGGCTTTGCCGGTTGCATCTTCAAAAATAACTTCAAGCTCCTCTCCTTATCTTCATCAATAGGCACATCTATATCGGTAGGAGCAGCAGCACTAATACCAGACTCAAGATTCACTTCATATCCTATAACATCCATCTACAAAATATAGAGAGGGAAAATTTTTTTTGTATTAGCCAAACTTTTTTTATGACTATTGAATTAAACTAATAAATAACCAAACCTTTATTTTTTTTTTTTAAAAGTATGGAAAAATAAATGTAGAAAAGAAAGATGACGAAAAAAAAAAAAAAGAAACAAAGAAAGGAAATCTAAAAAAAATGATTTGAGGTGTACTAGAGATAGCAAAAGACAGAGATAAACGATATATTACTATTACTATACTAACACAAAATGCAGTAGGAAAAAAAATGATTTGAAGTGTACTAGAAATAGCAAAAGACAGAGATAAACAATATATTACTATTACTACACTAACACAAAATGCAGTAGGAAGAAGAAGAAGAAGAAGAAAAGTATGGAAAAAAAATGTAGAAAAGAAAGATAACAAAAAAAGAAAAAAGAAACAAAAGAAACAAAGAAAGGAAATCTAAAAGAAGAAGAAGAAGAAAGATGAAAGAAAGGAAGGAAGGAAGAAAATGGATCTGAGGAGTCTAGTCAAAGCCAAAGTAGACACCTAATTAGAGCCAAAAAAAAAAACCCTTAAAAAAAGAAAAAAAATCCAAGACCAAACGCACGCATTGACTATTAAGGAAGAAAATGGATCTGAGGAGTCCAATAGAAACCGAAGTAGACACCTAATCAGAGCCCAGAAAAAAAAAAAAAAACAAAACAAAACAAGAAGACCCTTAAAAAAGAAAAAATCCAAGACGAAACGCAGGCATTGACTATTCAAATTATTTCACGGGGGTATATCCTAAAAACATGTACACATCGATAAATTTTGACTTCTTTCAATTCTTCAACTTAAAAAAAAATCCTTCTGTTAGTCAAATGAAGGAAGCTACATATGTCACAGGTGCAGTTGATGAAAGATTCACTTAAGATCAACAGCTTGCATCAACCAAATAGACACACTTCAAAATTACAAATAAAGCAATCTTAACAAACAGATTAGTAAATGACCAAAAACTAACAAAAATAAAAACCTAGGGTTCTAAAATGAATAGTAAATTTACATAGTCTCAATTCACATCTAAAATTGAAATTTCAATCGCTTTATCTCATTTTCCAAGAATCCAAACACATAAAGAAATGCAAAGAATTTCTGTATATAAAAAATTCACCTTTGGTGAGCAAAGACTTGTCGAGCTCCAGAAAGAAGCGATGGCGCATCCAGAGGTGATGGCGTGAGAAAGAAGCGAGTCACCCTCGGAACGATCGAGCTCGAGGGAGAGAGAGAGGATCAGATTAAAAGGGAGAGAGAGAAGGCTGAGCCGCTAAGGGAGGAGGGGGAGAGACGAGAGAGTCTCTGGCTCTCTGCTGTCCTTTTCTGCTTTCTTTTTCATAAAACTAAAGGGCCGGCTGGAAATGGGAATGGAATGGATGACTTTATCTCTATTCTCTATGTATGTGACACAGTGAGTCAGTGATAATAGTGAATATGGGAAGGAAACAAAAAAAGGAAAAAAAATTGTAGTTTCAAAATGATGAGTAATGTAGTGTCAAAATTTTTTTTCATGATCAATAAAAATTTGGAAAATTGAAGTTCAAATTTGAAAAATATAGTTTCAAAATGATGAGTAAGTTTTACTGTTTTATATCCTAATAAATTTATATCTTTGTTAACTATAAGATTACCCTAATACCATAATCCAATTATATATACATAATTAGGTTTACTATTTTATATTATTAACTAGTTAATTATAAGATTATTATTTTATATCTGAAGCAACCTCTCCGTAACTTCTGATTTATGTTGTCTCAGTAGTGAAAATTCTTCAATAATTGTTTTCTGATCTTGTATCAAACACACAAATGGGCCTATACTTGTTATAAAAGAGCTTTATAATAGTTTGAAATTTTAACATAAACATGTTAAACGTGTTAACCGTGTTAGCCCATTTCCGGCACATTTATTTTCGTGTTAAAAGTGTCGACCCAATTTCGACCCAATGATTAAACATGTGGTCTAAACCTATTTATTATGTGTTGTTCTGATGTCGTGTCACCGTGTCGTGCTCGAAATTACCAACCCTAGTTTTAATATAGTTTTGCTTTGACAAATATGCTTTCAAAGGCTTATTATGCCCATTAGGGGCGTAGCCAGAAATATATTTCAATGGGGATGTACACAATTTTTTTTTTTGAAGATAAAATAAATTTTAGTAGGATTGTGTGAGAATTTTTAATTTTAATTGGTTTAAGTGAGAATTTTTAATTTTCGTGTGGGCAAAGCAGTAACATTACGAAACTTTTTTTATAGGATTAATTTTAGCGAAGATTATGTGAAAATTTTTTATTTTTTACTGGGGGCAAAGTAGGGAATGTATGAGAATTTTTAGTTTCTAATGAGGGTAAATTATCAAAATTATAAAATTTTTGGAGTAAAACTAAAAGAATAAAAAATTTTAGTGGGGGCTAGTACCCCCTTAAATCCGCCCCTGATGCCCATACATAGCACTAAATAGTTGTAAAAATTGCCCAAGTTTTTGTATGGAATTTTTTTATTTACCTTTTTTCAGTTTTTATTTTTATTTTTTGTGTTTTATTTTTTGGAAGAATGAGTTTGGGGGGCAGGTAGTAGCACAAATTGTTTGAATAGAAGCGACGGAGAGGAGTGTGTATCAGTGTAGTGTACTACTTTTTTTTTTTTTTTGGTTGAGATTTTTTTTAATCTATTTAATATTCTAGTTGTAACTTGAGCAGGGAGATTTCTTGATTTGCAATAACTTTTTCAATAATTGAAAATAATGGAGAAAATAAGGTCTGTCGATTGATGGTATGACAAGATTGTTTAGTGCATTTAAGGGGGTGTTTGGTGAATGAGTTTAGTTTAAGATTTTTAAGTTTCAATAGTAATTTTTCAGAAAAGGTAAAAAATTTTTCAAAAAAGACAAAAAACTTTTTAAAAAAAAGATAAAAATCATGATAAAATAATATAATATAATTTAAACCGAACTAACAATCAAACGGGTCCTAAGACGGGATCTGACCAATCGTGTAGATGTCCGGAATGAATCTAACATACTTGTATTAGAATCTCGACGGGATGACTGCGAGCTTGTCTATTCAAGTATGTGTTTGATACTAATAAGGTTGTGAAAAGGTGTTTGACTGCCAGCTTGTCATCTTCAGGACTTAATAAAAAAAGGTTGTAAATCCTTTGTAGGAAACTTTGATTTACATCTATATATGGAATATATATTAGTCTAAAACATTTGTTATATGTTGAATAAATTTGAAAAAGTTTATCTAAATAAAGAAAAACTAAATTAATAATCCAAAAAAAAAAAACAAAAAAGACCCAAGAAAAATGGGTTAAAAAATACCCAAAAAAAAATAATAAAAGACTAAACTAAAAGAAATTATCAATATGAAAAAGGACTAAAATGAACAAAAAAAAAATAGGGCAAAAAAAAGGACTAACATTAAAAAATATCCATAAAAAAAAACGGAGGATTGAAAAATAAAATACAAAAGTAAAAAAAGGATTAAAATGAGAAAAAAAAAAGTCCAGGGAAAAAAAAGAAAAAAAAAGAACTAAAATAAAAAAAATAATCCGAAAAAAATCAGAAAACCAAAATATAAATTCAAAATTTTTTGTCTAAAACGAATCGTTTTGAAATGAGGGAGCAACAACAGTTTTGTTTTGGACCAAGGGGAGCAGCAACCGTACCATTTTTTGGCACTTCTATATATAGTACAGACATAGCCACCACCTGAGTTTTTAGGATGAGTTTTTACGGCAGTTCAAAAAAACTCAACTTGGATGTTTTTTTTTTCTTCTTCTTCTTCTTCTTCAACTTCGAACTTGAACTCCCAATCTTCTTTCAAAAAATGACGTATACAACACTATTTTGTTCGCAATAACTATTTTTCTGTCTTACTTTGTGGAGGACAAAAGACAAATTTTAAAATTTCAAATTGTGTAAAAATAATTAGCTTTCAGCTTTCCACCAAAAAAACAATTTCAGCACACATTCCGATCAAAGTACAATCCCAATTATCCAATCAAAGACTCAACTTAAATAAAAGATTTTCTATTCAAATTATTCATTTAAATGTATAACTTAACTCATCAACTCAATGCAATTTAAATCAAACTCAAAATTTTCAACTCTAATCTTACACCAAACATATGTTAAGTAAAGTACGGCAAGTGAGTTTTGGTGTAGTTGGAAAAGTGCTGTGTAAACTCATAGGAATCACTTACATGAAATATGGAATTATTTCCACTATCAAAATCATAGAAATATGAATTATTTCCACCTGGACGATCCTCCCTCTGTCTCCATCGCTTTTTTTTTTGTTTTGTTTTGTTGAAGCCCTCGCTTTCTTTCTTACTTTCACATGCTCACTGGACTATGATCTCTAAAATCATTATTGGATATCACGTCCACATTCTTAAATCAAACTTTTTTCTTTTGTTACTAAAAGAAAAGATCTGATGGTGGTCCCGTCATTTCCCATTTTTGAGACTCCGTACAGATAAAGACAACTCCCCTGGATTAACATAGGATTCGAACTTCCGATCTTCCACTTGATTAGATCTTTAAGTTTAAATCTCACGTTGACCCATTCACCCTTGCATGAACTCTTAAATCAAACTTAAATCAATAGATTCCCCACATTCTTAAAACTTTTCAATAGCCATATATCATGGATAACTTCACTCCCGATTACTTCTGTGAATCTTTTGTTTGGCAACTTTTTGAGAGCAAAGAGAAATGGTCGCCTGAGACTCTCCCATACCACGGATTTGTAAACAACTACGTACATGCTAATGCTCCTGCCATTCGGGACCTTCGTATTGAACCCTTGCTTGTATATCACAATTTTTGTTTGCCAATGCCTTATTATGAGTCTCGTGTTTTTCCCTTTTCTTTTTAAATTAGTTGGTATTTAGATCAACACTTTGCATATGAATTTTACAAAAAAAGAAAGCTCTGGCATGTGGCCTTCTTCTTCAAGTGAGACTTCGTTTGGTTCACCAGTTTGAGTTAGAAATTTTAAGTTTCAATAGTAATTTTTGTTGAGTTTTCAGAAAAAATAAAAAAAAATTTTCAGAAAATACAAAAAACTTTTTCAGAAAAAGATAAAAACTGAAATAAAAAATTTGAGTTCAAACCGTCAAACCAAATGGGACCGAGCTTGTATAGTTTTAGTACAGCCTATACATCATTTCAGCTTGAACAAAATGAAAAAGACAAATTCTGAAACAGTCTGTTCTGTGGCTGTTTTGGTGGAGAATGTTTAGTATTAAATAGTTGTTTACTTAATTAGGAAATTATGTATGAGGATAGTTTCCTCTAACTGACCTTATTTAATTTTGATTGAGCTTCTCATCATGTTATTTAGGAATTTGTTTTTCATGATTGTCAACTCTCCTTATTTTGTTTTGATTCTCTGTCTCCTTATTTTGTTTTTGTTTACATTCCTAGTTTGTTATCTAGTTTTAGGACACATTTATTTATCGAGAATTCAAATAAGAAATTTGCCATTCTAGAATTTAAAAGTGATCATCATTTAAATTCCTATTATACGAAATATATTTACTATAATTGTGAAATTATCCTTAAATGAAAAAAATAATTAAACAAGAATAAGGGTATAAAAATAAGAATTTTCATAGGTAGTAAGTGGAAGACAAGTTTCTTCTTATCAAGAAAATTAATATTTCTAAGTGAGACTCACGCCATAAACACTGAAATTTAAAAAGGAATTAAATTATTATAGAATTAAAGGTTTCTGAGATCATTAGATAAAAGTGTATTCACCAATCTATCCGAAGGAATTCTATTATCTTGAGTAAATTAAATTCCTATTATGTTGTTTACTTTATAAAATGTTAGGAAGGATTAGACAATATTATATTACTATAATTGTGAAATTATCCATTAAATGGAAAGAAACTGATCAATTAAAACAAGACATTAAAGGGTGGAGTATTCGGTGTAGAGATAAATGTAAAAGTAATATATTTAATCACATCAAAAATGTAAACTATACAAGTTGAGGTGATGATGCCTTTTTTTACAGGTAATTTCAAATGAAAAGGTTCTTGTCCTTTTCACGAAAGACTGTCTTACAAAATGGATGACCATCTCTCTCCTATTCACGGCTCTAATTGAATTGCGATAAAAAGAAACATGAGAAAAAGGACAAAATAATAAAAAGAAACAACATTATTGAGAAAACGGCGATAAAAAAGTTAATAAATTAATAGAAATGAAAATAAATATATCTAAAATGTTTGTGTAGAATAAGTATTTTGATGTAATAATCACTAAATTACTGAGAAAAGTACATCTATATATTCTAAAATCAAACTAACGAAGTTTATAAGGCATAGACCTAATCAAAAAATTAACATAACTTCATATAATTTTTTGGAGTAGTTATAGAAGAATAAAAATTTAGATTTGGTTAATTATATGTTTCAAAATATTAAAGATTATACTTTTAATTCTTTGGAAATATTATATGTCGGTGTGTGAATAAGAAAAAAAGTATTATTATTCTCTGTTTTATAATAAAAATGTAATTATAATTTATAGTTGTTGTTTTTAAGTAATTGCCTTTACGGGCTTTTTTATAATCAAATAATTGATTTAATTGGGAGCACAAATAGTTAAGTGAAATGTATTGATAAAATCATTCATAATGTTAATATGTATGATCGTCTATCTCTCTCACTGTTCTTATTGAATTACCCTTAGTTTTAATTATTTATATGGGAAAACCCTATAATAATGTAATTATCTGGAGTATTATTTACCATTTTTTTTCTTTAATTTGTTAATTTTGCAAAAACAAAAAGACGCTTTGGAATCAAATTAAAAGTTGAGTCCATGCCAAGCTCATGTAGCCATTACAAGGAGGTCCAACTATACTCGTGCCACTACCATCCCCACATGTTCGACACCCACCAAAGCTACAACTCCCACCACAGAGTTCACAAGCCCGATTGCACCACTGTCTTCCTCTTCCACTGCTACTATCTGTCGCCGATGCCTTCTTCCGTTAATCCACGCTAAGGCGATGGGGGTGTTTGGTGATAAGTTTAGTTTAAACTAAACTGTACTTTTTTCATCATGATTTTATCTTTTTTTGAAAAAGTTTTTTGTCTTTTCTAAAAAATTACTATTGAAACTTAAAAATCTTAAACTAAACTCGTTCACCAAACACCCCCAATGTCTTTTCAAGTAGGACTTTATATGATACAACCGAAAAAAGTAAAATTCTCAATTTCTAATGCATATACACTAGTATATAAATAGAAGACAATCAAGGGAAAAAAAAAATCAAGAAAACTGCAACAAAAAGTTAATAAATTAATGGAAACAAAAATAGATATATCTAAGCAGATATGTTCATGTAGAATTAGTATTTGGATGTAATATGCACTCAATTACCGACAACAATACATATATTCCAAATTCAAACTAATGAAATTTATGTGTCATTGATCTAATCAAAAAATTAAGATAACTTTATATAATTTATGGAATAGTTATAGAAGAATAAAAATTGAGATTTGGTTATAGGTTTCAAAATACTAAATATTTTACTTTATTATTTTGGAAATATTATTTGTAGGGTTGTGAATTGGGAAAAAAGTATTATTATTCTCTTTTTTATAATAAAATTATAATAATATAATTTATAGTTTTTTTTTAATGTAGTTACTTTGCGGGCTTTTTTGCAATCAAATAATTAATTTAATAAGGGCGCATAAAGAGTCAAGTAAAATATATTAATAAAACAATTCAAAACGTTTATTTGTAATTCGAATAATACACGTAACATAGATTATCAATAGTTCAATAATAACCTTAACATTGATGTGTCTTGTGTAAATAACAATATAAAGGATTACAAAGCTAAAAATAGAATTAAAAAAATAACTTTAGCGGAGCATAGAACCAACCGCGGACAAATTCACACTTTGAGAATTGGAAGGTAAAAAAAAAAAAAAAAATACAGGTTTTTTGGCATGATTATTGGAGTTGAATAACTCCAATTATTTTTTTTTATCTTTTTTTGAAAAAGTATATCCAGTTTCACTGTTTATATCTCTAATTTTAATTTAAAAACTCACTTTTTTTCCTTTCAAACTTTAAAAGTCTATAATTTTATTATTTTAAGTTGAAATGAGATTATTTTTCTTTTAAAATCGTATAAAATTTTGAAATAAACGAAATAAGATCTATATTAATAGTTTTATTTCAACACATTTCAAAATTTTATATTTTCTTACTTCAAACAGTTTAATTTTAACCTAACCATAATTTCAAAACTCAACTCAACTTCAATCAAAATAACTTTAATTCTCTAACCTTCCTTTTCGAACACAAGTTCGAAATAGAAGTTTTTGGTTAAAGTTGATTGACTTTTCAAAAACTAGTTATAATTTTTGTTAATTTAAAAAAAAAAAAAACAAAAACTAAGATAAAAAATTTAGGTTTAGACCTAAGAGATAAACATAAGCTAAGTCAATTGGATCAATCAAACAGGCCCTACGTTTAAAAATTCGAGGGCAGATTATTGTAAAACCTAAAATCAGGGGAAAATAAAATTTGTTCTAAAAGAAAAGTACCAAAAAAAAAAAAAAAAAGAAAAGAAAAGAAAAGAAAGAAAGGAAGGAAAAAAAAAAAGAAAACAATAAAAAAAAGAGTAATTGACTTAAATAATTCCTGAACTCTTTTAAAGGTATTGGTTTGGTTTTTTATTTTTTATTTTGGTTGAGATGACCCTAAATTTTTACTTTTTTGGTTATTTCAGTCATTTAATAAAAAGACTAACAGATTGATTCCGTGAGAAATATGTTTTATGTTTTTTGAAGGTTAAATAGGTAATTTTTCGCGGGGGCCTGTGGGGGAGGGGGGAACTCAGGGCTCATTTGGTGAACCAACTCAACCAACCCAACTCAAACTTTTTTTTGTCTTTTTCCCAAAAAGTTTTTGTCTTTTTCCCAAAAAATTTTTTATCTTTTCTGAAAATTCAAAAAAATTTACTATTTCAACTTAAAAATCTCAACTCAAACTACTCCACCAAACTCCCCCTCAGAGTTGTTTGGGGAGAACAGCCGAACAGGAGAGAAGGGGGAGGGATTTTTGGGAAATTAGAGGGTATTTTGATTATTTTAACACAAAATGATTATTTGAATAAGATTTTATTAGAAATTTAATAGAAATTCACGAAAAGAAATAAACCGGCAAAAAAAAAAAAGAAAAAAAAAGGAAGAACTTTAGGAACAGAGCTGTCGTATTTGAAAGAGTTCGACGTAATATTTAGGGCAATTAGTGAAAGAAAAATTGGACTAGGGACGAATAATAATCAACCCCTTAACATTATCAACGCGGAGACAAGGAAGCATCCATCAGATTTTACCTTTTCAGT
Organism: Ficus microcarpa; assembly: GCA_025413485.1. Lineage (NCBI taxonomy): Eukaryota > Viridiplantae > Streptophyta > Magnoliopsida > Rosales > Moraceae > Ficus > Ficus microcarpa. The sequence continues at coordinate 48,857,058 of CM046377.1, read as the reverse complement.
CCATTTCAGATCTATCAAAACTACCCCATAAACTTTGATTACAATTCAAGTAATCTACGCAAATCACAGAGAGAGGAGAGAGGAGAGAGGAACAAGAGAGAGAGAGAATGTCGAGCGACAGTGACGATATGGACGAAGACGAGCTCCTTCAGATGGCGCTGAAGGAGCAAGCGCAGCGAGATCTCAATTACCAGAAACCGTCTTCTCTAAACTCTCGTAAACCCGTCGCCAACTACGTTCAGCCTCCGCCGCAGCAGTCGTCGGCGTCGAAGAAGTCGCCGATGCCGAAGGGAGCAGCTGTAGCTCAGGGGAGGCGAGTGGTCGACGACGACGACGATTCCGAGGTCGAGATGCTCAGCATTTCCAGTGGCGACGACGAGTCCTCCGAGAGAGATCACCTCCGCCCCGGCATCGGCGCCTCACGCGGCCGTGCCGGAGCCGGAAGAGCCGCCGGGAGAGACGACGATGGTGGCTGGGACGGCGACGAGCCCGATTGCTGGAAGCGCGTCGATGAGGCCGAGGTATTCTGCTTTTCATTTTCCATTTCGATTCAGATTTTGTTTTTCTAATTGAGAATGAAGAAAAGTTCTCTTTTTTGTTCACGAGGAATTGTGAGATTCACTAAATTCATGAAAGTTGGTTTTGTGGCCGTTGAATTGGAGCTGGTAAACAATGAATTATTGCTTATGGAACTGTGATCACTGATGATAATCTGTTCGTGTTGCTCAAGTTTAAGTAGAGAGAAAAGTAAGGTCGTGAAATTAAGTAGATTGATGGATCATTAGGAGCAGTTTTTCAGCTATGGTGATATGTTTTTGAATGAGCGTATAATGATTTTCGGATTGCAAGACCATCTACCTATTTAGCAATTTAGAAAACTATTGCTTCTATGTTTACAACGAAGTATCCAAAGTATGTTGAAAGAACTTGGGCTTCTTGAAATTCAATACAAGAAAATACTCCTTTCAGAGCTTTTCTTGTATTAGATGTTGATTCTAGCGTCAGATTTGCACAGAGAGAGTGCATGTTGTGGAGCGCTTTAATCTTTTTCCACTTCTTCTGCAATAATGATGCTTTACATTGTTTATTCTGAACTTCCCCAGATTTTGTTATCTCTTATTTCAATTTGGTAGAGTGTGGTGCAATAGCCTTCATGTGATTGTCTATATGTGCTGTACATTCTAAATTTTACTTGAGTGTTGATGTTATGTTTGAAGTTTTCTTATTTAGTATATGTTTAGCTTCCCTTTTTTGTTTCTGTAATCAGCTAAAAGAAAATGTTTAGTTGTAATGATGCTTCTCGAACAGCTTGCTCGTAGGGTTCGTGAAATGCGGGAGACAAGAACAGCACCAGTGGCTCAAAAGTTTGAGAAGAAAGTATCTGTGGTGGGAAGAAAGGGACTAAATAGCGTACAATCTTTCCCTCGTGGCATGGAATGCATTGATCCATTGGGGTTGGGGTAAACTTCATTTCCATGTCTCTGTTTTCTTTTATACTGAAGGTCTATTTCAGCGAGCTAGGATAGCTGGCTAAGGTTTCATGTGTACTGGGATTTAAGTCTAGTAATCCATTTTACTTACTTCTTGTTGCTGTTACTAAGCAGTGTTAGTGTCGTCCTTGTAGTATAATAGACAACAAATCGCTGAGGCTGATAACTGAGGCATCAGAAAGCTCTCCATCCAAGCATGAAAGAGATCATCTGGAAACCAACCTTCGGGGTAATGTGTCTTAAATTAGATATTTCATCCTCTCAGCTTATTCTAAGTTTTCCATGTATGGCTCTCTATGGTCCTGAATTATGATTCAGAAATTTTCATGAGCTGGGCCTCAGTTTTGGGACCTACTTATGGTGCTTGCTGTCTCAATTGGTTACATCATTTGAGGGGCTAAATTGGTAACTAACCAGTATTTAGATGTTCTAGATATAAGGATCCCTTAGCAGTAAATCAAAATAAAATATTCAGACTCCAAGCATAGTTCTTTTTGTTGGTTGTTTCTTTGAAATTTTAGGAATGGCCATATTTTTATATATTTATGATAAAGACAGTAAATAACGGACACTTTTATGACCTGGAGTGGCTCAAGAGTTTAAACTCGTTAATGCATGTTCAATCATGTTGGTTGCACGTCCATGTGTTCCTTTTGCTGAAGTATGTCGCTGATGTTTTCTTAATGTGATGAATCTGTGCAGAGAAGTTGATGTATTTTTCAGAGAAATTTGATGCAAAGTTGTTTCTATCGCGGATTCATCAAGATACTAGTGCAGCGGACTTGGAGGCTGGTGCTCTTGCTTTGAAGAGTGATCTCAAAGGACGGACTCAACAGAGAAAACAATTGGTTAAAGATAACTTTGATTGCTTTGTCTCTTGCAAAACCACAATTGATGGTAAGCACTCTTGGTATATGACTAGGATTAGTTATTATTTATAAAATGGGATGTACTTTAAATGTGCTTTACGCTACGATGCTTTGGCTTTAGATGTCACTGTAAGTGGTGGTTGGCCCATAAGTTAGACCCGTCAACATAATATAATACATTAGAAAGGCAAAAGTCGTATGATGATAGAATTGTTAATTTAGGAAGCATTCATGGATGAAACAATCTTTCGATCTCTTAATACTATTTGTCCTTTAGGTGGCAAATATTTGTGGAGAACAGAACTGATGACTGTCTTTTGTGGCTGCCAATGGTGGGATATTAGTCTTTATGATATCCTATTATTATTAAATTTATTAATACTATTGTTATTATTATTATTATTTGTTTTTGAGGGAATACTATTGTTATTATTATTATTATTATTTCATTATAATTACTATTTATTTATTTATTTATTTTTTGGTGGTTGACATGAAACTAAACTTTTAATCAGAGAATAACTTTTCTGTGAAAGTAGGATAAGCTGTCCTCGTGGAAACAAAAGAAAGTTACAAATCCTTGAACAAAGCTTTCCAATATCCTTATGATCTCCTGTAACCACAGACCATTTTCCATGGTGAACATATATTTCTCTTCTAATCGGCATTGCATTCTGCTTGCAACTCTGGAATCTTGCAAAAAATTATCTTTAACCGATGAAGCATTTATATGCACCATGGGGATACCACTTGTTACTGAAATCGCTCTTTTATGTCTTCATTGTGCATACAGATTAATTGATTGTATTACTATTGCAGTGCAGCCAGACATTTTCCGACCGCCATGAGTATAGGCTACTGAATCTAATATTGCCTTACTCTAGGAACTTAAGAGAGAGAAGTCACCACATTTTCTTTCGTTGCTCCTTAATGAGCTCCATATCTTTATGATTTATTTTGTGATTTGTCTACTCTAGAACTATTTCATGTGTCACTGTTGGATTATTGTTATGATTATAACCCCAATTAACTCAAGCCGAAACACTAACTTGTCACGAGTGTTTTCCTGCTTAAAAAGAAAATTAAATTTGAAAGATCAATTGATCTGTAGTGTCTGCCTAATTGCCTTTTGAGAATTTTTGCTAGAGTGCTTTTTGTTGATGTGGTGTATATCTTGTCTTCAACAGATATCGAGTCAAAGTTGAGGCGGATTGAAGAAGACCCTGAAGGATCAGGAACTTCACATTTGTTTAATTGTATTCAAGGAGTGAGTTCATTGGCTAATCGTGCTTTTCAGCCTTTATTTGAGAGGCAGGTTTATGGTACTTATTTCTTGGTTTACCGTCTGTGCTTATGGAACTGGGATGACTTAATTCTGATATGTCTCTTGAATGACTTTTGTAGGATCAAGCTGAGAAGATCAGGTCAGTTCAAGGAATGTTACAGAGGTTCCGAACCCTCTTCAACTTACCTAGTACCATACGTGGGAGCATTAGCAAGGGAGAATATGACTTGGCAGTTAGAGAATACAAGAAGGCGAAATCCATTGCTTTGCCATCACATGTATACAACAATCTATATTTGCTCTTGAAATATTTTTACTTGAGAAAATAATAATGTGTTTGAAATGCATGGATGCAAAGCCTTTCTACCCTTCTTCATTGCCTTCTTGTTTATTTCTCAGATAAGAGCTCCTGACCTGAGGTTTAGTTTACGAGTTTTGTGTGTTTCAAGATGCCCCGAAAAGAGTTCAGTTTAAACAATGATGTGCTTATCTTATTACCCAACATCCAAGCCCCACCCCAGCCCCCCGCCCCCCCATCCCATCCCCCAAGAAATGAGCAAGATAATAGTTTTCTTTTGGAAGAATCAAATTACTCATCGTTGAAAAGGATTTTTGTATCACTAGTGTTTTTATACTCTTTAGATATTGCTGTATTGTTTCATTGTACTCTTGTTCTCTTCTTTCTAAGGATACCATGTCCTTGGAGATTTCTGTTATTTGGTTTCCATGAATTAATATCTTTTGTTTCTTATAAAAATATTAATATTGAAAAGTGTAGAAATCCGAATAAAGTCAGTCCTAGAATCAAGGGATTTGTCGTTTATTAGTTTCCCTATTTAGATTATTTTACAATAAAGAGAATCCGGTAGTTTGTTACCTGATTTCTCTCCTGTTTTTATTTTTCGTTTTTATTCTCTGTATCCAGTTAGGGTTACCGAGATTTGAGGCAGCTCTCTAGCTAGCCATAGGTTGTATTTAGTCTCCCATTTTCCTTCGAAGAAAATAAGAAGAAAGAATTCCCTTTCCATATTTCTATATGGTATCAGAGCCTGGTTCTCTGAATCCAGCTTTCTCCCATGACCAAATACGGCATGGCAACTGAGAGGGAAACCTCAAACCCGTCAGGAATCACCACCAATACAGAGGCTACAAGTTCCAATCACAATGGAGGAACCGAAGGATCCTTTCTCCCAGTCACAGGACACAAACTGAATGGCCATAATTACCTCCAATGGTCCCAATCGGTGATGATGTTTGTCTGTGGACGAGGCAAGGATGAATATCTCACAAGTGCAGCTGTTCAACCACGGAAGGAAGACCCCAAGTACAAGACCTGGAAGATGGAGAACAATATGGTGATGTCGTGGTTAATCAATTCAATGACCAACGACATAGGAGAAAACTTTCTGTTGTATGGAACCGCCCAGGAGATTTGGGAAGCAGCCAGGGAGACCTATTCAAACAATGAGAACACAGCCGAGTTGTTTGAAATCGAGACCATCCTTCACGACCTACGTCAAGGTGATCTTTCGGTTACCCAATACTTTAATGTTCTTACTCGCCATTGGCAACATTTAGACATGTTTGAAGAAACCAAGTGGTCATGTTCAGAGGATGAAATCCAGTACAGGAAAATTGTTGAGAAAAAACGAATTTTCAAATTTCTTTTGGGACTTAACAAAACTCTGGATGAGGTAAGGGGCCGTATACTAGGTACAAAACCTCTTCCTAGCATCCGGGCTGCATTTTCAGAGGTTAGGCGAGAAGAAAGTCGAAAAAAGGTGATGATGGGCAGTGAAGACTCCACCTCCACACTCGAGTCTACTGCACTTGCTGCACGAGGAACACAATCTGCCAACCAAAAGAAAGGGCGACCATGGTGTGACCACTGCCGGCAGACAGGACATACAAGGGAAAACTGCTGGAAAATCCATGGAAAACCAGCGGATTGGAAACCATCTCGTAGCAGAGAAAGCCGTGGCAACACAGCCTCAACCGAAGACAGCCCAACAACTCAGGAACCGAGTCTTTTCAGCCAGGAACAATTGGAGATGCTGCAGAAACTGATTAGTCAGTCCACACAACAAACCACGACCTCTTCAGTCATTGGAACAGGTTCGGTAGCACAAAGAGGTAAATTTCTGGAAGCTCTCACAGCCAATAAACAGAAATCTTGTACATGGATTGTTGACTCAGGAGCCTCAGACCACATGACTGGAGACCCATCTGTTTTTCATAAGTACAGCCCCTGTTATGAAAATTTTACTGTTCGTATTGCTGATGGCTCACTCTCAAAGGTGGTAGGAACGGGTTCAGTGGTGCTCTCAAAGGACCTAACCCTCGAATCTGTGCTTCTTGTTCCTAATCTTGATTGTAACTTACTATCGATTAGCAAACTCACCCGGGATCTGAATTGTGTTGCTGAGTTCTCCTCTAATCTTTGTGAATTTCAGGAATTGGACTCGGGGAGGACGATTGGCAGTGCTAAGGCAGGTTCGGGGCTCTATCTTCTCCACGGTTCATCATCTTCCCTTGGAAAACAAGCCCAAACAGCAAGTTGTAGACCTTCGTTGAGTCAGTCAAATAAAAATCCTAGTTTTTCTCATTCCAATAATGATAGTGAGGTGATGTTATGGCACTATCGTCTAGGTCATCCAAACTTTGTGTACCTAGAAAAATTGTTTCCTTCTTTATTTATCAATAAAAGTCCAAAGTTTTTCCATTGTGAGATATGTCAACTTGCCAAACATTCCCGCAACTCTTATCCTAGTCTTATGTACAAACCATCACAACCATTTGCATTAATACATAGTGACGTGTGGGGGCCATCAAGGGTGAAAAATCTAACGGGTACTAGGTGGTTTATTTCCTTTGTTGATGATCACTCACGGCTTACATGGATTTTCCTAATGAAAGACAAATCTGAGGCAAGCCAAATATTTAGAAATTTTAACACTATGATTCACACTCAATTCCAGTCAAAAATCCAAGTGTTAAAAACCGACAATGCCAAAGAATATTTTGAGTCCACATTAGGAACCTACCTTTTGAGCCAAGGAATAATCCACCAAAGTTCATGTGTTGATACCCCACAACAGAATGGGGTTGCCGAAAGAAAAAATAGACACATCCTTGAAGTAGCTCGATCAATTATGTTCTCCACCAATGTTCCAAAACATTTTTGGGGTGAAGCTGCCCTCACAGCCACATATCTTATCAATAGAATGCCCTCAAGAGTACTCAAATTCAAAACCCCGTGTCAAGTCCTTCTTAGGTCTTTTCCAAATACGAGGGTCATTTCCTCCATTCCCACAAAAATCTTTGGATGTCCAGCCTTTGTCCATATTCACTCCCATCAACGTAGCAAATTAGATCCCAAATCAGTCAAGTGTATCTTCATTGGATATTCTCCACACCAAAAGGGGTACAAGTGCTATTCACCCATTACGAGAAAGGTTTACAACTCCATGGCTGTAACCTTTTTTGAACACGAAGCCTATTACCCCAAACCTGTAATTCAGGGGGAGAATATACAGGAATTTCAGTTTTGGGACACTACCACCAATGACCATCTCCCACAAAAAGAGTCGGCCTCCCAAATAATACCATATCTAAATCCCACAATCTCCTCTGAAAACCAGGGTCCGGATCCTAGTCCAACATCTCCAATGTCCACTCCCGTAAACCACCCAAGTTCGAGCTCTCAGCCATCATCATCATCCCAGCCTCCACAACTTGTGACAAGTGAGCTCCGTGTTTTAACAAGGGAAGAAGGAAACAACCAAGAGATAGAGCAACCAACATTGCTGGAGCAACTCCGAGACTCTGATCCGAATTCAATGCCAAATGAAAGACACTCAGGTGAGAGTACTTCTGAGAATATTGAGAATAACACAGCAAGTGATCTGCAGTGGCCCATTGCACTACGGAAAGGAGTGCGATCTTGTACAACTAAGCATCCTATTTATAATTTCATTTCATACAAGGGGTTGTCCCCTGCATTTCGGGCATTTGTTACTTGTCTTGACAGAGTACAGGTTCCAAACAACATACAAGAAGCACTCAAAGTCCCAGAATGGAAGAGAGCCGTATTAGAAGAAATTCAAGCATTGGAGAAAAACGGAACTTGGGAACTATCTGTACTTCCATCAGGGAAAAGGGCAGTTTGCTGCAAATGGATCTTCACTATCAAATACAAAGCAGATGGGAGCATCGACCGGTTCAAGGCTCGGCTTGTGGCTAAAGGATACACTCAATCCTATGGAATTGACTATCAGGAGACATTTGCCCCAGTCGCCAAGCTCAACACCATTCGGGTGCTTCTCTCCTTAGCAGTCAATTTGGATTGGCCTCTTCACCAACTCGACATCAAGAATGCCTTCCTCAACGGAGACTTGGAGGAGGAAGTATATATGGAAATCCCACCAGGTTTCGAGAATCAGAATAGTGTGAGCAAGGTGTGCAGACTGAGAAAATCACTCTATGGTCTGAAACAATCCCCTCGAGCTTGGTTTGGCAGGTTCTCAACCTCAGTAACTAAGTACGGTTACACACAATGCCAAGTAGATCATACTCTATTTATCAAACAATCACCTGAAGGGAAGAAGGCGATCTTGATTGTGTATGTAGACGACATCATACTAACAGGTGATTTCGAGGAAGAATTAACGAGGCTGAAAAAATTCCTAGCTAAGGAATTTGAAGTGAAGGATCTGGGGAAGTTAAGGTACTTTCTAGGAATGGAAGTGGCACGGTCACAACAAGGTATATTCATTTCTCAACGGAAATATATTCTTGATCTACTACAAGAAACTGGAATGCTCGGGTGCAAACCTATAGATACTCCAATGGATCCTGTGAAGAAAATTGGAGCTTCCAAAGACCGCACACCAGTTGACAGGGGGAGATATCAACGACTTGTGGGAAAACTAATTTATCTCTCACACACTCGACCGGATATTGGTTTTTCTGTGAGTGTTGTAAGTCAATACATGAACGATCCAACTGAAGAGCACATGGAAGCAGTCAACCGAATTCTAAGGTATCTAAAGGGAACACCTGGAAGAGGTTTGGTGTACAGGAAGTCTTCAAGCAACAAAGTTGAAGTCTACTCGGATGCTGATTGGGCTGGAGATGTCTCAGATCGACGATCCACTTCAGGCTATTGCACTTACGTATGGGGAAATCTTGTGACATGGAGAAGCAAGAAACAATCAGTGGTCTCAAGAAGTAGTGCTGAAGCCGAATTCAGAGCATTGGCACTTGGAATCTGTGAAGGAATGTGGTTGAGAAGGTTGCTCAACGAATTGAAGATTGCAAGCGATGGATCACTCAAGATGTATTGTGATAATCAGGCTGCCATAAGCATCGCGAAGAATCCAGTCCACCATGACAGAACCAAACATGTTGAGATAGATCGTCACTTCATCTCAGAAAAGATAGCGAAGGAAATAGTGGAATTGATCTATGTTCCTACAGGCTCTCAAACTGCAGATATTCTCACCAAGGCCCTACCTAGGACTAACTTCGAGCATTTGACCAACAAGTTGGGTCTGTTGAACATTTACAACCCAACTTGAGGGGGAGTGTAGAAATCCGAATAAAGTCAGTCCTAGAATCAAGGGATTTGTCGTTTATTAGTTTCCCTATTTAGATTATTTTACAATAAAGAGAATCCGGTAGTTTGTTACCTGATTTCTCTCCTGTTTTTATTTTTCGTTTTTATTCTCTGTATCCAGTTAGGGTTACCGAGATTTGAGGCAGCTCTCTAGCTAGCCATAGGTTGTATTTAGTCTCCCATTTTCCTTCGAAGAAAATAAGAAGAAAGAATTCCCTTTCCATATTTCTATAAAAAGCTTTAGCAAAAGAAATGAGGATAATTTATCCCTCTACGAATTACAACACAAACCAGGAAAAACTGTGGAACCTAAAAAATACTCAAGATTGATCTTATCTTTTATCTTAAGAGCTGGATGAATATGTGTGTTTGTGTGTGTTTAATATTTTCTGCTCTCTCTCTCTCTCGCTATCTCTTTTAGTTTTAAAATTTTTTAACTTCTTTATTCGCTGGTATACTCGTTATTCTCTTTTATTGTCTCTTATTTATTTGTGATGATAAAAGCGTTCTCTACTATAGCTTTTTACATTTTAGCCTTTTTTGGAAGAAGAATGTTTACTAAATCTGAATCATGATTATATTTTTCGTTTCTATATGCTAATTCCTCTTAGTTAAGCAATTATGTTCCCCTTTTTTGTTTATTTTAATAAAAAGAAATCCTTCTTTACGGAGTGTTTTCTTTATTTGGTGGATTACAGGTGGGAATTCTAAAACGTGTTCTTGAAGAGGTTGAGAAGGTGATGCATGAGTTTAAAGGAATGCTTTACAAGTCCATGGAAGACCCACAAATCGACTTTACAAATGTAAGCTTATGATGCGTCTTTTGAGAAATTTTTTTTCAACCTATTCTTAACGCTGAAAGAGCAGTGTTTCTGGCGTTTATCTGGCAGATGTCTGTCTTTCTTGTTGTTAGGCTTCAACTGAAATTATGATCAAGATAGAATATTAGATTATAATTTGGTTATACCACTTCACTCTTAATGTCATTCTGTTAACGTTTTTAAATCTTGGATTACAGTTTTGTTACTTCGCTTCCCCCATTATGTCTATTATTGTCTCTCTCCCCGTCTGTTCCTAATTCTATCCCTCTGTTTTAATCTTAATATTTTAATGCCTATGCAATTTTATGATTCATGTAGCTTGAAAACACTGTGAGGCTGTTGGTGGAGCTGGAACCTGATTCAGATCCTGTCTGGCATTATTTAAGTTTACAGGTGAGGGAAGACTTTTTCTACTTCATCCATGTTGTTAAAGTATAGTTCAAATGTAACTGCTTCAATTAGTGCTAGATTGAGTCCTCTGGGCACTCGTTCATTGAGTTTTAGGTTTTGTATACGTTGCTTAGCGGTAGAACAAAACAAGAGCTTGAACCTGGGCTGAACTCGGTCTCCTTTTAGACCTGTCTTTACCTTCCATATTTCTAAACCATTATCAGCTAGATAGTCACATGTCCGGTGTGGCGATATAAAGGAACCAAGTTTCTGTTTCAGGAAAATCACCTGTTTGGACCACCAAGAGTCTCTGTTTTCCTTATGTCCTTTTATGTCTCTCTTTGAGGATACCCTATGCTCTGCCTTTGTCATTGATTTAGTTATCAGTAAAAGGAGTTTTCCTTTGAAAAAAACCCACCAAAGGAGCAACAGACTAAATTTCAGCTTGTTGTTCGTTTCAGAACCAAAGAATTCGAGGCTTGCTAGAGAGGTGCACCTTAGACCATGAGAGTAGGATGGAAAATTTGCACAATGAGATACATGAAAAGGCCTTGTCCGATGCAAAGTGGAGGCAGATTCAGCAAGATTTGAATCAATCTGTAAGTTTAACCATCAATTGTTTATCATTTAATAGTGTAGGAGATGTGCTCTTGCCTTTTATTTTGCTTTATTTGTTTTTAGGCATTGCCGGTTACTGCTAATCAATGAATTTGCACTTCTGTTGTTCCATTTCTCTTTTTCCAGTCAGATGTCGACTATTCTATGAACAACCACCTTCCAGTGGATTCTCAGTCAGTAGAATTGACAGGTGAAGAAGTTGATGCACTTAGAGGGAGGTATATTCGAAGGTTAACTGCCGTGCTTATTCATCACATACCAGCCTTCTGGAAAGTAGCACTTTCTGTTTTCAGTGGGAAATTTGCAAAGGTAATTTTAATAATTTCTGTATTAATGAGGCCTTTGATATTAGTTTTCGGAGTTGCTAAAAGATTTTAACTAAAAAATTCTAAAAGTTAGTTGATGTGAGTCAAGGGCACTTTATTTGAAATGGAGTTTTAAATTTACCAGTTTCCAGTCACTTTATTCCTTTTCTAATAAAACTCTGAACGTATTCCTTTTTCTGGTTTTAAGGACTAAACAGAAAAATCATGAAGTCCCCAAGTTTAAGTGTAGATGTAACACGATGGCATGAACTGGGTTTTATGATGGCCTTTTTTGTTTGGATGGTGTGCATCATTGAAATTTGCGATGGTAGGTGTCTTTGACATGTTTAACATGTTTGTTGAACACATTTGTAAGGACCGTCTTTTTTTGTCTTTCGAGGGGACGCCTATATGGATTGTTATGCTTCATTCTATATTACTTTAAGCATTAACAACTAGTGCTAGTTTATCAATTATCTTCGTCATGATCGGTTGAGCTTTATGGTTACCCACATTCTAGCTCTTTCCTTACCTTACTTATTTATTTGTTTTTTGTTAATATAAGATTGGTAAGGCTCTTTATTTATTTATTTATTTATTATTATGATTATTATTTTTTTTTTGGTGCCATGTATCCGTTCAATCAATTTTGTATTATATCTTCTTCTTTTGTTCTCTTTTTACTTTACTCCACTTTCAGCAATTCGTATCATATTTAAATTTTAAAGAAGTGGCTGGTTAGTTTTCCAGGGATCTGATTTTCAGCTAACTTTGCATGATATCGAACATTTTAGAAACTTTTACTTTCTTTTATGATACTAAAATGATCTTTACTTATACCATACTAGTTTGTTTAGACTTAAGAGCAGAGCAAAAGAAAAAGCAGTACAAAAGTTTTAGAAACTTTTACTTTCTTTTATAATACTTGTTCTTTTTATTATACTATTATAGTTTGTTAAGAGCTGAGCAAAAGAAAAAGAAGTTGACGCTTTGGTTAGCTTCTATAGTTTCTTATTATAATACGTTCTTCCTGGACTTGAGCTCATCACTGGGGCTTTTTAATGTCTGATACTATCTGTCTGTTCCTCCTCACATTCCTGCGTACTTGTTTATACTAGGTCTGCATGTGATACAATTGAAGCCTGTTGTGTTTTGGACTTTCACAATGATTGATAATAAGCTGAGTGTATTGTTATGATGAACTAAGCCGCCTTGGGTTTCTAGCTCTTATGAAAACAAATTTCATGCGTGTTGTCATCTTGCAACATTAATGGGGACGTCAGAATATCTCTTTTCCATCATATCATTCTTTCTTCATTTCAGTTCTGGATCTTATTGTTTCAACTCATCTCAGGTTTCAACTGAATCAAGTACTAATATTCCTGCAAATAAAGCTGAGGAAAAAGTTGGAGATGGAAAGTACTCATCTCATTCTCTTGACGAAGTTGCTGGAATGATTCGCAACACCATATCTGCTTATGAAGCAAAGGTGAGTGCGCTGGCTGGATGATTTTGTTCTAGTTGAAGATTGTGAGCCCAGTCGAATAAGCTACTCTGATAGTTGTGTTTGGTGGTTCATTTAATAGAAATAATGTTTTCCAGTTTGGTTGGTTAAGCCTGTGATGATCCTTTAAGTTCGTAGCTAATTTCTTTCATGATTTCCACTTGTAGTGTGCAAGTAAACAAAATAAAAGGACTCATCTAACTCTGATCTTGTCAATCTGTTATTGCCTTTTCCTTTTGGTGTATATGTTTTTGTGACAATCTTTTATACAGTACAAACTGCCAAATAAGAAAAAATTTAAAGTGGATGTAAGCTTTTACTCTAGTTATTTGATTCCAGCAGACAAAGTGTACTTACAAGATATTGACTTCTATGTTGAAGGTATTATCTCGTATATGTGTGGCCAGAGAAAACTGTCAAGTTGAAAAATACCCGTTGCAAACTTCAAAAATATAAAATTATATTCTCCAGGAGTGCGTTTGTTGTTTTGAAGAGCTACATGGATTAATGAAAGATAGAGATTATCGTAGGCAAATTTTGTATAATTTTTCAAAAGCAAGGCATCATTTGTAAAATAATATAAGTAAAATAATAATAATAATAATAATAATAATAATAATAAACATAGCAAAAAAAATAAAAAAAATCAATTGTATTAAATTTTTCTACAGATGGACTTTCTTTCATCATTTCCTGGTAATCTTATTTTCAAAATTGAGTATAGCATCTTATGTAACACCGCATTCACTGTCTTTATGTTTTTTATATTTGATGTTCATTCCCTGTGTTTAGTTAGTTGGTGGTTACCAGTACATTTATGCTGGTGCAGGTTCACAACACATTTCGTGATCTTGAAGAATCAAATATCCTCCGACCATATATGAGTGATGCCATAAAGGATATTACTAAAGCGTGCGAAGCTTTTGAAGTGAAGGAATCAGCTCCCCCCGTTGCTGGTATCTAAGTTTTATCTGAAGCCGCAAAACATTGAGTTTATCAGTAGAATCTGAGTTTTTTGACTTTTTTATGCAACAGTTAGTGCACTACGAACACTTTGTTCAGAGATAACACAATCTCATTCTTGCCTCTGGCTTTCCGTTCTGTTATGGCCTCAGCTATGGATCAGATTAATTTGTAAATCTCGCGCTCTTTCTCTTGATTGTTGTTTAAATACTTTTTTATCTTCAAGCAGATGGATCACTAATTTATCAGCTGGGGTTGGACTGTGAGGGTAGTGTACCTTGTGGAGATGGATAACTTGGAAAGTGGAGGGTGTTAGATTTGTTGTTGTATATGAGGGGGGGAAAAGCGATGCCTAAGAAAAATTTACGAAGTATAAGGAAGAAGCGAGTGTGTTAGTGATCTGCCTTTTCCCACCTAACTTTTAGTAGATATTGTAGTTGCTGGACATCAAACACACACGTGCACAAACGATCAAGCGCTTTCTTTTCTAAAAGAGATGTTCTAAAGGTTAGCTTTACATTAAAACTCTTGATATGAGGACTTGCGATAAAATTTTAACAATATTTTATTTGGATTTCTTTTGTTTTTTCCTAGTAATTCATTTTGTCCTATTGTGTGAATGCCTCTTTTTTCCTATGTTCTGTTTCTTATACTCTGTTAGTCTTCAATAAAATTTTCTGCTGCTTCTTGGAAAAAGAAACATAGCTACTGGCAAATCAAAAAATGTTTAGGTGAAGCTTCCTTTATTTTGCACTACCACTCCATCATATAATCTTTTTTTGATTACTTTGCAGGATGGTTCAGTCTCTAAGAAGTGAGGCTGCAAAGTCCGAAGACATGTATGCACAGTTTCAAGAGACTCAAGAATCTGTTAGACTTGCATTTTTGAACTGTTACCTGGATTTTGCTGGTATAATGGATGAGTTTTCCACTTAGTGATTATTTGCATTCCAAAAGTACTCTCGGAATTGTCTATTCATTTTACATTTGTCTTCTGTACATTATTCAGGTCATCTGGAGTGTATTGGGAGTGAGCTTGCCCAAAACAAAACAAGCAAAGAAGGTTCATATTTACCGAATGGATATTCAGATGAATTAGGGGATAAGTCATTGACTAATCTCCCAGGAAGTGTTGTGGATCCTCATCAAAGACTCTTGATAGTATTAAGTAACATTGGCCATTGCAAGGAGGAACTTTCTTATGAGTTGTACAACAAATACAAACATATCTGGCTGCAGTCTAGGTATATAACCCCCTTTCTGTTACTTCGAGTGAAAAAGTTAAATTTTTGCAAGGCTTTTTTTTGGTGTGAAAAAATCTGGATTAGGATTGATGAATCAACAGCAATATGTCGCAAGCTCTATTCAAAAATTCATATCTGGTCATGGTCTATAGTTTAAATAGTAGGAGACATTTCTATTAGTTTACCATATTTAAATTATGGCCAAATTTTGGATATCAATATGAGTTTCCCGTCTTCTATTGCGTTAAATATGCTTTTAGTTTACTTTGATTTGGATAATATCCTGTGAATTGGACTCATTCGGTCAAGTTTATTTATTTTTTGTGGATCTCTGTTTCACCTGATTGTAATGCTTATATTATGACCTTACTCAGCCAACTGTTTGGCCACCTTGTGCTCTATTCTATGTGCATAAAAGTTCTCTGCTGATGCCACTGACGTTATCGTCTCATTTTTTATTTTTAATTTCTTTATTCAGGGAAAGGGATGAAGAGGGCAGTGACATACAAGATTTAGTAATGTCTTTCTCTGGGCTTGAAGAAAAAGTCCTTGAACAGTATACTTTTGCAAAGGTATATCCAAACTCAGACATGCTTTATTTTACATGAAGTTTTTGATCCCTGGATTTCAAAAGTTAAAACCTCCCACGTTGTAGACTATATGAAAGAACTAAAGCCTCGAACTAAATCATTTCCATGAGGCCTGTAGACATTCTATGGTGTCTGGTCCCCATTACGGTCATTGAAAAAGTGGTTCAATATGTTCAGCAAGTACAAAAGAAGCATGATTGTTGGAGGGGATTCCGGTGCTTAAATTTCTCAATTTATTTAATCTTCTTTGATGGTTGAGAGATACAGTCTGATCAAGAGCTTGCTTGTTAAATGCCTGTATGCTTTCATTAAATAACTATATTTTTTAATTGTTTGTTCTCTTTTAGAATTTATCTTGTTTGCTTCAAATTTCTTGGGATTTGGCCCCCCTTTTTTTTAAGAGTTTATCCTTTTCTTCTCCAAAAATAAATAAATAAATAAAATGGAACAAAAATGGAATATCTAGTTTAGTTTTCTTGGGCCCATTGTTTCAATTTGTTCTTTTTTTTTTCCTAGAATGTTTCAATTTGATTGTTACTGAACATTTTTGTATCTTCCCATTAGGCAAATTTGATCAGATCTGCGGCTGTGAACTATCTGTTAGATTCTGGTGTTCAGTGGGGTTCTGCACCTGCAGTTAAGGTCGGATACTAGTGATTTTGCCATTAGTAACAACTATCATTTCTTTTTGCCTCTCCAGAACTTCTTTGTCGGAGGTTGCCTTTTCTTTTAGTGTTTTAAAGTGCTGGTATTGTGCAGGGTGTAAGAGATGCTGCTGTTGAGTTACTGCACATGTTAGTAGCTGTGCATGCAGAGGTACCTGATGCTAGCCCTCTGTATTATTTTTGTTAAATTTAGTTGCTTCGTATCTTTTATCTGGAAGCAAAGCAGTGATTTTCAACCTCAGAAACTGTAATAATACTCAAGTAATATTCATCTACCCTGTATTAGCATTTTGGAATAACTGGTTAATTAACCTAGTATCAGAGCAGGTGGTCCCTGTCATTGCTCTCTCTGAATTAAATGTCATCACAAGTTAGGCCTTCAATATTTTTCGGGCTTATAACTAAAAATTGACTTGTTTCCTAGCAAAAATATATCTATTCACATGTTGGGCCTGTCAATCGATATATATAAATACGGTTGCTTATTATCAGGGTCACACATGAAGGTGAGTATTAGAATTTAAAAACTAATGTTATCCACCTCCTAATTATTTAAGCTTTTGTGACAAATGGTAATTTAAGAGTAACCTCTCTTTCCCCTTGATAATCTGATAGGAGTGGGCAATTATTAGTTAGGTGGTTAGTTAGTAGTTTGTAAACAAGTTGGTTAGAATTTGATTAGTATGCATTTGCAGTATAGGGGCGGTTTAGTAGCCACTGAAGGTGACAGTGAGATTAGTGGGAGTGGGGAGAGCTGGCACTTACCCTGGCATCTTTTTTTGAGTATTTGCTATTCTTTGCATCTGAGTTTCTTTAGTTACTGTGATTTAGTATAAAACTACAATCTTTCAGTTTTATTTTCTATTCTTGTATCATTTCTACCGTGTTTTTCCAAGAGACGGCTAGGATCCTATCATAATCACGTTAATTTTGTGGCCATAAGATAATCTCTGTGGACTACTAGACCGAGCTTGTGTTTGTGCTGTCTTGTTAAATTTTTTCGTTAAATGGTTCTGTGCACAATGGCATCTGGAGGTTTTAGAATATAAAAATATTGTTGGTCCTCCCTGCAAAAGCTTAACCTGCTGAGATGGATTATAATGGATCATAGTAATTTCTAGGGAAGACATCGTAGAAATCACTTAAAAGAAGAAAATATTGAACGAACTAGACTTAATTGACCCAATCAAGAAATATAGTGACACATATACAAGAATGGCAGATATTCGGGCGATCAACCAGCTCGCCCTAGGGTTTCCCCAAATTCCCACAAACCAGACCATAATCCCTCACCAATCGCTAATCCACTTTACTACCACTTGTTCCCTGCTAACAAACTAATAACAATTATTACTAATCTGTTACATTCTAACAAACTCTATCATTTTTTAACAGCCCCCTAACCAAACTAACTTGCCAAGCTTATCATTAACGAGTCCTATCAGATTGGTAAACTAACAGGAGGTATCTAAGTTATGTTGCTCTAAAACAAGCAATCTCTCGACTGCAGGTTTTTGCTGGAGCTAAACCCCTTTTGGATAAGACACTTGGCATTCTTGTTGAAGGTCTAATTGATACTTTTCTCAGCCTCTTCTACGAAAACAAAGCCAAAGATCTGAGGTTGCTTGATGTCAATGGCTTTTGTCAGCTCATGCTTGAGGTAACTTATTGTGTCCACCTTTGGCAATCCTTTGTGTCCACACTTTGTTTTGAAGATGGCTCACGTGTTTTCTTTGCTTTGTATACTCTGCAGCTCGAGTATTTCGAGACCATATTGAATCCTTATTTTACATCTGATGCGAGGGAGTCTCTGAAGTCATTACAAGGGGTACTTCTGGAGAAAGCTACAGAGAGTGTAAGTGAGGCTGTGGAAAATCCAGGGCATCATCGACGACCAACCCGTGGAAGTGAAGACGCACTAGATGATAGACAGCAAGGAATGAGTGTCTCACCTGATGACCTGATCGTAAGATATCTCTTTGGTTTTTTCTTTTACCGTTCAGGTTTCGAGGAAACTCGGAACAACTTATCATTTTATTACTGTCCTTGTTTCTGTTATGTCATATCTAACATTTTAAATGTATATTTTAGACTTGCATAAGAAAAGGGCCAATCGTTTGGATCTTGATTGAGTTTAGCGACTGCAATCTAATCGCTTCTCAAAAGAACCTTTGTGTTTCTCCATTTGTTTCCTAAAATATGCTCTCTCAATTATTTCCATGTATGCTCTTAGGCTCTTGCTCAGCAGTGCAGCTCTGAGCTGCTAGAAGCAGAGCTCGAAAGGACTCGCATCAACACGGCATGCTTTGTGGAGTCGGTTCCCTTGGACTCGGTACCAGAACCTGTTAAATCTGCATATAATTCCTTCAGAGGACCATTGGACTCTCCCAGCAGAAACTTCAGAGCAACACAAGCTACAGCATCCTTGAGCTTTTCCCGCCAAAGACGTCGATGAATCTACCAGACACCAGTATCCTGGATTTTTTCCATGTATGTTCAAGTGTTGTGCCTTTAGTTATTAATTGAGTGAGGTCCAATTTTATTATTATTATTATTATTATTATTATTATTATTATTATTATTATTATTATTATTTTGCTATTATGAGTTCCTTTGCGATTTGCTTTGTACACTGCGTGCCCCCAGCCCCCATCGGCGGCGCTCCTTTGTTTCATTTTAACGGGAAAATATTGTTTGTATATGTTCTTTTGGCAATCTTTCTGGCCTTCTTGATATTGTTAATAAATGGATGTCTACATGTATTTATCACAACTATTTAAGCGAATTTCACTTTACTTTTCGTTTTGCTCATTAACTCGAATCTGTTATTAGAGATCATATTACTGTCTGATTTGTTAATTTACTGCCTCTTTACGACAACCCTAAGATGTTAACTTTTCTTGGCGATTGATACAAAGGACAAATTATTAGGTAGCGTCCGTGATATAGCTTATAATGCCATCGGACGTTCATGAGGCGAGTTTGCGATATTATCGATGGTGGATGCATTTCTATTTGGTGTAAAGTGCCGCAGGGATCGCTCTTAGGACATGACGAAAGTAACGAGAGAGAACAAGATCTACGAGGCGAGTGTGGACCGCCTAATCTTTATTTTGCCACATGGTTGTGTAGATATGCCAAAATTGGGTATTAAATGACCAATTAACCAAAGCGTAAGTTGATTCATGTTATCCAAAACAACACAACACGTTGGAATAAAATGTCATCCATCAGTAATTTAAGATCCTTGAAATAAAAAATAGTAATAAGATCAAACTAAAGAACGTTGTTGAACACATTAAGAGCATTAAAACCCCGATAAAATTAATAAGAATAAAATAAGAGCAATATAATATAGGTCTAAAACTTTAATATTTAAATGAGCTGTCTATATTTTTCTTCCAACTTTGAAGGAATTTATAGTACATTTGAACTTATAGTATATTTTGTTCTCTATTTAATACAATAATTTGGTTTTACTTTACAACTACTCATTGAATACATTAACTTCGTGTTAAATGTCTTGAAATATCATTGAAGTGCTCCTAGATCTTACCTTCTTCAACAGACCGAGTCCTAACAAACGAATCATCATGCCGAGCATGATTTTCTTCTCGGCGGACTTGATCCTAGGCGGGGGAGTTCACCGAGATATTCTATTTTTGAAAGTGGAGCAATCTCTTGCATTTTGTACGTAATCTTTTTTCCTAAAGCTTTCAAGATGTCTTCTTTCCATTGTCCTCATGAGAGTTGAAGAGCTTTTTTTATTTTTTTATTTTTTTTATTTTTTTTATTATTTTTATTATTTTTATTTTTTTATTTTTAAAAGCTATGGCAAACCAAACGAGTACTGTTTTAACTATCCTTGAGAAGCATGGTCTTTTTGCCAATAATGTTTGCATGTTTTATAACTCTCACAGTGAATCTCACAAAGATTCATATGCACTCTCACTTTCCTAATAATAGCTTGATGGTTTAAAGCGTTTATTTATGATCATTATAATAGGCTGATATTTTTCCATGCATTCTATATCCTTTCAGGGTTTTGAAAGAAAAAAAAAAGTTACCTTTTCATATTAAAAAAAGTTGACCTAAAAGAATTCCACAGTTATTTTTCTTTCGCACTTTTTTTTCTCCAGATAATTGGTCAAGTCAAGGAATTGATACAAATTTCGAGCAATGTTCCTAGCATTTATAACATATTTTAGGGGAAATTACTTAAATGACACAAATTTAAAGACTATGACACCAACATGATTAATAATAGAGTAACATGCCGCAAAACTAAAGTAAAGTGAATTAAAATTTGTGTTATGCTAATTAAAAATGGAGAATTTATGTTGTGTTAATTAATAGATTAAAAAAATATGGTTATTTAGGTAATTTTCTTTTTGTTTTTAACGTATTCCTACATACACAAATCATGAAAAAGTTAGGATAAGTTCCTTTTCTCATGCAACTTATTTGATTATCTTTAAACTATAATTAAGAGACAAATTCAATTTTAAATAGAAGCTTAAAAGCAATTAAAAAAATTCAAAATATACTATTCAATGTGTTTCTTACGTGGGCAATGCATGTAGTTTCAACTAGTTTGAATGTAAATTGTCTTCTTGCCATCACTGAGCCAGTTTTATTACTTCACGCAGTTTTGCATAAAGTAATCGAATTCCAAAAGATATGGTTCTAACTCTTTTTACTACTACAGAAATTTGGTTCAAACCCTTCACCAACCAGACCTTTAACAAAAAAAAAAAAACAAAAACAAAAACAAAACAAAACAAAAAACAAAAAACAAAAAAAAGAAAGTCAAAAGGATGTAGGCGAATTGACCATGTCGATGGATGATAAAAAAAAAAATGAAAATAAAACGAAGCATATGGATGGCGTGCCCATTTCTTTACATAAATTATGCGATAAGATAACAAATATTTATTAACGAATAACACACACACATATATATATATGTGTGTGTATTCAAACACCATACCCTACCATTGACTTACCTTTTATGGGCATATATATGTACATATTTGTATTTGAATATATTATAGCCTGATCATTGGTTTAATGCGACCAAACTTGGGGTCTACTGATATAATATATTGGCCCTGTTTGTAATATCTTTTGCGTAGGAAATGGATTTGTGGCTTGCCGATTAATCCGGATTGTGTTGGTCACATCTCCACCAAACACATGAGATTTTGAAGTGCTATTATTGTCAGCATAATTATGTGAACACACCACATACATTTATTAACTTTGTTAATTTGTTTTCTATTACTGAATTCCACTTGATGTTTTTGTTTTGTAAGTTTCCTTTTAAAGGAGGTAGCTAAATTGTTGAATATAAAAAAAACCAGAGACTATATTTCACTTGCATTTTTACTGTTTTAAAATCCGCATAACACTTATTTTTTCTCCCTCCTAAATACGAATCCAAAAAGATTTTCATTTTAAATTAGAATCTTTTTTAAAAACATTTCAAACCTATATTTCCGATACAAGCTAATGGCAGTATGTACTTTTAAAAGATGAAGTCCTTCCGAGATGTGTTGTCGTACCACCGGGCCATTGTTTAATTTGCTATAAAAAAAAAGGTTGTTTCTTTTGGGAATATGTTGTTTGGTACCAAAAAGATATCCAATTGAACATAGTGATATCTTTGTTCTCATGATAGTCCTACAGTAAATAAGGGTTCACATCAGCAGCAAAATTGGCCTTCTAACTCAATGGGAGCGTATACTAAGCATGCGTTTGGTGCTAAGGTTTGGATTGTAAAATTTAAATTTGAATTGATTGTGCCTTTATCGAGGCATTTGAATAGTTGGAATTAAAAACTTTAAAAACTTAAAATGTGTTTGGAAAAAAAATATCAATATAGAGCTTGTTTCATTCGTCTCAAAATTTCATGCAATTTAAAAAAAATATATCTCATTTTGATCTGTTTATGCAAAGTTATGGACTTTTAAAGCTTGAATTACGAAACTGTGTGAATAATGAAACTAAGGGAAAAAGACTAAAATTATATTGTAATTCTATGGTTTGGATTATACCCAAACTCATGCTAAGATCAAATCATGTATGATAACTTTATTTTGCAATACAATCAAAAATTTCTCGGTCTATCTATATGATCAATGAGCTTCTAGGTAAAAGAATAGAGTTTTACCGCGTGGGGGGTTAAAAGAAATAATTAATTTTGAGTGTTGATAAAAAAAAAAAATGGAAAATATTTTAGACTAAAGTTTAAAATAAGGTGGTTGCAACTCTCACTCCACATAACGTAGCTCTGCTTGTGACTCACGTAATTTGATTTAATTTTCCTTACCTTTCGATGTCTATATTACTACAGTATCAACACAAATGTAGATATAATATATACACCTATCATATGACAGAAACGGAAAAAAGAAAAATAAAATCTTGTTCTACGAACTGCTATAGGCATAACAACTCAGAGCACTGCTCACAAATATTCAACGTCATATTTTCATTACTTGTATATATTCATGCTATGCTTGTATAGTGTGTGCATATTGTGCTATAATGTCACAATATATATATGTCACAGTATGTGGTGTCACAATTTACCCCAAAACTTAATAAAATATAATAGAGTATACCAAATCAATATCGGATATTGTATTCTTTTATTTGTTTAGTTATTTATTGCTAAAGAGAGGCTGTTGAAATTTGAAAGAAAACGTACTTGCGTACGTGACATTATTTGGCTGATAAAGAAGTGAATCCCACTGGTATACCCCATATTGTAAGAATGATTTTTATTAGTGGGTGATGTTTAACATCACTGATATTTCTAAAATTGTTCTAGAATTTGATAAATCGTTTTAATTAAATAGAATTACATGGGATATATAAGAGTGTTTTCGTTTAAATTTTGAGGGTCATCCATAATTAGTGGTACTCTGTATGCTCTTCTTAAGAATTTGTTGTAAAATGTTAAAAAGAGAATGTAGTAAGAAATACCCAACATATATCATATGTACAAGCAAGAATCAATAGGTGCAATCACCGGGCCAAAAATAAAAGTATTTGCTATCTGGGTCTGTTGTCAAAAATAAAATTGGTTAACTAGTTTGTTTGTTTGTTTGGTTGTTTTTTTTTTTTTTTTTAAATTTTTTTTTTTAACTGGTGCTTCCCAACTGTTTCATGTTAATCCTCCAAATCCTTTTTCTTTTTATCTTCTTCCTTTTTCATCTAAATCAGAAAGAGTAGATGTTAGGAACTCGTTAACTATAACTGAACCTTGTAAAACCGACCCGCAAAGAAGAGGAGATCCGATATCTTAGAAGTTTTATTTGTGGGACATATCGTATCGATATGAAATTGTGTGTAGTCAATTTTCTTACATCATTTATCATAATATTGAGACATGGACGGATCAAAGCAAGAACCAAGCATCTCAACCGGAACTTTAGCAACATCACAGCGAACCCCAATATCGGAAACTAACCGACTGATGCAAAACATGCTCAAACCTACAGCTGCAATGCCGGTTAAACTAGCCATCAAGAGTTGAAGTGGCGAAGAAACAATAACGCTTGATGCCGCCAACAAGGTCGCCGCTTGCCCACTCCCGACGCTGGTGAATTTGACAAGTAACCCGGTTTTGCAGTACACCGCAAAGTCTTCGCAGTTGTTCTCGAACAGATCATAGACCCCGAAATCGCCTTCTCGGAGGAGGTAATAAGCGCGATGAAGGACGTCTTCCGGGCGGTCAGACGAGGCGAGTGAACATGTCCCCCCACGAACTTTGGCGATGAAGAAGGCGGTGTTTACACTATATTCGAAGAGGTAGAGCTCGCCGCCCCAAAGAAAGCAGTCTAAGCAAGAAGATGTGACGCCGGAGAACGTTTTTCGGTATCCACAAGCCGGGCAAGGATTGTCAAGAGAATGATTGGAGGTTGAGGAACTAAAGAGGTTTATGTTGTCGAAAAGTTTGTTGCCTGTGTTGAACTGACCTGAGGATCCTTGACCTCGAGTGAAGTGGATCACCTTTCCCCCGCCTATGTATATCCCTGTTGGAGTCATTGGAGAAGGTTAGAAAAGAAAAATGCTAAACGTTTGAGTTCTATCTTTTTTTTTAACACGTGAATTGTTATTTTTTTATTGATATAAGTTACCATATCAATTGATTGTATACATAGGTGAAAGAATAATAACTCATCATCACGAGAGTTGGTACTTAAAAATTGAGAATAGATATGTGTCTCTAACACTACTCTAATAATAAATGAACAAAAAAAAATTCAAGAAGAATGATATATATCATGGAAAAGATTATGAAACTAAAATATAAAGAGTGAATCTATTGTCACCTTGCTCTACCCAACACTTATTTCTTAGAAATTTTGTTGTAAACAAATTATTTATTGGTTAAATGATGTGCAAAATTTTGACTGCATGTGTTTTATGAAGTTCATGATAAAACTGTTTATGATGTGTATCATTGCTCAAAATTAAGTACTTTCAAAATTGGACAAGAAGTTAAATGGTCGGAGAATATACATTAGAAGTCATAAATACTTACTGATAGTGAATGTAGTTTAGCAAAATAAAATAGTGAATATTCATTAGAATTAAATTATATAATGGTCATTTTGTTCAAGTAAAAAAAAAAAAAATCTTCATATTTGACATTTAAAAGTAATTTGAATAAAAAGCAATTAACATGAACTTGTTACAACAGCAATTCTGTGTTCTCAGCTCAACAAGTGACTCAAGTTTTTGAAGATGAAGAAGTGATTCTCTTGTCTACTTGTGTAAATAAGAATGAGAAGATCAACAAGAAGAAGAATTTGAAGATGAATAAGAAGAAGAAGAAGAATACCGTGATGGGCGAAGAGGTAGGCGTGTCTCCATGAATAGATGTGATCTCCTGGCTTCAGTTTTTCTCTCTCTATCTTGTTTGAGAGCAGTCCCATATTCTTTATTGCTCTCTCTCTCTCTCTCTCTCTCTATATATATATATAAATCTCTTTGCTAAACTCTATATTTGTTCAAATTACTCTTTTCTATTCCTCACAATTCTGAACTGTTTTTATAGCTCCTTTTCATTCTTCAGTTGTCAAAGAAAATCGCAACAGACTTTGAATTCAGAGATTTGTATAAGTGGAGTGGAAGGGAAAAATAAATTATATAATCATATCAAATACTAATAATAGTGAGTCAAATACGGGAAAACTTAATGATATAACACATCATGTTCATTTCTTTAATTAATATGCACGAGGATTTTTTTTTTTTTTTAAAGGTTGCCTGTTAATTTCTTCAATGTTTAGGTGTAGTGGGAAAGAATTATAATATTGCAAAGGTCTCCTCATTTGATATCTTTTTTAATATTAGTAGATGTTTATAAGATATCGTCACGTTCATGATAATAGATTATATTCATAAGCAAATAAATTACTTACTATCGTATAAATTGATAAAAAAAAAATGTTGAATTAGAATTGGTGTTTCTAGTGTTTCTTTTTCTCGCCGTTCCTCGGTCCATTGCGTTGACATATTCCAATAATTGTTTCTGATTGCTGAATTTAAAAGGAGAGAGGAAACAAAATTCCATTAAATAATGACTAGTTTGTTTCATGTGTGGGGCTTAAAGTTAGTGTCAACGTACATAGCAGAAGAAGTTTTTTGAATACTCACTGGTCTTAATTTTCTATATAATGAAGCACACCAACTCCATTTTATATACACTTTTTGTATGCGTGTTCACTTTTTTTCGCCTTTTAGCTAAACAATCCCATTACATATTTGATTCTTTGAAAAATGTATTTTTTTTTTGCCACTTAATAATGTGCTGGCTGGTTATGCGTTGCTGCACATGTAGCTTCACTACTAAAACTTAACATCGGTCAAAAACTGTTGTTAAAAGATTCTTTTAACTTCAGTTTTTGTACCAACATTTTACAAGTCGGCATTTTAATATAACGTTTTCGACCGGTGTTAGATATTGAACACAACCGTTATTAGTGAACAGCTTTTGATTTTGCTTTTTTAACAGAGATTAATGTTCTGTCATTGCCTTGATGTTGATCTCCCTGCTGAAAAACTCTCTCAATTCACCACGTTATCTTTGCCAATTCCCATTATGTAAGCGCCGGATCGAGGAGTAAGAGGACCATGGGTTCTTCTTGCCGAAGCAAGAAATTTAAGACGAAAGCAAAAGGAGATCAGAATGGAATGTTTTTCAACAATGAGATCTGTAAGTTGTAACTAGAATCGTTCCGGTTAGAGAAGTTGGTTCTGTTACCTAGATAGTTAGATTAGCTCAGCACGTGCTAGATTACATCGATTCTGAAGATTGTAAATCATTGATTAGTAGAGAGTTAGTTTCCGATGAGCTTTTAATACAGTCGTCACCATAGCAAAGAATTTTTCTGAATGTTCAAGAGAATAAAAAACATCGCAGAGAATTTTTCTCTGGATATTTTCTTTTGTTTTCTTTCTTGTTCATTTCTCTTCAAATATAGATATTCGCCAATTACAACCTCCGAGGTACTTTCCGAATTTGGAAGAGAAGATCAGTTCAGCAAGCCTTGCAAGGTCACTCCGTGGCAAGCTGCAATTGGAGGGAAGGTTCTTTTTTTTTTTTTTTTTTTTATTTTTTTTGTCCGTCAACTTACAATTTAAATGACTAGATAACGTTTGTGAGATCAACAAGACAATAACATTGGAACGATGATATGAATTCTGGCCCTAAGAACAGGGGTGTTGTAACATTAAGGACATAATAGCACTAACAGCAACACTAAATGGTACTAGTATTGTTAGGCTCGCGTGGACACAACAAAAAAATAAACAGCAGGCGGGTTTTTAGCATTGTTGCCCAATAAAATTTGTCGATCTTCGTAATTTATCCCCAAACTTCTAATTTTAACAATTTACTCTCCAAACTTTCCGATATGCCTCATTTTACCGACACCCTCAAGTGTTAAAAACTTTGAATGTCTTATGTTCTCTTTTCTCTGTCAATAAGTCTGGGAAAGCTGCAAATTGGTTCAAGAGTAAAAATTTGCATTTGTCTGCACTTATGTGTTATCTTAGGAGGGCCGAGTTCGGCAAGGAAACTGGTCTTCTCACCCCTGTGCGTTGAATCCGATTCCTTGGGGGTGCTTTACCTGTCAACAGACTCATATTCCGTCTTCAACTACATGAGCAGGATATTCAGGATGTTGCTGCTGCTGTCCAGCTCATAAATTTTAAGCTTCTCTCAATCGTACTGGCTAAATATGATGTATCAGCACTGCACAGCCATGTGAAATCTGTGGCTTGAAGATTGGTCCAATTCGGTTGCTCTTTACTTCAGCCCAATTGCTTCGGAACTGTACATTGTAATCACTTTCAAGATGTTCTTGAACACGGCAAGGTAAAAGCAATTTGCATTGGCTTGAAGGGATGTGGCAAATATACGCTATTGGTTTCTATCAGTCACCAAAGCCACTGTCAAACACGTCTTAAGTCTCAAATACTATGCTTCTTCGCGAACAATACCTAGGTGTGAGCATCTAAAAGACTCAAAACACATCTTGGCTTCATTATCCTACCTAAACCATCATAGAACAAATCTACAATAACCCACAACTCTCTTTCAACCTAAAACTTTGAACCAGAAAAATTCCTCTATTAAGTTGTCTTTGATTAATCCTATGAGATCTTCAGTTTCTTGCAGGTATCTAACGACTTGCAAAATAGCCGTATTTTATCATGATAAATCAATCTAAACAATATGATGTCAATTAAAGCAAACTTAATAATTATTCTAAGCTTAGAAAATATGAACTAGAGTTCGACAACTTCTTGTTACAAACTTCTTGATCCGATTATACTGCAGAGCAAAACAAGAAATGAAATCCTGGAAACACATCACAGAAAGGCCAAATGCAAAGATCAACTACACAGCACAAAGGGCCAAAAGCAATAGTTGTCTATTTGCTCTTCATAGTATTTTAATTTCCTTGAAAGAAGCAAAATTTTGCAATTTCAGAATATTGATGAGTTTCGAATTACAAGAACTAATATAAAAAATTCCTAATTCCCTCACAAAGTATAAATACACAGCATAACATGAAAAAAGCACTTATATATGAATTAGTTATGAATCGATTGCATTCTAAAGTGCATTGTCGAGTATAAAAGGCCTATGGATCAGCAAAGTCACAAGCAGAACAAAGTTTGGAAATACTTATCAACCAGGACGGATCAGCAACCCTTCCTCTTCAGCCTGAATCAGCTGCAAATGAATCAATAACCAGGTAGCTCGGATCACCAATATACTCAGCAATTTGCTCAAGGCGGACATTGATCAAGTCATGAGTATCCGCATCCCTAACTACACCGGTTTCCCGGTCCAAATCCCTCTCTACAAGACTTCCATAAACCCCTTTATGCTTCCCAGACAGCACAAGCACCGGCCCTCCTCGCCGGGGAAGCACAGTCTCAAGAACATCCTGAGACACCCCTGAACGAGCTCATTACCGTCATCCATCGACACATCACAAACACGCGGCCCCACCACATCCACAACCTCTCCTTTCTTCAAATACAATATCCCTCCTTTCAACTTCTTGCTAATGATCCTAACCCGAATGTGGCTCCGCAGCCACGACACCGATTGTTGTTGTTGCCTCTGCTTTTCAATTTCCCTCTCACCATCACTGTCTTTGCTTCTCTTTTCTCTTCTTCTACTCTTCCTCTCCTTCTTCTCTTCCTCTTCGCGAACCCTCAATTCTTTCAATCTCTTCACACACGTCTCATCCTCCTTCGATCCCAATTCCGCCACATCCCGAATTTCGACCTTCACTGTCTCTTCGCTCCTCGAAAGCCTCACCACCAATCTATTATCACCCAATTTCTCCAAAACCCTTCCTTTCAATCCCATTTCTCTTCCATGAACAATTCTCACTTCCTTCCCAACCAAACTATCCTTACTATCTTTCGGTTTCGGAATAGAATTGTTCGAATTGCCACCGTTGGAACGCGGAAGAGGAGGGAGATCGGTACTCACAAACCCTAATCCCTCCTTGTCGGTCCTCCTCTTGTACTCAACGACCTTGACATCCTCCTTGGCGTTCTTCCCGATGCCTCGTCCTTCGTACCACCCGTACCCGGAAAGCAGCGCCGCACCGAATCCCTCCACCGGAACGTCCTCGAACTCGGCCATTCCCCGATCCTCCGGCAACCTCTGGAGATCGAACTTCAGCTTCTGAAGCAGGACATCCTCCACGGGAGCGAATCTCGCCCTTTCGTTGCCATTCAGCTCTTTGGCTCGATCATCCTGGCCGTTGATCCCGTCGTCGTCGCCGATGGTCTGGCGGAGGTTGAGGCCGTACGACATGGCGGAGTCGGTGCCGTCGGGAAGGGATTCGACCTCGAACTGAAGGCCAGCGTCGCCGCTGGCGCCGGATGAGGCGATCGGAAGGTCGAGATTCTTCATGCGCTTGTGGGGCCGCCATTCGTTCTGGATGGGGGCGATTACGACGTCGTTTTTGTTGGCAGTGGTTAAGGCTTCGGCGGGGTTGAATTCAGTGACGTATTTTCGGGAGTTGTTGTCGTTTCTGGTGGCTTTGTTATCGTTTTCGTCGGAGAAGTTGTGGGAGGGCTTTATTGATTTGGGCTTGGAAGAGGATTTTGATGGCAAAGAGAAGGAGAAACTCATTCTTCTTGCCTTTCTGTCTTGACTGTTAACGCGAAGAGAGAGAGAGAGAGAGAGAGAGAGAGAGAGAATGTTAACGCGCAGGGAAAGAGAGAGAGAAAGGGAGGGGTGAGCGGGGGTGCGATTACCGCGGAGACAGAGAGAGAGAGAGAGAGAGAGAGAGAGAGAGAGACTGTTAACGCGATTACTCGAATTAAGAAGGAAAGCCAAAAGGACTGGGGTTTGTCGATTAGAGGGAAATTCAAT
This sequence comes from Ficus microcarpa, assembly GCA_025413485.1. Lineage (NCBI taxonomy): Eukaryota > Viridiplantae > Streptophyta > Magnoliopsida > Rosales > Moraceae > Ficus > Ficus microcarpa. Next base: position 48,826,770 of record CM046377.1, on the reverse strand, counting down.
TGGAATTTGGGGATGAAAAGTTAGGGTTCCAACGTATCTACATCTATTTTAGCTTAAAAAGAGCTATTCATTGTTTTCCATTGTTTTCGTCCAAAGCTGGACGAAAACTCGTTTTCGTCCTTACCTTCTTTTTTATTTTATTTTATTTTTTTTTGTTTAAAATTTATTTATTTATTTAATTTTTAATTTTAGCTTGTGTTTGCTTTCAAAAGATATAACTCAATTTTTTTTCCTGAAAAATCAAAATTAGTTTTATTATTCATCATTATTATTATAGTTTTTTTCATTAAAAAAAAAAAAAAGGGAAGAAAGACCAAAACAACATAACACATTGTATAATTTTAAAATTATAACAGAATTTATAATATTACTACTAAATAGCATAATTAAGATAAATAATAAGAGAAAAACCCAAAACTACCCCTGAGCATCTTTCCCCTTTATGTTTGTCCCACATTCTCCCTGGCGGTCGGAGAACACAACACCAACCTATAACGAGCCCGGATCAGTACAACCATTTGTCATCCTCCTTGTCGAGATCATTATTGATGGTGAGAATCGCCAGATCTTCTCTACTTGGGAACGACTTTGAGATGCAGCGACGGTGGTTGCACTTCGTGCTCTCCGTCACCGGCAAATCGAGGTTCACGAGCTCAATCCTGATCTCCAGACAACGAGCACTTCTTTGATCTTCAATGATGTGGCAGTGGCGATGGCTACGAAATCTTTACGAACGATCTCGGTCGTCGCAACTCGACTTTCCCGAGCTCAAGATCGAACTCCAAAGCATGCGCGTTTCTTAGATTTCCAAATATATGGGGACGGTGGCGGCTCGTTAAAGTTTCGTGACTCATTCTTTGGTGACATGGCTACGGTGGTGGCGGCGGCGGTAATTGGAGATATAGGATTAGGGTTTGATCGAATTGGGGATTAATTTGGGATACTTTTAGGGGTAATATCTGTAATTCAATAAAATTTTGTAAATAAGTAAAAGTGTATTTTAAAAATGAAATATTGTTTTAAAAAAAATAATTTAATTATTTAATGAAAATTTTCATATTTACATATAATTACTGATGCTTATTTCATAATATTTAGATTTACTATTTATGTGAAAAGTATAAAATGCAAGATAAATAAAGGATTTATGTGTAAATACCATTAACAAATATTTGATTTACCAAACAAATTAAGATTCAAAACAATACATATTGCACTAAAAATAACGTAAATATTTTATAATTTAAGAAATGTTATAAATAAGTAAAGATTATTTTAATAAAATATTATTGGAAAAATATTTTTACTTATTCAATTGAAATTAATATATTTAAATGTTATTACTAATATTTACGTAAATATTTAGGTTTAATTTTTCTATGAAAAGTGCAAAATACAAGACCAAAAAAAAAAAAAAAGATTTATGCGTAAATACCATTATTTCTTAGTAAGTATTTGGATTTATTTGTAATTATGTTAAATTAAAAGGAATTTTTTTAATGTTATAGAATATTTACTTGTAAATAAATGTATTTACCTATAAATTAAATAACAAATATATAAATATTTACAAGTAAATCTTGTATTTACTGAATTAAAACATCAAAAAATAAAAATAAAAATAAAAACTAACCAGATTTATTTCTTAGTAAACTAATATTACTCTGTAAATCCAAATATTTGCAAATATTTACATGTAAATAACCATTTTTATTTGGATAAATTTATTTATTTTACTAGAAAAATCTAAATATTTACATGTAAATAAATGGATTTAGATAAACAAAAATCAACATATCCAATTCTTTGTCAAGTCCTGTATTTACAAGGTAAACTAATATTAATGATGTAAATCTTATTATTAACATAGTAAATATGATTATTTATATTTTCAAAAAAATGATTATTTACTTGTAAATTAAGTATTAATGATACTATATTGATGTGCTATTTATAAGTAACTCTAATACTTAATTGATAAATCCATTAATAAAAATTTTTACAAAGTTCAGTATTTGTAAATCCATTTATTTTACTCGGTAAATCCAAATATTTACAGGTAAATAAATATATTTACTTGATAAATCTATTTTTTTTACTGGGAAAATCCAAATATTTATAAGTAAAAATAAATGGATTTACTAAGGGGGAGTTTGGTGTGATAGTTTGAGTTGAAATATTTTAGTTTAGTTTGAGTTAAAATAAGTTTAGTTTAAAAGTTGAGTGTTTGGTAAAAAGTTTGAGTTGAGTTGAGTGTTTGGTAAAAAAGTTTGAGTTGAAAAGTTGAGGAAAAACAAGGGCCCTGTGTGGATGTTAAAAAATTGAGTTAACCAATTTTTTTGAGTTTCGCCCTCAGTAACTTATCTTAACTCCAACTAAATGGTATTTTTTCACTTCAATTTTTTCCCTTTACTGAAAATCTAACAAAATTTATATGCTATATAAATTTGTTGGAACCATTCAAACTTTAACTATATTTTAAACTCAATTCAGAGTCAACACAATTTAACATTTTATTATGGGTTCCATCGAACGAAAACGTAATAATTAATATACGCTGAATTAATGTCACCAATTGATTTTTTTGTGTTTTTTTGTTTTTTTACTTATCTTAACTCCAACTAAACGGGTTTGCACTTTAACTTCTGTCTTTTTTCAAGAAATCAACAAAATTTATAACTATCCAACAACCAAAATTTATAACTACTCGGAAATTAAAATTTCCATTTATCTTTATTTTAACATTCTATTGTACGTTCTATCAACGTAAATTGTCAACATTCATAAAATTAATTTACAACACCAATTAATTTACGTCATTCCAATTAATTAATTGTTACATTATGGAAATAGTCATAAAATACATCAACAAATTGAATGGAAATGGCCAGTAAACTTTGAATAACATATTTTATTAAACATTACATAATTAATGTTATCAACATTGACGAAAAATTTTGGGCTATCACGTGATTCTATACCACGGGGCTGATTGAAATCTGTCCCACATCTCATCAACCATCATATCTCTCAGCAGATTCATTGCATCCATCCTCGTATCAACATGCTGCGGTCCTGTACTGGGGCCAATACCATCGGACACATCGTCAAACACGTAATCTGTGTTTACATCGACATTATCACGGATTGGCACACAATCTGCGGCGCACTCTTCGTGTAATGGGTCCCCAACGGAGACGGTCCATATGAAATTATACAGGACTGCACAAGCTACGGGGATCATTGCTTGTTTCTCCATCGAGTAGCTGTGCATGCCTTTCAGTATTTTGAACCTCGCCTTCCAGACATCAAATGTCCGCTCAATACAGTTTCGCAGCGATGAATGGGTGTAGTTAAACACCTCTCTTCGGTTGCCTAGCCCGGCTCGCCGTCTCCGATATTCAGGTAAATGATATGTCTCACGACGATATGGGCTCAGGAAACAACCCTTGTTGGCATACCCCGAATCTGCTAAGTAAAATTTCCCTACAAAATAATTACCGCAATATGAATGGTTAGCCGAATATTCTATTTAAATAAAAATGGAATATGAAAATTCTACTAACAAAAGTTTGAAATTCTGTTTACCTTGAAGAGGTATCGGGAAACCCTTGTGTGCAATTGCGTCTTCCAACATTCGAGCATCATGCCATGATCCCTCATATCCGGCCAACATATTCTGGGAGTGTTGGCCTTTTCGATTAAACCAGGCATCCGTATTTTCATCCGGAGGCACACATGGGATGTGTGTACCGTCTATTGCGCCAATACAACCCTACAAAATATTTGCACAATTTACATGGTAATGAGAATTCGACTTACATCTGATTTCTATTAATATTGTGACATACGATGATATCAGTAACTCAGATGAGTACGTACATCAAATCATGGTCGATATTTTTAGTCATGCTCCATAATCAACGGTTGAACCGCGGTGTCGGCGGGTGGCCTAATAAATTCATCTTTCAGCGCACAAATGGCGAATAACACTGCCGTGAACCAACGGGATGTTGTTTCTTTCGAATGTTGGTATAAGTACGCGGTTTGTCGGATTGTTGTCCCTTGTGTACAAATTGTTAAAAAAATGAACAACTGCTCGTCTACGGTCATGTTATTAGTTGGCGATAATAACATCCGATTGCTTAATAGGTCGCTTAGTGCTCTAAATGTACCTTTTTCCATACTTATCATTCACGAATTACACGTGGGTGGCCAGTTAGTATCTCGTTCACCCGTATCCGACCTGTTAAGCTTGAATTATACATCGGCACTGGATCGCGTCGCCTGTTACGCAGCCATGTATTCGTCGCTACCACAAACATTGCAGCCATAGTGTCAACGTCACGTTGGACGTTTTCGGCTCCCTGGTTGTCATCCTCATGGTGGTGGCCGGATCCATGGTCGTTCCTGTTCATATTGCCGTGCTGCAGTATTCTTGTACTAGACTTCCTGTTATACATTATCGTGCATCAGAAAAATGTTACATTAGTTGGACATCCGTGACATAGTTGTTCATTTTTGGCAAATGCCCACATAACATAAATAAATAAAGTAATGCATCGGCACTTGCAAAAAACGTAAAAGTGGTTAATACAACGAACAAGGAAAGCTAGCGTTAATTGTTACATAAAATTAATAAATCACGCACCAATAATTAAATATTGGACAATAATAAGAATAAAGTCTCAGTGTTGCCGAAAAAAGAAATGGAAAAATGAAACAAACAAGGAAAACACATAAACAGTCATATAGCTGGCGGCGGCGGGGGGTTGATGACCTCGTCAACAATGGCTCTCCGAAGGTTGTCATCAACCTCGCAGAATGGACCCATGAAATGTTAATGGGAATCAAAGTAGTGCCATATCATCAGCTAATCATGTGTTGAATAACCCATCGCCTTCATTATGTTCATGCACTGTCCAAGGCCACCGTTTTTAACTGATTGCTCACTGCCACCGCCAGATTGCGACCGGCCTCGGAAGTAGTCCCGGACTTCCTACATGGTCGAGACGGCCATTTCATCGGCTGCATCCCTTTGCTTTCTCTTACCTAGGCTTTCACTACGTCGGGACGAACCGGTTACGTGGGGCCCTTGTCGCGGGTTGGCCTGCCGCCCACCGGCGGTCGGGGTTATGTCCTCCTCAAACCACGGGTGTGTTTCAGAGTTGTCGAAGTTCAACTCGTAGTCCACGGATGGAATAGGGGCGTCCCCCATCGTAACTGATCCGTACCCGTAGGTGCCTGCCACATGAGTTCGGCCGAACACCTTGTACTTTAACTCCTTCTCGCGAAGGCCCTCGTAACGGAGATGCCTGCACTCTGGATGTACCTGGCAAATGAGATATGTCACATCATCCGTCTGTACTACTAAAGTGGTTAATAAATATAATAAGCAGGACTTATATTAGAAAATTAATATTACTTTGATGAAGCTCTGTCACGCCTCATCTGAGCAAACGACTGTATCTAGTTCCGGATCATACCCTAGGCCGGTATGTACTTGCAAATATTTCCAACCCTGATAAATTTTTTTCATCCGCTCTCTCTTCTGGGATAAAGTGAGGCCGTGAGCAGGAACGCCACCGAACTCAGCGTTAAACTCATTGGCCCATAAGTCGTAAATCTGTATGCTGGGTCGTCTACCGGGGTTGGATGAGTAAAAGTCATCCAATTTTTCGAGCAACCATTTTTCCTTCACGGGGTTCCAGACATACGTCTCCCCCGAAGATTTACGAGGCATTTCCTTGATATAGCGAATACAGGGGAAGGGAAAAAAGCTAAGCATTATACGTGTATGATTAGGATACGATACTTGGGTATGAAAAATGTAAAACCGACTACAACATCGGAATTCAACTCATCACAATCAACGGAAAAGCAGACATTTCTAATTTATAGCATCGATACAAATTTAGCACAAATTACTGTAAACCCGAACGCGAAATCATGAAACTCAACATTCCCAAAAACTAACAATTTTTAGGCGAGTTTAAGAAAGCTTACCAGGTTAACCGAGTTCGAGCCGGAAGATGAATAAACGGTAGAGGCGGGCGGAACAGGACAGGAAGCAATGGGTCGCACCAATGATTTCCGAACGCGAAGGTAGTGGGTGATCAAGCGTTTTGTCCGATTATGCTTCGCGGACCTCAATCTCCGACGCATGTGCAACCGTCGATATCGGGACCAAAATTTTGACCTAAAAAATAAGAATCAGAGGACAAATAAAAAGATAGCAAACAGCGGAAAATAACGTTGATAAAAAAATGTTGAAGTCCCAGAGAATGTTATAATAAAAAATATGTTCGGTAGCGTTATCAGTTTAACAGAATATTTGCCATAAAAAAAAATTAGTATCTGCCGTCAACAAAATTTCAGAGAAACACACCAAAAAAAAGAGAAAGAATTAAAGAAACAAAATAAAGTTGCTGCTTTTATAAAATGTTATAAAAATACGGAGCCTTCCTTAGGTTGTGAGATGGTTTTACAATCGACAGCAAAGAGAGGCTCTCTATGTATACTTGTTTCCAGGAATATTTTATGCCCAGAAAATAAATCAGGGAAATATCAGTTTGCTTGGGAAGGAAAAAAAAAAAAACAAATAATGAAATCTCTAATCTAAAAAAAAAAAAAATTTCTTCACCTTTCGAAAGAAAGACACAAATTTCTTTTTCTTTTAATTTATTTCAACCATTATCTAGGAAAATGATTCGTCAATTTCTAATTTGAGCTTTTAATCAAGTCATCCTGGCTTCGGACACAAATTTTTTTTTTCCAAATAAAAAATTATGAAAAAGGGGGGGGGGCAGATGTCAGAGAAGGTGAGCTACAGCTAGTTCATAGTTTGTTCATATTTCCTTACAACATTCGAGTGGAAATTATTGCCGTTTACCACAAAAATTCTTCAACAACAAATGTTGGAGGGAAAACGACAACATAATAACAAGAAGGCCAACAAACCATATTAATGGAAAACGACAATGAAAAACAAGAATTCAACATCATGCTTTCTCTCTGCGACCGGCCATGGATGGATTTCTGTGTCTCTCTCTCACTCTCTTCTCGTACTCTTCGATGTACCTCAAGGAAGACCGAAGAAATGGACTGAGACTCGGGGACGACGCCCACCACTCCCCCCTCCGTCCACGGCGCAGTCACCCTCCACGCGGTCAGGTAAGTGGAGCCCAGGTAAAGAATGTGAAAACTAGTATAAGTTTAGCACAGGCCGGCCTCTTTCTCTCTCTCTCGGTCTCTCGGTCTCGATCTCTCTCTCTTAATGTTACCAACCCGCTTGCTCTCAACAAAATTTCTTATTAATGCGTTGACATTTCAGGAAAAAAATTTCACCCAAAGCCAAAACCCATGAGAGAGAAACAAGAGAGAGAAAGTAGAGAGAGAAAGCTTTAAATCTTAACTCACCAATGGGGTTGGAGGCCAATTAACGTACAGGCGCCGTTGCTTGGCTCACCGGATGAGGGAGTGGCCAGCGGTTGGGGATCAGGCGTTGTCGAAGGGAACGGGTCCGGTTTGTTCGGCAGATGGGCTGAGGAAAGCCAGTTCAAAGTTAGGCTTGGAGACTGCAAATGGAAAATGAATATGGGGAGAGATAAAAAGAAAAAGGGCCAGTACCATCTACCTTGCTCTGGGCGTGGAATCTGATCAGACGAGTTTTCTTCACTTCCCTGCATCGCCCTGCCTTGTTCAGCTCGGAGCTCGGTGAACGAGGTTGCGAATCTCACCACGTGGTGACACAGTTGTACAGTGAACATAGCTGGAGAACTGTATAACGGTTCAAAAACTAGTTCAGTTCGAACTAGGCACCAAACGCTGCCCGTTCAGTTTGAACTGAAATATATCAGTTCAAACTAATGGCACCAGACGGGCCCTAAGTATGATAAACGAAAATTAGTATATCCAATTGTTTTTCGGTAAATATTGGTATTTTTATTTATATATTTTAGTTTTTTGCCAAATCATGTATTTACAAGATAAAACTATCACCAATGATGTAAATTTAATTATTAACACAGTAAATATGATTATTTATAATTTTTTTTTAAAAAAAATATGATTATTTACTTGTAAATTAAGTATAAGTATTTATGATACTAAATTGATGCGTTATTTATAAGTAAATCTGATACTTAATTGATAATCCATTGATAATAATTTTTATAAAGTTCAGTATTTATTTGCTATGTATTTACTAAGTAATATGTATATTTTCTTAGATGTAAATAAATGTGTTTACAAGGAAATAAGTTAAAAAGTATTTGCAAAACATTTATATTTACAAAAATCCATACAATTAATAATTATTGCAAAATAACGTTAAAATTTTCAAAAATCCCAAAACAACCCAAAGTTATTAAACTCTAACCAAATACCTAAGCCCACAATTGTTGCAATAGACAACGCCGTCACCACTACTCCATGTCGCCGAAGAAAAAGATCGGCCTTCTTATAGTCTTCATCGGAAAAGAAACAAAATGGAAGTCGTGATCCCTTCGGAATGGTTGCGACTGTTAAAAATAGTTAAAGTATATAGAGCATAAACAATGAACAAGTGAATTCAAATAGATATAATAAAAACGATTATATCGAAATTCAACCTTAAGTCGAAGGATAGCAAACAAAGGAAAAATCGTCGAGGCACGTGAGTCACGCTCTCCTTAAAACGGATTCGTCCCCTCCGGTAAGTGCACAAGGCTTCAACAGACGTCTGTCTCCCAGCATACATTGACCAACAACGGTTGTCTAGCACAATCAAAAACCGCTTCCGGCGAACTTGAAATAAAGTCTTCTTTCTATCACCAAAACTCAAAACTCGACCATTACAAGAGAAAAACGAAGAATAAAGAAAAACAGAGAAAGAGTGCTCTCGGATTTTTGTGTGTTGCAAAGTGCTTTTCGGAACATGTGGAGGCCTTCTTTTATAGGCTCTAGGGTGGGATGTTACAAACAAAATTATTAATTCGGATTACTACACCATTAGTGCAAAAAACTGAAAAACATTTTGTTTAATACCGGATTAATACACCATTAGTGCTGCCCACTCATTCACCTCTTATAATCATAACTGATGACTATTAAATCCGGAATTTATGTTGGAAAAATAAAAAAAATTCTAAAACAAAGCTCGCGCGGAGCAAGCTCAACGAACCGACATTCGCGTCGCCCACGTCGTGCGGGCGCACACATTGGGCCCCCAACCCATCGGGGCTGTGATTTTCACCCCCTACGCGTGAGAGAGCATCTTGGGTTCACAATCTTACCCAAGTCCAAAAGTGCAAATCTGTATAAAGTCCATCAAGCTTTCATGTTTTAGCAATGTGGGACTCCACATATATAAGCTACTTCCAACAAAATTTTTATTCCAATGGGCACACTTTGAGCATCAATTTCTCATTCACCCGAAGACCATTTTGAATGTATAAATATATGATTTCGATCTCCTCGCAACGGAGAACGCAAATCCATCAAGACCTATTAATTTTACTAAGTGGGTCCTACTCAAATTTAGACCTCAAAATGGCTCCTCAAAATGGTTAAAAACCATTTTTTCCAACAATCCCCCACATGAATGAAAATTGACCAACGACGAGCGAAAAACCAAAAGACACTACATGATGATAGAGTTCTACAGTTAACATCTGCACAGGATAGGTAGGCGTTAACACTTGAACCTTCCCTTGTGAAAATATACTTACTTTACTGGCTGATCAGTGGACACGTTGTCCTTGAACTGTTCTGCCGTTTGTGTAAACGATATTATACCTCACACAAATATTTTCCTGATATAGTTTCAGTTCTCATGGTTATGTCCATTTTGGCCGTGGACATCGTACTGGTTCTGCAAGAGGTTTTTAAAAAATTGAGCCCTAGCAATTCTTCTTTGAAACGGCCCAACTTCTCTCTCACATAGGTGATTTCTTAATTAAGAGTATCCCGCATTACTCGGCTCGGATTTCCGACGCTTAAGAATCATTAAAAGCATAGCTTAACCTGTCTCATACGGGTATCACTGTTTTCATCACAGGAATGAGCTAGAGGGTAACCCCCATAGTGATCCTATTCGGTCTATTCAGTTTAGTTATCTCATTGAACCTAGATCTTGGGATATCCAGTCCACTAGGTTGGGTTTCCATTGTTTCGACCTATTATTTCGTGAGCTTAAGTCCCATTCCCCTTGATGATTTTTGAACTAGATCTCTATTTAATTCTTTGGTCAACGGATCCGTAATATTTTCTTTTGACTTTACATAGTTAATCGTTATAATCGCAGTTGAGATTAATTGTCTAACGGTATTGTGTCGATGATGAATATGTCTTGACTTACCGTTATACATAACATTTCGTGCCCTGCCTATAGCAGATTGACTATCACTATGTATGCTTATTGTAGGCATAGGTTTCGGCCATTCTGGAATATCTTCTAAGAACTGTCGTAACCATTCAGCTTTTTTGCCGCTTTTATCTAAAGCTACAAACTCAGACTCCATCGTGGATCTGGTTATTACTGTCTGCTTAGAAGATTTCCAAGATACTGCTGCATCTCCCAAAGTGAATACATATCCACTAGTAGCCTTAGAATCTTGTATATCAGATATCCAGCTTGCATCTGAATATCCTTCTAGAACAACAGGAAATCTTGTATAATGCAGTCCATAGTCATGAGTATAACGTAAGTACCTAAGTACTCTAACAATTGCTTTTCAGTGGTCAGCCCCGGGATTACTCGTGAATCTACTCAAACAACTCACAGTGAAAGCAATGTCTGGTTTTGTACAACTCATTAAGTACATCAGACTCCCTATCACTCTTGGATACTCCACTTGAGATACACTATCTCTTCTATTCTTGGACAGATGTTGATTTACATCAATTGGAGTTCTGGCCACTCCAGAATCATCTTTATTGAATTTATCAAGTATCGTGTCCACATAGTGTGACTGACTCAATATAAGACCATCAGGTGATCTTATCATTTTAATTCCCGAAATTACATCGGCCAGTCCCATGTCTTTCATGTCAAATCTTGAATTTAACATATCTTTGGTAGATTTGATCATCCGACCATTGCTACCTGTGATTAGCATGTCATCTACATATAGACAGAGTATAACATATCCATCATTTGTGTTTTTGACATAAACACACTTGTCACACCCATTGATTTTGAACCCATTTGTCATCATGACACTATCAAATTTCTCGTGCCATTGTTTTGGGGCTTGCTTAAGTCCATACAAGGACTTCACAAGTTTGCAGACTTTCTTTTCTTGTCCTGGAGCTATACAACCCTCGAGTTGTTCCATATAAATTTCTTCTTCAAGATCTCTATTAAGAAAAGCTGTCTTTACGTCCATCTGATGGACTTCAAGATTCTGCAGTGCAGCAATCGCCAAAATCATTCTTATAGATGTTATTCTTGTCACGAGAGAATATGTGTTAAAGTAATCAAGGCCTTCTCGTTGCCTATATCCTTTTATTATAAGTCTGGCCTTACATTTATCAATTGTTTCATCTGCCTTCATTTTCCATTTGAAAATCCACTTAAAACCTAATGGTTTACTTCTCGGAGGAAGATCCACTAACTCCCAAGTATGGTTTTGCAAGATAGAATCAATTTCACTCTTTATGGATTCTTTCCATAAAGAACCCTCAGTGGAGCTTATTGCTTCTTTATAAGTTTGAAGTTCAGCCTCTAGCATATAGATCAGAAAATCTGGTCCAAATGATTTTTTTGTCCTTGCCCTTTTGCTTCGTCTAAGCTCTTCTTCCTCTTTCTCAGTTTCATAATTTTTCTCTTGGTCTTGACTATTCTCTTTAATAGTCTCATATGTTCGTTTAGACAAACTTGGACAATCTTTCTTGGAATTACAAGGAAATACATGTTCGAAAAACGATGTGTTCCTAGATTCCATTATCGTGTTCTTGTGTATGTCAGAGTTTTTAGATTCATGCACAAGGAATCGATATACACTACTGTTGTGGGCATAACCAATGAAGATGCAATCAACCGTTTTAGGACCTATTCTCATCTTCTTTGGCCCGGGTACCAACACTTTGGCTAGACAACCCCATACTTTTAAGTATTTGTAAGAAGGCTTCTTTCCTTTTCATAATTCGTATGGAGTTTTATCATCTTTTTTCCGTGGAACCTTATTTGAAAGATAGTTAGCCGACAAAATAGCTTCCCCCCACATGTTCTGTGGCAAACCAGAACTTAACAACATTGCATTCATCATATCCTTTAAGGTATGATTCTTGCGTTCAGCCACTCCATTTGACTGAGGAGAATAAGGTGGCGTGACCTAATGAATAATACCATGTTGTGAACAAAATTCACCAAATGGTTCTACATATTCACCACCACGGTTACTTCTTATCATCTTAATTTTCTTATTAAGTTGTACTCAACTTCTTGCTTATAAAGAACAAGTTTCTCTATAGCCTCATTTTTGCTTTTAAGCAAATATACATAACAATATTTTGTGCTATCATCGATAAAAGTAATAAAATTCTTGTTACCACCTCTTATTTGAACAAACTTTAAGTCACAAATATCACTATGAATTAATTCAAGTGGTTCAGTATTCCTTTCAATTGTTTGAAATGATGATCTTGTTTGTTTTGCCTCAACATAAGTTTCACACTTATGTTTTGATTCAATTGTTTGAAATGATGATCTTGTTTGTTTTACCTCAACACAAGTTTCACACTTATGTTTTGAATCAATTTCAAAAGTGGGTATGTGATCCAAGTTAATTAATCTACGCAATGTATCAAAATTAACATGTCCTAGTCTACCATGCCATAAGTTAGAAGACTCAAGCATATAAGTGGAAGACTTTTTATTCTTATTGATGGATTTAGGCTTAACAGCCATTACATTCATTTTCCACATTCCATCTTTCACATAACCCCTTCCCACATACATTCCATACTTAGATAAAACTATTTTCTAGGCCTCAAAAACTATCTCGAAACCGTGCGAACTCATCATTGTTCCGAAAATCAGATTCTTCCAGATTTCAGGCACATATAGCACGTTGTGCAGCTTCACTTCCTTTTCAGACGTCAGCTTCAGGAATACAGTCCCTTGACCCTTGATCTCAGAAGTGACAGAATTGCCTATATACAGCTTCTCCCCAGTTTCCAAAGGAACTAAGTCAGCAAATGCAGCTCTATCTGAACAAACATGACGGGTGGCACCAGTATCAAGCCACCACTCCTTTGGGTTGGAGTCTACCATGTTGACTTCAAAAACCACAGCTGAAAGACTAATGTCAGATACCTCTTGTGTGATGGTATCCACCACATTGGCCTCTTTCTTCTTGTTTCTTTTCGACAATCTACAATCAACCGACTTGTGACCCATTTTGTCACAATTGAAACACTTCTTTTGGAATTTCTGTTTCTTAGAAACTCCACTTTTAGGACCCAGTTTAGAACCCATCTTGTTGAACTTCTTGTGCTTTGAGCTTTGACCATGTTCCACCATATTAGCCTTAGCGGAGTTGGCAACAACATTGTTGGAGAGTTTCTTCTCCGAGCCCCTATTATCTTCTTCAATGCGAAGTCTCACAATGAGGTCTTCTACAATCATTTCTTTTCTTTTGTGCTTCAAATAGTTCTTGAAATCTTTCCACGTAGGGGGTAGCTTCTCTATAATTGCAGCTACCTAAACAGACTCACTAAGAACCATTCCTAAAGCATGAATTCCATGAATGATTAATCGAAGCTCTTGAACTTGACTGATGACAGTTTTGGAATCTACCATCTTAAAGTTCATGAACTGTCTCACCAAGAACTTTTTAGCACCGGCATCTTCAGACTTGTACTTATGATCCAAGGACTCCCACAGTTCTTTAGCCGATCTCTTCATGCTATACACACTGCAAAGCGAATCAGACAAGCCATTCAAAATATAATTCCGACACAGGAAATCCGAATACTTCCACGCATCAAAAGCATGCACTACTTGTGCATCTGTCTCATCCTCTCTAATCTTAGGAGGATCCTCTTTTAAGAATCTCGTAAGATTCAGAGTGGTCAGATAAAACAACATCTTTTGTTGTCACGTCTTAAAATTCAAACCGGTGAATTTATCTGGCTTCTCATTGTGATTAACGGGGACCGTGACCACCAAAGGCTGCGTTGGAGACGAGGCTACTTGAGGTGATGGCACCGGCGTCAGAGATGGATTCTCAGTTGGCACGATGTTCATGTTTTCAGCCATTTCTGAAAACAAACCAAATATTAGAACCAAATTCTAATTACCAATATAGCAAATAAATACTATAACACCAAGTTCAAAAAAAAAATTATAAAACTTTATAACTTATTAGAACAATTATATATATATGCGTTATATATAAGAATATTGAAAACGTTTATAAAACCTTATAAATATATTTATAAAGGAACACGTTTATAACTATAATTATTATATATACATTCAAAACCGAGAGGAAAAAAAAAACGTTAAAATTCCAAGTTTTAAGACAAAACAATTATGCATATAATAAATGCAAACCATAAACAAAACGTTAGCAATTCCTTCCCGAATTCAAATAACTTGTTTGTCGTCTATGATGCGAATCTTTTTTAAGATTGTTAGAAATAGTTGAAGTATATAGAGCATAAATAACGAACAAGTGAATTCAAATAGACATAATAAAAATGATTACACCGAAAATCAACCTTAAGTCAAAGGATAGCAAACAAAGGAAAAATCGTTGAGGCACGTGAGTCATGTTCTCCTTAAAACAAATTCGTTTCCTCCGGTAAGTGCACGAGGCTTCAACGGACGTCTGTCTCCCAGCATACATTGACCAACAACGGTTGTCTAGCACGATCGAAAACCGCTTCCGGTGAACTTGAAACAAAGTTTTCTCTCTATCACTAAAACTCAGAATCTGACCACTACAAGAGAAAAACGAAGAACAAAGAAAAACAGAGAAAGAGTGCTATCGGATTTTTGTGTGTTGCAAAGTGCTTTTTAAAATATGTGGAAGCCTCCTTTTATAGGCTCGAGGGTGGGACGTTACAAACAAAATTATTAATTCAGATTAATGCACCATTAGTACAAAAAACCGAAAAACGTTTTGTTTAATACCGGATTAATGCACCATTAGTGCTGCCCACTCATTCACTTCTTGGAATCATAACTGATGACTATTAAATCCGGAATTTATGTTGGAAAAATAAAAAAAATTCCAAAACAAAGCTCGCGCGGAGCAAGCTCGACGAACCAACATTTGCGTCGCTCACGTCGTACGAGCGCACACATTGATGAGGACATGGCAAGAACAAGAACATGAAATGTTGATCCTATTTCAGTTTTAGAAGAATATAGCCAAAGCTAAGTTTAATTTTAGCAAGTCAAATTAGGTTGTGAGGCTTGCATGCAAATTTATTAAACTTTCCTTATTTAGGCGTGATTCTTTTGGTGTAATGGCTGATAATAAAGCCAATTTAAATACTTAATCTTTCCTTTTCTAGTTGTAGGCAAGAATTAGGAAGAGTTGGTCAGTTTCCCTATTTGTTTTCCTTTTTTTCAAAACTGAATTTATTAGAACAAAAATTAGGAAAAGATAATTGTACCTTGCAGCCTATAAAAAGGCATGTTCTAAAGCTAATGGGAGTTTAGTTTTTAGAAGCAATTTTGAGAAATGTAAGAGAATTTTCTCTTTGAGTTTTTTGATGAACCATTCGAACTTAACGATATTTCCGTGGCGTTCACTATTAACTTATCAAATGGATTTCCACCACCGTTTGTGGCGTCTTCGTTATACCGAGATTCTTATTTCGCATTAAACAATGGGTTGAGGTCAAATATACCAAGGTTCTTGTTTTTGTTGAAGCAATAGGTCGAGGTCTCTCATCTAAACCTGATCGTAGAACGTTTTTGGGTTCCTTTTCGTTGTCAGGTCTTGTCACAAGTTGGCAGGGTTCGTATCATTTGATATCAGAGCTACAGTTCTAGTCTTAGGTTTGCCTATCCTTTAAATTTTATTTTTGTTTGAATTCTAGTTTATTTACATTCCTGATAGTTCAAAAAGAAAAAATTTGAATTAAAAAAAACGTCAAAAAAAACAAAAAAACAAAAAAACAAAAGAAAACAGAAAAGAGTCTGTAAATAAAAAAAAAAAGCATTTCCGAATTTGTTTCTAATTAGTAATTTCTGGTTCTAGTTGTATTCATGTTCATGCAATATTTAAAAAAAAAAAGGAAAAAAGTAGAAGAAGAAGTCACAGATGCCCTTTTTCGCAGGTGATGAACTTTGATTTGAGGTCAAATATACCAAGGTTCGTGTTTTTGCTGAAGCGGTTATGACCGTTACTCTTGTTCACTATATAGAGTATCGGTCATAACCGTTATGACCACCCGGTCATAACGGTTATGACCGTTACTTTAATTCACTATATAGAATAGCGGTCATAACCCTTATGACTACCCGATCATAATGGTTATGACCGTTACTCTAATTTACTATGTATAGTAGCGATCATAATCGTTATGACCATCCGGTCATAACGGTTACGGTTATGACCGTTACTCTTATTCACTATATACAGTAGCGGTCATAACGGTTATGACCGTTATTTTAATTCACTATATAGAGAGAGGTCATAACTGTTATGACTACCCGGTCATAACAGTTGTGACCGTTACTCTTGTTCACGATATAGAGAGAGGTTATAACTGTTATGACCACCCAAATATTTATATAAACTAAAACACTAAATTTTATGTTATAAAATCAGATAAAAATACTAACTTTTGGTATTTTAAGCAAACATTCGGGAGTAATGTTTTTCTCAGTCAATTTCGTGGCTTTCGACATAGATAGTTTTTGAAGAATTTCCGACGTTCACAAACTTCCAAGCGGTTTATAGAGGGCTTTCGTGGTGGTTTCGGACGGTTTCCGAGCAATTCCGGCTGGTTGCAACTCTTTCTCTCTCTAAAACACTGTAGATGTTAGTTTGAAAGTTTTTCAGGGGCATGTGAGGGAGATGAGGGTAAACTTGAAAATTTGCATACATTTAATGCTGCTGGATCCCACAAAACTGATGCGGCAGTACTAGAATTGAAGGGAAAAAAAAGTGGTGATGCATTTAATATAATTTATTTCAGGAGTGCTATTAATGAAATTAACCCTCAATACTAATATGTACATGAAAATACTATTTACATGTAGATATTGATATTTACATGCAAATCAAATATTAATTAGTAAATACTGATATTTACATGTAAATACTAGAATTTACTAATATTTTTCTTTCTTTCTTTTATAAGATTTTTCAATAATCACTTTAAAAACTCAAAAACTCAAACAAAAATTAACAAGTTTTACAGGTAAATATTGATATTAACATGTAAATACTAGTATTTACTATAAAATTAGATATTTATCAATTTTATCAAGTAAATCATTGTGCTATTTTAAAAACTAATTTATTAAGTAAATCAAAATATTTACTACCAAATCTTAGTATTTGCTAGTAAATTTAGAATTCACATTGCTTTAAATTTATCAATTTATCAAGTAAATAAAAAATTTACTAGTAAATCTAGAATTTAATTTATTTTTAAAAATATAAATTTATCATGAAAATCAAAATATTTACTAGTAAATCTTTGTATTTACTATATTTTTAAATATTTATATTTTCTAAAAATTAATAAACTATCAAGTAAATCAAATATATACTAGTAAATCTTAGTATTTAACTAGGTTGTTTCGAAAATTATGGACTTATGAAAGTAATACAGTATTATATTATTGTTTATTTATAAGTAAATAACAGGATTTACAGGAATTTACAGTTATTTACTTTATATAAATACATTGCATTTTTTTCTTCAAAATTGTCTATTTTACTTAATTAATAATAACTTATACGAATTTATAGATAAACCCTTAAACTATTAAAATTTTCATAACGAACCCTCAATCTTGATAGAGATCTACGACGTCGTCGCAGGAGACATTGACGGAGCTCGGAGAAGGAGGTCATGTGCGGCCAAAGACACCGCCAGATCTCGTCGAAGGTGGAGATTGCGACGGTGATAGAAATCATGTGTCGTTGGTGTCCCTACCAAATCTCGCCAAGGATGGAGATCATGATCTCCAAAGCTTCGTGATTGCCATCTCCCGTACTTGCTGACGGAGCTCCCACCCCAAGCCCAGCGTCGTTGTCATCCACTATCGAAGATCCGGGGTCTTTGTCGCGCCATCACTACAAAAGCTCAACAATCACCATCTTTGACGAGGCTCGCGAGTTCGCCAGATCTCAAAAGCTTGTAACAACTCATCGTTAGTTGTCGCGTCACCAAGATCCTCCACTGCAATCGCAAAAACCATTGGCACAACAGCCGTCATAGTCATCGTCAATGTCATCATCATCGAGGTCATTTGCCACCATCGCGAAACCACTGGCAAAGAAGAGAGAGAGAGACAAAGAGAGATTGGGAGAGAGAGCAAGATTGGTGGGAGGGGTAAAATTGAAAGCACGTAATTAATTTTATAAAAAGAAATAGAACTATGTTACAATTTGTCATATTTTAAAAAGCCTATTATAATATTTAATAGTACTTATAAGATATGCTATATTATACAATTTCTATATTTAAAAAAAAATGCTTTTACAGTTTTATAATTCAAATTTTAAAAATTCATAATTTTGAAAGTCCAAATTAAATTATTTTTTTTTAATTTCATAGAATTTTAAGACGAATAAAACAAGCTTCATATAAATTTTTTTTTTCTAAACACATTTCAAGTGTTTATACTTTTTAACTCCAGCAATTCAAATGCCTTGCTAAATACACAACTCAATTCAATTCCAAATGCTAAAATCCAAACACATGCTTAGTCTTTTTTTTTTTTTTTTTTCCATAGTGGTAAAGCGTTTAAATTGGACAAAAACTCATTTTTTTTTTAAATTTTGTAGTCCTTAGTTTCATTTCTTTTTTTTTTTTTCTTGTTTTTTAGTCTAAAATTTATATATATATATATATATATGTATATATACACACACGCATATATATTTTCTATTGGTATGATTTTTTTCATTTGAGTCTTTTTATATAGAAAGGAGAAAAACTTCTATTGTTTCGTCCAAATAGAAACCTTTTTTTTCTCCTTGTTTTTTTTTCTTTTCTTTTTTTTTTTCTCAGCCAAATTTTTTTATTCATTTTAGTCCCTTTTCCATTTTGGTCTACTTCTTCTGTTTTAAACCTTTTTATCTTTTTTGTCTTTTTTTCATGGCTCTTTTCTTTTTTGTTTTCAGTCCTTTATTTATTTTTTGTTTTCCTCTCAAATTTTTGTTTCTTTCATTTTAATTTTTTTTTTTTTTTGGTTGTTTTTCCCTTAAATGCGTTTTGGTTAAAACGTGCGTTTTGAGGATTTTTTTTTTGCTTTTTTTTTTTTTTTGTCCTTGTCTTACTTCTTCCTCTTTTTAATTTTGCTTTCCCCTCGAAATTTTTCTCTTTAATTTTAATCCCTTTTTTTTTTTTTTTTTTTTGGCATTTCTCTTAAAGTTTCTCTATTATCTAATATGCCCCTCTCTTCATTTGACGTTATTAAAATAATTTTTTTCTAAAATGTCCTCACTTAAATTTTTTTCATTCAAGTTTGTAAGATATTATGGTTATTAAATATGATCTTTATAAACACTGTCTTCTTTTGATTTGTTTATTAAAATTATATTTTCGAATATGTCCCTTTTAAAAGATCTATTTCCTTTTCAAATACACCCCCTTGAGTGATTTTCTATCTAATTTTTTACCGATTAAAAAAATATTTTTATCATATTAAAATATATAAGAAATTCAACAAATTAAATACAGACGTGTAGACA
Organism: Ficus microcarpa; assembly: GCA_025413485.1. Lineage (NCBI taxonomy): Eukaryota > Viridiplantae > Streptophyta > Magnoliopsida > Rosales > Moraceae > Ficus > Ficus microcarpa. The sequence goes on along the minus strand of CM046377.1, from coordinate 48,806,893 downwards.
AGTGTTTTTTTAACTAGTATAATAGAATACAAGGAAAATTCTTTGTGAGGTTTTGCGTGAAATCGACTGCAATGGAGAACTAGACCACCCGTTTTCCTAGTTCCTACCGTGCCAAGCTGTGTAGGACTGCGTGAATATTTCTAATTGGGGAAGGTAATTTTCACCGTTAACCTGCGGGAACCTAGCTTAAATGGGACAGGAAAAACTTGATCTAAATAGGTTCAAGTTATAGACAGCTTAAAAAATTAACCCATCACAAGTTACGGGGTGGGGATAGGTTTAGGGGTCTCCGACCCTATTGCTCGTTTACCCATCCCCTTTAGTTATATATTACTTTGATATTCTAAATATTGTATAATATGTTTATAATATATATGATTTCAAGTACTAAATATTCACATTTTGATATATGAAAAATTGAATAGTATAGTTTTGATTTATTTTAAGGTAAAGTCTCATATTTATGTATTTTTATTTTATTTTATTTTATTTTTTAATTTTTAATTTTCATACAATGGAATAGATAATAGAGTTAATGAGACATCTTGTGAGTATCCCAAACCTGCGGTGGGGAAACCCACTCCACCCCGTCAATTTAAACGGGTTGCGAGATGGGTACAAGGAATGTTTTTATTGACGGGGCAGGTTTGCTAGAAGACCGCTCCACTCTGAACTCACCTCATTACCATCCCTATTGCTAACCCAGGTTTGGAGGTTCCATGGCTGCGCAAAACTATGATATAAGATATTCTTGCTACATTAAAAAAAAAAAAAAAAAATTTTAACTATGAAGTAAGATATTTGGTTTTTGAGTTGGAGCTGATAGGGATTGAATTTGAATGGTTTTGTTATTCAAAAGTCACTTCGGTTGCTAAAAGAGACACGGGATTTGGAGGCTCAAATTTGTGACATGGAAGAGAGGCATAGAGAAAGAAAGGGAGGAAACTCTTTGGAATCAATGGAAGAAAATGCAATCAAGTATATGGTCAAGAGTTGTGAAGGACGATTTTCTTATATCTAGTGTATTTGGGTAAAGTGTATGAAGATAACTAATTGGTTTAAAGTTACTTTGTTAAATATATATATATATATATATATATATAATAAAACATCGTAGTAAAAAGGGATTTGAACCATTATAATCCATAACTATTACATAAAGCTAAAATCTTCTTATACACTGTTAAAAATTTCGTCAAGTTATTTTCTCCTTTCCTACTGGTTTCCTTTTTTTTTTTTTTTCCCTCTCTCTCTCTCCCCCTTTATTTTGGTTGCCAAAAAGCTTTTTAGTTTCACAACTGAAGATACTTTCAAATTGTGCTATTCAAAATCTTCATCAAATTATTTTGTCTTTTAGTGTCAATTTTTTTTTTTTTTTGTAGTGTCAAGCTATTTTAGCTTGCCTTACTTCCATACATGTGATAGCTTATCTCAACCAAAACTCGCCGCTTCCATCAATCGATGCACATAAAGATGCTCGCTTGGACAGACACAAAGATATGCTTGCTCTTATATATGTAACTAGACCACTGAACCAGTTGCCACTTACTAGCTCCATTTCTCCGTCCTTTTTCTCGATCCCCCTGAAATGGAAAGCGACATACATTCCTCTCTTAAATTCTGTATTATACTTGTCCAACTGATGAGTTTACCAGAGCTTTTGTGCTCTGGGGAATAAAATGAAGAGAAGGTGTCTGAAAAAGGAAGCAGAGGTTCTTCATTTCATGTGACATAGCTATACTTAAGTTTCACCAACTTCATGTTAAGAGTTCATTGAAGTGAAATCCTGTTAAAGCAAAAGTTTGCTTTAACCTTAGCTTATGACTGTAGCGAAAGGAACCTTCTTTATTGAGGTTTGTTTGGCAACAAGTTTAGTTTAAACTAAACTGTACTTTTTTTATTATGGTTTTTGTCTTTTTTTGAAAAAGTTTTTTGTCTTTTCTGAAAATATTTTTTGTTTTTTCTGAAAAATTACTATTGAAACTTAAAAATTTTAAACTAAACTCATTTACCAAACACCCCGTAATTATGAGACATAAACAATGATGAAGAATGACAGCTGTTTTAGTATTGGAATCTTAGAATGTAGTACTTACAATTATTTTGAATTATTAGAATATAATTTTGTAAATAAAAAAGATTACCCAATTCTTTTTTAGTAATATCATAATATTGAAAAAGAGTAATATACATTCAGAAAGAAAGTAGATAAATGGACATTTTTAAAACACTTATCAAAGTAAATGGCTGAATTTCTTTTTGTTTTAAGAAACGATTGTTAATCCGTGATTATGATTGATCACAGTCAATAAGTAAAAATACATATTAATATTGATCAATCATTAATTGATAATGATCAATCAATTAATCAGTTAATTACTGATTAATCATTAAAAAATCATTTTATTTCCTAAGTTTTCAAAATTTGAACCATTTATTAAAAAAACTTCATAAAAGGAACTACTTGGCTACATAAAAAGCACTCAATCCCAGCAGCACCTTCATCACTATAATCTATGTTATCCTCCTTACACAAAGACCTTACAACACAAAGATTCACAGATAGAATTAAACATTGCCCCACAAAGAAACCAAAAAGAATCGCACTTTATATACTATCACAATGGTACTGCTTGTAACAAAGTAGCAGCCAAACTTCCAATTCCACGTCACGTATTGGACTACCTTTTGTATTGCAACAGGTTGTTGTCTGTATCACGGCAGACTACTAACGACAAGGATGGACATTGATGGGTTACAACCAGTATCCTGGTATGATACTACCAGCTATTTTAAGTATACGAAACTTGTTGCTGTGGCAATTTTCTGGAAAAAAAAAAAAGTATAGATATGAATCTATATTTACGATGTACATTAAAAAAAAAAAAAAAACTAAATTGCAAAAGATTATTTACTTGTGTATCGTGCCCTTGAGTTCACCAAAATTGACCTGTAAATATGCTCTAATTACCTACTAAATTTATTTACCATCTACTTTAAATATTTTAAAACAAAACTACTTATTTTAATTATTTATAAGAAAATATTATTTACTGTAATTTCTCTGACCGGTGGCCATGAGAAAGAAGTGGGTCCTAAAACCAATTAGGCTCCTTACCTGCCATTGACACTAATTTTTGTTATACAAAGCACAAAGATATGCAATTTCCTTTCTTCATACTTTTTGATTTACGATTTGGAACAATTACACACTTGCGAGTAAGTTCTTCTCATGTTGAACAAGATCATCAGAAGCTAACCCTAATAATTATCGACGTGTATTAATATTTTTTAAGCTTTAATTCGCCTCAATGCAAGGTAGGCCAACAACCTATATCCAACAAACATAAACAACAAGACACAGATACTGACCATAGGACTAATCTGTCCTGCAACATCTTCTTCAATGAACTTGCAGCTCGCTTTGTAAGGATCAGTTCCGCTGTGTGAGCAACCGAGCAAAGCCGATATCTTTTTCCCCTCGCCGTATTGGGCGTTGATCAGAAGCCTGTAAGTGTAAAATGTGGTTGAAACATATTTGATCCAGGACAAACAGAACGGCACTTTGTGCACATAAAATCCCCCGGTCAAGACGAATGCGAGCATCGTGACGGTTACTAGGGTTGAAGCCTGCTTGGCGTCCATGATTGCGGCGCCAAAAGCGAGACCAAGTCCTTGTGAGACGAGAACATAGCCGAGAAGTATCAACAAGGTCAATACAAAAGCACCGAACTCGGGTTTCAATCCTGCCATCCAATAGGCCACGACGAGAAAGACCGTGGGGAGGACGAGCTCCATCGGCATGTCTCCGACGACTCGAGCCATGAAATACGACGAAAGAGTGTACATACCGGAGGCCTGCTCTTTCATTAAGATGGCGCGCTCTTGTGGGAAGGCGAAAACCGAGTTGAAAGACGGAAGAACGCCCCAGAATATCGCGATGAAGTAGAGAAGGCCGAGGCGGTCTTGGATGTTCTCAAAATCCGAATGCCACCACATTATGCCTGACAAAATCGCGGCGGAGATTACTTGGAAAACGCGTAGCGAGTTGAAGGCTTCGTGCTTTCGCTCCTTGAGGCTTCTCTGCATCAAAACGGTGAAATGGTTGAACCAAGTCCAAAACCTGATTCGACAGCAACTTGTTGATCTTGATCTAACTGCTTCTTTGGAAGATTGGTTATCAGTGAAAGAAGCTTCTTTGGTTGAAGTAGAATTAGTAGTTGTAGTTTCCATGCAAGCGGCTTTAATCTTTGGAGCTAACAAGGTGTTGTACGAGGAAACTAGGTTTTGCTTAGTGTTGGGCTTATCTCTCTCGCTTAAACCATCATGTTGGACGACACCTACACAAAGTCCAAGGATATTCATGAGGTCACTCTTTGCAGCAACATTTTTGTTCCACATACATAAGCACTTCATATGTACATATCAAAAAAAAAAAAAATATATATATATATATATATATGCACACAAATATACACATACACACATTCATTTATAATCGATTATTTGAGATAGTAAAACTTGATAATTTCATATCAGACTCAATTATAAGATGTTGAGTTCAGCATCTCCACGTATGGTAACAAAATATATATGTCACCGTTAAAATAACTTACATTTTCTTTTACCACATTTTGATGCAGATATTTAAAGTGAAGCGTTTATCTCCTCAAGCTTTAAATTTACCGAAATTCAATTGTTTTATCTAGATCTAAAAGAAAGCTTTAGTACTATTATTTATTTAGTTATGCTACTATTTTGTTCATTATGTTTATAAATATTATATTCTATTAAAAAAATTATAAAGAGTACATAATAATTGTGGCATCATCGAGTAGATTTAAAAGAAAAAGGTTGGAAAGAAATATTCCCCAGAGGCCAGGATAACTTTTCATTTCTTTTTCCTAATCTTTTTTTTTTTTTTTTCCCTTTTTGAATTCCTTTTGTGAGAAAAAGAATATCCTAATCATTCCTTTATTTTATACATATGGAGTAAGCAACAGATATGGGACGTGGCCATAGACCCCAAAAAAAATAAAATAAAATAAAAAATCAACGAGAGAAACACACGATTTCAACTCTATAGACGTGGTGGAGTGACCGTATTGGTCATCTGAATATAAACAGATTTTCTAATCGTTTTTAAGAAATAAAATAATACGTGATAGTGATTAATAGAGTAATAAAGAAAATGCACAATGAATATGAATAGGTATAGTTATCTATATAAATATAATAACATAATTTAATTAAAAGGTGTAAAACATCATGAATACAATGTATGAGCAAAAACTATTAATGGAAAGGACATGTTTGATTAAACAAAGTTCAACAAAATAAACTGACCGGCGTTGGTGCTATTTAAGGTGGGAGTCCACTGAAGTGGGTGCTGCAGTCTTATGCCACTATAAAGGTTGGGCCACCACTTGTGTTTTTCTTTGAATTTTTCAAACCAACAAATGTAACTTTGTTGGTAAAAGGCTCGTCGAGCAAAACCAACCCGACACGTGTTTCTCTCTTTAATATTTCTTACACTTATGGTGGCCGAAAAAGTATTTTTGACTATCCACATTTATTTATTTATTTATTTACATCTTATGGATATGCACTTGAAAAAGGAAGGAGGAAACTAAACACTTTTAAGATTTAAAAAATAATAATAATAATAAATAAAAAGAAAAGGCTTGAAACGCGACCGATACCAAATAGGAAACATCATTAATAATAAAAAGGCAGGCTCTATTTAATAACTGATGCTTAGCATTACTGGTTTCTTTTTAATTTTGTTCCCTTAAGACTGTAATCAGATAATCAATATATGTTTCGAGAATAGTCAAAATTCCTCGTGGATAACACGTAAGGGGACAGCCTATGTATGTTTTTTAACATATAGAATAGAAAAGGTAGGGGAAGGAAAAAAAAAAAAAAGATAATTTTGTAAATAATGTTTTTCCACCTACTAGAAGTTGTCCCACGTTAGAATTTCAACGGGAGGGTGATAAAAATTTCCAAAACACATTAGTACTAAATGAGGGTTTGGGGACACATAGTAATTGACCCTTTTTTAGATAGCTAGCTAGTTTTTGGGATAAGCTAAGAGATAGTGATATTTAAACTATACAAAGCAATTGCAACGGTAAAAAATTAAAAAAAAAAAAAATGGAAAAAAATTCAGAAATATTCAATGCACTTCACATAATTTCCCATTATGAGCCATATTAATGATTTCATAACAGACTAATTTTATTTGTTGATGAGGGTCCAAACACCAGGTCATCATGTGTAGGACACCATTTAAATTACGGTAGAGCTAGTGCTGCTGCTGCTACTACTAATGTATGTCGGAATTCACCATCAAGAAGATGCATGCATCAAACTTTAAAAAAAAAAAATTAATGCATAATTAAACAGAGATTAATCAAGTTATAAAACAAGCAAAAACAAATATATATATATATATATATATATTAACAATGATCAAGGGATACATGAATAAATGGGTTCAAGTATAGATCAACGTGATATCTTATCATAGTAATGTTATTAATACATTATTTACCCGTGAGTTTCCAAAAATAGGTTAAAATATTTTGTACATATGTCAATTCTCTACATCCTAATATAGTTATATTACATATATATATATATATATATATATGCTTATCTAAAAAGTAATAACACTACCTATAGTTAATTTTATGGATTCTCACGCAATGAATGTCGTCACCATCAGCTTCTCCACCTCAGATCCATATATATATATATTTTTTTAATTTATCATGGAGACAAAAATGCCCCTTAAAAGTTGGGATAATTTAATGCCCTATTTTGGCCCAAAAAGTCTCTCAAGGGACGAAACGTTCTAGTCAAAATGAAAATGATCAACCAGGTTAGCAATATTTTTTTATATGCATTAACCTTGTTTGTAAACTTGACATCAGATATATGTACACGAGACGTACTGTGTCTTACTTATTAAAAACATTCTTAGACTTTAAATTTGTAGGCTTTTATTCTCATCCATTAAGTTAGTCCTAATGGATCTTACATATAATTATTTCGTAAGAATTTTGACAACAAATACGTTATAGAACACCCTAATTAGTCGAGCATAAGGATATCTTGTTTGTGAAAAACAACATGACCACCTGTCGCTACCACAATACCTCATTGAAAATGGGTAAACTCAATCTCTATGTTTATGATGAATTCTATTGAAGATCTCACATCACAAGATATCAACAAATATGCAAACGGTCGAAAGCCCATCCTAAGAAATATATATATATATATATATATATATATATATTACTTGGACAATACACAACAAAAAAGGTGAGTCTTACTACTCAATAAGTGTGTGATATTAAATACCACAATTCTTATATATATATGTATATATATGTATAATATTATTATTATTATTATTGCTTTATCCTAGAAAAAGAGATAGATATGATTTTATGCGGATTCGGTTGTGCGTACCATAATGCTTTCATTTTCAATATCTTCATAACCTAGAAGAGATATATGCTTGGCCTCCATATATAACACGTTATATATACATTGGAAAATGCTTCTTGATGACACGAAAATACCAAATTGCCATATCGATTTCCAACACAATAAAGATGACTATTTTCAACTTAATTTCCTTATAAAATTGATCTTCTTATCTCACTAGTAACTAAAGAGAGTCATTTTTCATGCTATACAAGTTTCGATTCCTATTTTGTCCGATATATGTATCATACATACATTTTATTTTAATATAAACGTTAAAAGACAAATTTAGTAAAGGCGGTGGCGGAAAGGAACGTGTGGGACACTGAGACTTGTGTATTTTATGACGTTTGCTTAAACAACAATAGGGAAAGGAAAGCAAAGGAGAGAGAAGAAAGAGAGGAGAAAAAGGGAGGGTCAAAGTCTTGTTTTGCTTTAAAAGGAAATAAGGGAATCAAGGAAAAGATAGTCAATTGAAATGAAGAGAAAGGACACGTGGATATCACTAGGTTTTTTTTCTATTTTTATTTTTATTGTTTTTTCTTCCCTATAGATGAACAACGCTCATGCTCCAAATACCACAGCCCTACTCATCTGATCTATACTCCGAGCCAAAGTTCCTTTTTGCGGAAAAGGAAAGAAGAAAAGAAGGAAGAATAAAAATAAGAATAACGCGACAACGTTTGTTTGCCCATTAATTTAACAAATATTCTTAGACGCATTAGTATCTCATGGAACTTTTATTTGTTTATTGTTTTACACTCAAGATGTACTTAGTTGGTAAAGAGAAATAAAAAAACGATCTTATTTTGTTCCTATCCAAACTCTTCCTCTTCTGTTAATCTAGTATGGTAAATATTCTCAAATACATTAGTTTCTCACAGAATTTTTATGTATTTATATTATATGTTATAAGATGTTCTCAATTAATAAAGAGAAATAAAAACGCTATATCCAAACTCCTCTCTCCACTAATCTAATGGTGTTGTATCCGGCCAAAAAATATTTATCCAAATACGTGCCAATCATCAGAACTCAAGCACCACCTTAAATGTTTCATACTTGGCGTAAAAAAAAAAAAAAAAAAAAAAAAAAAAAAAAAGAACACCCTGAATGTCAGTAAGACCTACCCAACAACCACACTGCTTAGGGTTTTCAATTAGGAAAGTACTTTTTTTTTCAATTAAAAATCTTTCTTTGGATATATCAGAGGAGCCTGTAGGAGCTTTCTAAGAATATAGGAACTGCAAGTAATATATATATACACACACACCTATATTTACATATACTTTCTTATTAAGAGAAAATATAAATCACCCCTTAGATGCACTATACAACACATTATCATGAACATTATTAATCCTATTTGAGAAAAAGAGAAAGGAAAATCATAAAAGGCACTAATTAATGCTCTAAATATTGATAGACAAATATTTGTGTGGCATTGAGATTATGAATGATGAATACAGCAAAGGTATTATGACATATAATTTAATATTATTAAAAAAAAGTTGTTAAGTATGAAAAAAAAAAAAAAAAGAAAACTATAATGGCAGACACCAAATATATGGAGAAGTTATTGCTAGTGGGTATGAATCATAACCATGTCCTAATAACTCGATGTACTATTAGAATATTTATTTATGGATAAAATGATATTGTCCATTCTTCCTGGACCACGTGTGCATTTATCTATCTTTCTTCTTTGGCCATTCCTTTCCACCATAATTCCCAAATATTACTCCACCATGACGGCACCAACTAATACTATTAGGACACATTAAGTACCGTATCATATCTAATTTTTCACTGTATTTGTACATGTATATCTATATAGATTTTTATATTTACGATAGTGCCATCATCAAAATCACAACAGAAACGGAAAACAACAAAACTAAACTAACAAAATCCAAATAATCCTAGTCAAGTGGTACCTTTTTCTTTTTAAATAAAAAAATAGGTACACTAAGATATATAGACTATCTCATATTATTAAATCGAGATAAAAAAAAAAACAAATAAAAGAAAAAGAGGAAAGGTGACATACCGTTGGCGAGATCAAGGAGAAAGTCTGCCGGGTTCATGGGGAAAGACGGCGAGTACCCGATGGCGGCGAAGTAAGACATGGCGTCACTCCCTTTGCCGTAGTACAAGCACTTGCCTTCGGAGAGCACAAGCACGGAATCAAACATCTGGTAGACCCTGCTCGACGGCTGGTGTATCGACGTCACCACCGTCTTCCCCTTCTGCGCCAGCGACCCCAGCGTCGACAGCAGCCGGTGCGCCGCCGTCGAGTCTAGCCCCGACGTCGGCTCGTCCAGTATCAGCAGGCTGGGGTTCAGGAGCAGTTCGTGAGCTATACTCACCCTCTTCCTCTCCCCGCCGGAGACGCCGCGTATGAAGCTGTTCCCGATTATGGTGTTCTGGCACTTGTCCAGCCCCAGCTCCGACATCACCGACTCCGCCACGGAAACCTTTTCCTTCCGACTCAGGACCCTCGGGAGGCGCAGGAGCGAGCAGAAAACTAGGATTTCACGAACAGTCAGGTGGGGGAAGAGGACGTCGTCTTGGGTGACGAACCCCGTCTTCCTCAGCACCGATTTGGTCAGCCTCTTCCCATTCGCGAGTACTGTTCCGGTACTGCCACCCTGTCCTTGAAGCCGACCCGCCAGCGCATTCAGGAGCGTTGATTTTCCGCTCCCTGATGGACCAAGGACGGCCAGGATTTCGCCTGGGAACGCCATCCCCGTGATCCCATGCAGGATGGTTCGCTCGGTCGGCTGATCCGACGGCCGAGGCGACGTCATCCAGGACTTGTTCCCCAACATCCGACGGCTGATGTTGCCGCAGCATCCATCTGGTCTGTTCTTGTTCTCGATTTTCAAGCGGTAAGTGACGTCAATGAACTGCATTTAATTGGTTGGTCAAAGATGAGGGAGTTAAGGTGAAGACTGTGTCGAACGAGTCGCGTGACTCGCAATAAAAGCACCTGAAGAAAGCATTTAAAAGCGGGGAAAAAAGTGTTGGTTATTGATGTTGTTGTGTCGTTTACGTACGTACCTTTAGTGTAACGGGTGAGCAAAACGACATTAAAGATGGCAAGCCACGAAAATCTTGAGGACCAATATTGTTGTTGTTGGTGGTGGTGATGCTAGTATTGTGATCTTTGGAACGATCTGGACCATTGGATGAGTCTGATCCATTCTTGGCAGTTTCTGATCCTGATGGTGTTCCACCAAATGGCGCAGGCATTATTGACTGGCTCTGGCTTACGAACTTATGTTTTTATCCCAAACAAAAAGAAAAGAAAAGAAAGAGAAAGAAAGCAAAGGAAAAAAGAGCTTCCTTTTTTTTTTTTTCCTCTAGAAAAGCGAAGGTATAAGTAGAGAGAGAGAGAGAAGGGAAATGAGAAATGGGGAAACAAAATGAGAAGAGGAGATAGCAAAGGGGGTGGGAAGAGGAGGGGGGTATTTATTTAGGGGAAAGGATTCAGTGCATGCCACGTCAAAGTGAAACGCCCACAGCTGAGGGGCTACGTGGCGACTCCATATGCCAGTTGGCAGCTTTTGGAGATGGGTTCATGGAAAGCTTTCTATCCCCCCACCACCGTCCCCACTTCGAATATCTTTTCCAATATCTGTCTCTCTCTCTATATGTATACATATGATTCTTTTTCTTCACTGAAAAAGAAGTGGAGAGATGTAAGGCTTTTTTTTTTTTTTTTGTGGGGGGGGGGGGGGGGGGGGGGGGGCGCTAAAAAAAGAGTAATTATTGGTATGGCATCGCAGAGGCATCAGAGAAGAGAGAGATCAGGGGAGTTTATTTATCTTTGTTGATTGATCAGAGATATTTGTGTTTAGAGAGGGATGATAAAACAAATGTCTTTGAAGTTTTCTAAATTATGATTTAAATTTATACATCAACTCTTGTGTCCAGTAATCTTTTTTTATCGGACACATATCACAGGACGTTGGAGATCTTTAGATATAAAAATGGACGGTGTGAAAGTGGATAGTAATGGTGAGAGAGTAGATAGACATACATACAATGTTTCGAGTTGTATGATCATACCTCTCTTGCCAGACATAAATGACCATCAAAAAGTAACGTTATGATAAATTTATATTATCCAATTTAAATTTTATTATAAGTTTTAAAATATATTCATAAGAGTTTTAGTTTACTGAAAGCCAAGCAGGAAGGTGATGTTGAAGAGATTGAAGACTCAGATCATCCAAACACTTTCAAAACTTCTTTTAGACAAAAAATAAAAATAAAAAATAACATCTAATAATCTCTGTCAAATAAACCCTTAAAATCTTTTGAGTTTGCTTTGGATTTTTTTTTTATTTATCTAAAGTGTCAACAGTTTATTATCATATGTATATTTTTGTCCTTCAAAATAATATTCACATAACTTCAATACGAATAACTTTTGTCAAGGGTTTACGCACAAATTTTTTTCACAAAGTAAAAATTTAAAATTTGATTTTCGGAAGATTACACGACAATTTCCAGAAACCGTCGTATAATCTTCTGAAAATCACTCTAAAAATTTGAAATTTTGTACTTTAAAATTCGCGTGTAAACCTTAACTTAAATCCACTTTTCTCATCCTTTATCATCATTTTTATCTTTCTCCTTCTCGACCACTCAAAGATTTCTTCTACCCACTATCTCCTTTGCCCATCCGCTTACAACGCCGTTACCTTATCCTCTCCCTTATTCTCTCGGTGATGCCGCCCGCCCTCCCCTCTTCCTCATTCGATTGTCGCCCGCAAGGCCGTCATCCCCTCCCCTTCATTCTCCCATCGCCCTCCCCTTTTTCTCTTTTTTTCGCCGCCGCCGTTGCCACCTTTACTGCCACCTTGTCTTCCCATCAAGGCTGTGAACTATTTTGCATCAGAGAAAGGCAATGTGACTTCCATATTGCTCAATTTCTTGTTTTCCAACAAAAATATGAACACACAATTCTTTTATAATTTTTTTGGAATGTAATTTGTGTATTTATTGTTGTTGCTCTTTATAGACGAATCTTTTGTGTAATTTTTTGGCATTTTAAGATCTACGAACACACAATTTTCTACGCATTTTTTTCCGCCCACCACATGCTCGATGAAATGTCAAAATGGAATTTTGTTTGATTTAATCTTAATGGTATGCATCTTAATTATTTTGAATTTTGTAAACTTACTAGGGCCTTAATGGATTGAAGCTTATAGCCAGAGAAGGGATTAAAAGAAGATGAGATTATAAAACAAAAATCTCAGATCGTCCTTCTCCTTACCAAGAGGGAAGTGTCGAATGTGGTTATTTTGTTGTAGGTTTTATGAGGGATATAGTGTTAAATAGAATTGATGTACTTGAAAGAAAAAAATATTATACTTGGGATGATATGGATTTGATTAGGGGAGAATGAACAAAATTTATAATGCAATTCATTAATTATGATATGCAAATTTGTAATGTAATGAATGATTTTTTTACTTTGATATAATATAACTAATATTTTGTCAATCATATCATGGGCCGTGTATTAATAACACACGGATTAGGCCACCCATGGAAAATCACTAAAAAATGTCAAATTATTTTTTAATTCATGTTGGACTTTACATAACGGTTTCTGTTTAAAACCGTCGTGTAAAAAGACCAACGGTTTATTTTAAAAACCGTCATGTAAAGTGGTCTTTATATGACAGTTTTCATTCAAAACCGTCATGTAAAATTCTCACTTTAGCGAAATTTGCATCATTTTTTTTCTCTATTCGACGACGGTGTGAACCATCGTGGAATATTGAGATACCATGACAATTTATTAACCGTCGTGGTATCTCAAAACATTCTACGATGGTAGATTACAAGACGGTTATCTAACCGTCGAGTAAACTTTACACAATGATTAATAACCTTCCTCAAATCTATAATTTTTATTAGTGCTATTTCCATTCAATTGCACATTAATAGACTGAAGCGAATCATTCTTTGTCATCAACTATTGTGAAAATCAACAACCATCCACCAAATAACCAAAAGAAATAATATGCAAATCAAAAGCGGAAGTGAATGTCAAATTACTAAAATTTTTTTTGGTAGAATATCAAATTACTAAAATTGGAACACCGTAGTCGACAATCCATTATATATTTTTGTAAAAGTATAACAACCTTCTCTTAACATTATATATATTTGTTTATCAAAAAATAACCTTCTCTTAACAAATTTTTATAGCACGTAAAAATAAAAAGGAGAAAACGCACAAGTCGTTTTGACGTGAAGATATTTTATCTGGTTTGACTTGGAGAAATTATCAATATTCATTTATATACCTGTCCTTGGTTTAGTACAATACTAGTTTTATGCCAGTGCTATGCACGATTGCAAATTTTTTTTTAAAACTGATAAGAATAAATGATAAAGGTAAATAATATATATTAAAAGCAGTAGATTAAAACATATAATATAATTATAATAAGTCTGAAAATTTAGATGTCTTATCATCATATCAAGCTTAAATCTTTGTAAAAACTCTTTAAAAAACTATTTATAACAGAAAAAAAAAAAACAAAAAACAAAAAAACAATTACAAAGAAAAAAACAATAACAACAATAATAACAAAACAATATCATATAAATATATATATACAAACCGAAAAACAACTAAAATGTCAAACATTTATATCAATAATAAAGAGTACCAAATTGTATTTAGCAATTCTCTAACAATTGATGACAACAGTTTCATTTTTTACAATATATACCAAACCAAATAATACTTCTAATATATGTATTAGTATATACCAAAATAGAGATCATTATAGTAAGCTTAAATCTATATAGAAAAACTGTTTTCAAAAAGTAATTATAACCAAAAAAATAAAAATTAAAGCAAACAGTGACAATAACAATTGTAGACCAATATCATATAGGAATATATACAGATATTACAAATTATAAGGGTATAGAAACATGAATAGGAAAATGAAGGAGAGATAATATAATTCAAACAAATAGAGTCATATTTCCTTACATGTACAACAATCATATAAATTACCATATCCTATTTTATAATCATCTAACATATAATAACAGTGACATAAACCAAACATTGATAAATAAAAGTTAAAAAAAAAAAAAAAAAAACAAAGTTGATTGCACCATATTAAAACACAAAAACAAAGACCAAAGAAGAGAACTCAACAACAACACCAAATCTTTTCATAATGTATCAATAACCATGATTAAACAGTAGTTGAAATAGAAAAATGTTACGGGAACAAATTAATAGAAAATTTAAATAAAAAAAACATATATTTAAGGAAGAAATCGAAACTAGTCAAATAAAAGCATTCAATAACAGTCAAAAGACATAAATAAGAGCTATACCCTAATAAAAAGACCCTGTTCACAGAAAACAGTAGTTGATAAAGCTCAATTCTTAGAAAGTAAGAAAGGAAGGAATAAGAAAGTCAAGATAACAATTAAAAAAGGTTAGGAGCAGAGTAAATAGGAAAATATTACGGATATAGTAATAATTAAAGGACGGTTGTAAAGAGAGTGAGTCAGGGAATATTGTAGAAGTAGTATAGTTAAACATGGGAACAAAGCAATAAATGAAGAAGCAGACCATTTATAATAGAAAAATTATAAAATAAAATTTTAAGTTTTTTTTTTTAATTCAAAGGTTGGTGAGGAAAAAAAGCAGAAATATCACACAAATAACAGAGTTATCTCAGTAAAATATCATAGGAAAACATGGTTAGTCATAACATATAACAAAGTTTGGGTAAATCAGGCTATTATAGATCTAAAACTGTTGCTAGAAGCATTAAAAACAAGGTAACAACTATAAAAAAATACAATGAAATTGAAGAAAGTAAACAGTAAATCACAAAATTCTAACAAATGGCATAATTACAGACCTAAAAAGATTGTGTAGAAGCATTAAATATCTGGGACAGATCAACAGAGACCATAACAACATATCTAAATACAAAAGTTGCAACTAAGAAACAACGTAAGAGGTTTAGAAGCCTAAAGAATAAAACAGTCTAACAATCCATTCAAATCTAACAAAAAAATGCGGATAAGAAAATCCAGTAATTCATTCAAATAAACCAACAAATAAAATATCATCTGAAAAGGATATAGAAATCTTTAAAAGAACAAAAAATATATATATAAATAAGTGCTTGAAATTTCCACTGCATACTCCTAATCCACCATATTCACACCATTATTATCATAATCTACAAAAGCAAATTATCAAAAATTAGAAATAAAGACCAGCATATATGTATATAAAATAAATAAATAAGTACAGCAAAAACCAGATTCTTACCCCATTTTTTCTTCAAGGGTTTGTTTGGCAACCAACTCAACTCAAACTTTTTTTTTGTTTTTTCCTAAAAAGTTTTTGTCTTTTTCCCAAAAAGTTTTTTGTCTTTTCTGAAAATTCAAAAAAATTTACTATTACAACTAAAATATTTCAACTCAAACTAACCAACCAAACACCCTCTAATTTTTTGCTCAGCTTTTTCCATGATTTTCTCAAACCATGCAAATACAAGAAGCAAAAATAACAATAATACTAAACAGAAAAAACAAAAAATTAAAATAACGACAGAAGACAAAGAAAATAACAACAAAAACAAATCAAAAACACAAAAAAACCAAAGCTTAGGTTTTAGAGAAAAAGAAAAACCTGAGAAGAAAAATGAACAGCATTGCAAAAAAATCAAAGAAGAAAATGCTTCGATAAAAATTAAAAAAAAAAAAAAAAGAGAAAACAACAACATAAGGAGAAGTACATATGATGAGGACAAAATCGTCATAAAACAAAAGTCAAGGGCAAAATCATCCGTTTACTGTAGCAAAAGGGAAAAGCAACATTGACCAAAAGGCAAATTGATCCCTGCAATAAGAGAAAAGAGGCAATTATGTACATTCACTGTAGTTAGAGGAAAAAGCAACCTTATCCAAAGGACAGAATAGTCCATGCACTATTCAAAGAACAATAACTTCCTACATTCTTTTAGCATATAGTAATAATTTCTAAGCCAACTTTAAAGCCATTTATGATGTGGAGAGTACGTTATAAAATTATAAGATAACCTTGAGTGTGTTTTGTTGTATGAATGAGAGGGAAAGAAATTAAACACACAAAAGAAAAAAGAAAAAAAGAACAGAATTGTCACATCAAATTTGCAAACATTTATTAATTTCATTTAATAAAAAAACTTAGAATGACAAGAAACTGAAGGGGTCATTTCGATGTTTCTTTTGAAAATCAAGAAAACAATTATCTATATATATCAGCTATATATATGTAGATCACATGAAGATCACGATCGTGATTCGGGACCAGGTATAACTTGGCAATTGGTGCATTTGAAACTGTAAAACGAGTGACAAGCACCTACACCATGTGATGGGCTCCAGCCAAAGTAGACTTTTACACTGAGTGGAATTTTTTATTTTCATATTTTTTGTAAAGGAAATGTCACGAAGAGGACAATCAATGTTGACATACCCTATCGAGTGTTATCAAAAGGACAATATTAACTAGAACCTCCACCCGTGGGCCTCCAACTCAACTAGGAGCATCATTTTAACCCTATCTATGTGCTAACGGTAAAGTTATGTGAAGACGCGACCTTAGACACTCTCACTCAATTATTAGGTTGTAGCAAACAAGCTTTCACATTTAAGACTCTCAAGAGGTCATGCAATCCTCAAACATTTGATAACTAACCCACCCCAATAATCCATTATAGCTAGACTACCAGTGTGATGGAATTTTTGACTTGACATGTTTGGCTCATGTATTCATTTTCATAACGAGTGTAAAATAGTATAAAAGAGTGTTTGACTTCCCCTTTTTTCATTAGTACTCTCATCTTTAAAATGAAAACACATCTTGAAAAAAAAAAAAAAAAAGTTTAGTTTTCAACTTTCTATCCAAATATATTTCAAATTTTTTTCATTTGAAGAAGGATATTTTTTTCCCCATATATCCAAACATCAGTTTACCCCTCCCCCCCTCCCCCCCCCCCCCCCCCCCCCCCCCCCCCCATCGTTCCTCTTATCTTGAAATATGAAATACATCTTGAAAAAAAGTACTCGGCTCTTCAACTTCCTAACATCATTGTAGAATCTTTTTTATTTTAAGAAGGAAAATTTTTTTTATACCTCTAAATGCCATCATTTCAAAACTAGGATAACATGACTTGCGTATTTCAAACAAGTAAAATTTTTATTTCAAAAGCAAACATTCGAACCAAATGAACTCTTAATAAACAAAGAAAAAGGATTATTGATGTTATAATCTGCAATACATCTCGCATTCCGACTTGATTGGAATCCAAGTCCAATCCGCCCCCCAAATCTACCACTCTATTTTACAAAAATGAAAATGAAAATGAAAATGAAAGATTACGGAAATAATATAAACACAGCTCAAAATAGAGCAGAGAAGGATAGAGTAAAATCGACAGGAAATAATTCTAAACAAAGGTTATCATTAAAAATTCTATCTAGAAAAACTCAAAAGAGAAATACACAGGGAGGGAAAAAATAATGCAGGATTACTGCAATTATCAAAAGTGAAAGATGGAAGACCAGAACCATTTTGTTTAATCCGAGAATGAACAAAATCCTGATTAAATTTAACGAATGAAGACTCTTTTAAAAATCTAAAACTTGAAGAGGATAATATTATTAAGAATCATGTTATTGATTAGAAATAGACGGAAAATATTTCTTTGGGTTATTTAAGTAAAAGTATAATAACCTTCTCCCACAATTTTTTGTTTAATTTTTACACGTTAAAAAGAAAAAAAAAAAAAACCAAGGAGAATATATAAAATATACGCACTAGTCGTTTTGACTTCAAGATTTTTTATCTGGTTTGACTTGGGGAAATTATCTAAATTCATTTACAACCTGTCCTTGTTTACAAAATTCCAAGGGAACTTTAAAGCCATTTTTTATGTGAAGAATTGTAATATGAAATCATAAGTTGCCCTTGAGGCGCGCGTTTTGTAGCAGAGAAATAAAAAAGAAAGATAAAGATACGGAATTGTCACATCAAATTTGTGAACATTTATTAATACAAAAAATTAATTAATAAACTTAGAAGGACAAGAAGCTAAAGATTCATTACGAGGTTTCTCGTGAAAATCAAATATACAATTATATATATATATATATGACTATACATGTAGATCACAAAATCACGATCGTGATTCGGGACCAGGTATAATTTGGCAATTGCTGCATGTGAAAGTAAAACGAGTGACTAACACCTATACTATGCAATGGGCTCAAGTCAAAGTAGACATTATACAGCCAGATCCGCCTCGCTTATTTTTATTAAATATTTTTTTTATTAAAAAAAATTCGAAAAGGGAGCGACTATTGTTAGCATATATTTCTGAGTATTACTAAAGGGATTTTTCAGAAGTTGACAAGAATGTTTATTAAAAGCTTTATGAGTAGACCTTACCCCTCAACGAGGAGGATATCACCAAAATTCTACAAAATATGCGAACGGAATCTTATTAAAATGATTATTAAAATGATTATTAAAATCTTTTAACGGAATCTCACCATTAAATCTTTTAACGGAATCTTATTAAAATGATTATTTTATAATAAAATTATTAGAATAATCTCCCCTCTCACACCCCTCCCCTATCCCATTTCTCTCTGTTTCGCCCACCCCTCCCCACCCTCTTTCTTTCATCCCCTCTCTCTCTCGGTCTAGCCTTTCCTCCCGCTGTCATTTGCCCCTACCCTCCCTCTTTCTCTCTCTCTCGGTCTAGGCCCCTTCTACTACTGTTCACCATAAGCCCTCACCTACCCCCCCCCCCCACCGGAACCCAGATTAGAGTTACCCCCTCAGTTTTCGCCATCTTCAAGCCCCCCTAGATTCACCGATCTGTCTCCCCCCCCCCCCAATCTTTGCCGTAGTTGAGCCTCCCCTGCCCCCCTCCCAAAACTGTATTTGCCCTCACCAATCTTTGCCGTAGTTGAGCCTCCCCTGACTCCGATCTGGTTTCCTCTCTTCCTCATCGAGCTTGGCCCGCCCTCGGATCTTAGCCCCAGATCTGGGCTGCTTTGGTTCTAAAGAGAGAGAGAGATTGAGGAGGGAGGGAGGAAAAGGGAGAGAGAGAGAAGAGAAGAAGAGATAGATTAAAAATTTTTTAATTTTTTTAAAATTAATTATTAGTAAATTACTAAAATACGCTTCCATTATGTTAGAAATAATGGATTTTGACGGAAATGACCATAACAGTAAACAAAAAATAATAATAAAAGTTTAAGGTCATCTTAGTAAAAAAAAAAAAAAAAAAAAAAAGAAGGGACCAAACTATTACCTTTATCAGAATCAGGGACTATCTAGGTCAATTACTCTTATATATATATATATATACTGTAAGTATTAAGTAGTGTCTCATAGGAGGGTTAATATAAAGCAAAGTAAGTAGCATTTATTTACTAGATGTGTTTCTATACATTTTGTAAAGTGTCGCAAGGGTTTCTTCAATACAAAGTAAAACTAGAACTAGTCAACAATGAAAGAGCAAAAATGGAATGAAATAATAAAATTTATTCGATGTAGTGTATGATAGATATTTTTAAATATTTAATAGTTTTTTAAAACATAACAAATTATAGAATATTTTTCTTTTTTCTTTTAAAACCAATTTATTTTCAATTTTACCGTTGTTTCTCTCCTTACTCTCTTTTTGTTTACTCTCTCCTTACTCTTGTCAGTGAAGGAGGACGGCGATGATGGAGGATGGCAAAGGATCGCAATAGCTATGCCGATGAGGTTGCGATTATCGCTGCTCTTCTGGGAGATGGACGTTCGAGATCTCCCAATGATTAAGGTTTATGAATGTATATGATATTATCCGTTTTTTGTTTTGATTTCCACGGTTTTACCTTGTGTTTCCTTTTATTATGTCATAATATTAAAAAATTAGAATTAGAATCGATATTAAAACTGATATTCTTAACATTATTCTTGTATATAAAAAAGAGAAGGACGTCTCGACTAAAAGGAGGAGCACTCTGGTAGTATGGCCTTTCCGGCGGCACATTCTAGATGTGACACGTTATCCAATAGGGAGAGAGGGAGAAAAGCAAAGTCAACAGGACCGTCTTTCAGTTAGGTTGATGTGGGTTTTGTACATTTAACTTAGTTTTTGTTTGGTTCATCAGTTAGAGATGAAATTTTTAACTTAAAGTTGTTTGACTTTTTAAAAATTAATTATAAATTTTGTTAACTTTTTAAAAAAAGATAAAAATTAAAATAAAAAAAATATAATTTTATTGGAGTTAACTTAAACGCCAAACGAACCCTGAGACTCCAATCGTCAAAGCAGAATCTGAGTGACCTACTATTGTTCTCCGCTTCCCTTATTCGTCTATCACGGACGCCCTTAGTGCGCGGTCCTGGGACCCTACATAGAATTTCCACTTCTTAGTGGCTTTCATATTCGTCGTCGGGAATTTTATTTTTCATTTTTATTTTTATTTTTATTTTTTGTAACGTCCACCTCCTAATCTCACCCGGTGACACGTGTTGACTAACCAAGCCCTATGGTACGTGCTGCCCACTCACTCACAAATTCGCATATTCAGACTTTTTCCAACCCAAATCTCCACCGCTGTCCCCACTTTGCTATGTTTTTCTTTCCATTTTCTAACTCCACAAAACAGTAACTCCACAATAACTTTTTTTTTTTTAGGCTAAAGATCCACAAACGCTTTTTTTAATTCTTTTTTTTGGGGGGGGGGGGGGGGGGGGTTGGGGGAACTCAATAATAAACCATTTAATCCACAAAATTGTTTCTTTTTTCCCAAAAAATTCTCAAGTTATTGCAAAGAAGAAAAGTAAAAATAAATTTTTTTGATAATCGTTAAAGTCAATTGTATTTACCTTGCTCTATAATACAATAGAATTCTTCCCACTCTTATCTTTTTTTTTTTAATAGGACAGAAAAGGAACTCAATCAATAAAATATAACTTTTAACCTTCAAGTTTTATTCAATAATTATCATTGTTTTATTATGATGTAATTTGATAAGGTATAATAAAAACTATATGCAAAAGTTGAGACATATAAGGGATTGGAATTTATCTTAAGCAATTAAGAGAAAATTATCTAAATAATCGCATTTTTTTCATTAATTGATCAACATAATACAAATATCATATTCTTGACTAATATGACATAAATTTTAGTTAACTTTAGTTGAATTTTGTGTTATATTAGTGTAGTATTAATTTTTGTGTCATGTTAGTGCATTGGTCTTTAAATTTGTGTCATTTAGATACTTTCCAACTTGTTAAGTGGAGTGACCTAATATCCTATGTGTTTGTTATTGTTATTGTGTTTTTATAATATTGGACTCAAGGTTTCTTAATTTTTACTCTTAACACGACCCTATAAGATGGTGTTTTCTTTGAAGTCACTAGTTTTGTATTCGATGGATCAAGCCACTCGTTTTAACTTGTTGAGCTTTGATACCATGTGAAAATTGAGACATATAAGGGTTTGGGCTTCCATTTAAAATGTCAACCTTTAAGTAAAGTGATCAAAAACCCTTATATATCTATTATTGTTGTTTTATTTTTATGATGTGATACTCGGATTTCTTTTTACTTTTAACACTAGTTTATCAACAACTATTTGTTTGCACCTACCTTAAAATTCCACTACTTAAAAAACATGTATACAAATTCTGATATCCATCCAAGAAGCCATTGTTGCTCTCTCTCTTTTTTCCCCTCCTCTTTTTGCTGAGTAAAGGCCCCAAAAAACAACAATGTTTTGAGTTTTTTGTTTTGTTTTGTTTTTTTGTTTTTTTTTTTGTTTTTTGTCTGTGGATTGGAAAGCAGAACATTTACTTGGGATAATAATCTGATTGTTGCCTACTCTCATGCCGTGGAAAATCTTTGTTAAGAAATTGAGTGAGGTGGCTTCATGCATGATAAAACGGTAATTATATACTTGATTTATGGTGAAAAGTTCGAATATCTACATCTCCAAATTCATAAAGGGTCAATTTAACATTACTGTTTTGTGAAAATTTTTTACTATAGCTATACTGTGATTTTAAAGTTACTATAACTAGAAGCATATAGTTATTTGTTTGTTTGTTTTTTTTTAATCAAAGTTTCTTTGAATACCGAAAGCAAAAATATAGATGTTTGGTAAAGGACATAGTATATTTATGTCTAATAAATATTCTAACATACATATATTTATTACGTAATAAATTCAATATTCATAATATTTTATCCGATAAAATAAAAATGATTAAACAATAATATTATTTACTTTCATTTTTTGAAAAATATTGAACCAAAGGAGTCATATGGTTGGTTGCCCATGCTATCATCTTCAAAAAACATAAAATTACCATATTAAAAATACAATAATTAAATTAGTTACAAAATTTAAATTCACAATTTCAAATTATTTCTAAGACAAAAATAATTTATAAATTTCAAACAAATAGTTTGAATGTAATTTTATTACTTATTATGGAGATAAATAAAAGTGTGCAGATTGGAATTATTATTTACTGTTAAAAGATATTTTAATAAGTTTATAAAATGACAGCAGAAATAGCTGCACAGAAGTAATTGTGATATATTAACATCGTGGTTCTTTAGTATTTGGTGGATGCAACACGTGTAACAATGAGTCAACGTTTATTTTTAATTATTTATTTTTCTTTTGAAGGACGAGTCAATATTGTCGTGTAATGTGTATATAGGATTAGAAAACATGATTGCGATAAAAATAAAATAAAAAGAGAGAGCGAGAGAGAGGGAGACATGAAAGCACGAGCATATTTGTAAGCACATATATATGTGTGTGTATATATATACACACACACACACTAATGGTCATATAAGGAGATTATGGAATTCTACCACGTGTGTTAAGGAGTAAGCCTTAAGGAGTAGACCTAACTCGCCGAAAGTTTCTTCGACAACCACCAGTTTTTATAACATAGTACACACATTCAAGAATTTTTTTATTAAAAAAAAAAAGTCGAAAAGAAGAAGAAGAAGAAGAGTGGACAATAAGGGGAAAAATGTAGAAAGATAAAGGCTTGTTTGACTCTCAAATTCAAATTTATGTTTGACTCTCAAATTTAAATTTAACTTTTTCATATCAGTTTTTTATTTTTTTTTAAATTAATAAAAATTATAATTAATTTTTAAAAATTTAATTAACTTTAATTTAAAAATTCTATTTTAAACAGGTATTCTAAACGAAAGTAAAGATTTATAGCGATATTTACTATTTCCCTCATCTTTCTTCTATTTGTAATTTTTTTTTTTTTTTTTAAAGTTTGTTTGGAATACGTCCACTTAAAACCCATGCCATGGGAGTCCCAACGTGCTGACTATCCTGTTATGAGGCAACAAATTTGACCCAAAAAAAAGTCAAACAATTTTCCTGAAGTGGCATGCATAGGTCATTTCCACCATTTTGAGGCCGAAGTTATTGAAAGCACATAGATTTTAATGAAAGTTGACTTCCATGCTTAACTGTATTTCTATTTTAATTAAAAATATTTTAATTTTAGGTGATTTGATAATTTTAATATTGTAACTTATATTTATTTAAAAATTGATTTATAATACTCTTTATCAATAAATTCTTTTATTTATTCTTACTCCGTAAATGAATCACATTAAATAGATTTAAGTTCTCTAATACCTCTTTTAGTGTTATTTAATTCTTATGGTTATGAACTTGATTGTCTATTTTCACTACTGGAAATGCTACTTATATTAGTCTTGTGTGTACAAAAATAAATAAATAAAAATAATGGAGTGGAGTTTGTTATAATGGTAACTAAATCCGAATGCTTGGTCTTGGATTAGAAGAGTACTCTTGTCGGCCCAATAAAATTAAGAAGTCAATGCCTCTATTTCGGTCGTGGATGTAGCTAGTGCTTCATGTGTGTGTGTGTGTGTGTGTGTGTGTGTGTGTGTGTGTGTGTGTATACTTGTACTAGTACAAAAAGGTTTTAAGGATAGTTAGATCGTCATTAAATCTATATTTTGTAACAATGTTAAAAAAGTACAGGTTAATTACGTAACTACACCTTCTACTTTTAATTATTTATCAATTTATTTATCTATTTGGAGAAATTACAAAGGTAGCTTTTGGATTTGAAATTTTTTCGTGACAATTTCATTCTTAAATATTTTCTGAATGAAATATATATTCAAAACGACAAAACAAAAAAAAAAACCTCTAAAATAGTTTATAATTTTTTTAAAATGTTTGACAGGCGTTAAAAACCCTAAAACAAAACATAAGGTTCCAAAAGGATCTTGAATTTTACGTTTTTCAAATATTTTTAAAAAAATTTCAAAATTATCTTGAATTTTATGAATTTCAATTGTTTAAATAATTTTCAACTTTTTTTCAAGAAATAAATATTATTAAGAAATGAACTCGATCTAATTAACGGAAGTTCGTCTTTCTCATTGTTTTTCATCTACAAAGTATATGAAGTAGGACATTGAAACAAGTTTTTCCAATTCAAATGATACTTTCGTAGTTTCTAAAAATAGCAGGATAATTAAAAATTGATTTAAATTAAAAGGTATAATTATGTATTTTACCCTGAAACGTATTTGATATTTACGTAGTTTCTTAAGAGAATTGTATGATAATACAACATAGTTTTGGACTATCAGATTACAACAACTGCTATGAGATTAAATACAATATTAGAGCCTTATCATATATAGATTCTTCGAAGAAATTTGAACTAAAATAATGGCACATTAATTAATGAAAATAATATGAAAAACTAGGCTTCATGAGTATCACTTAAGGCATAAGTTCGATCCTATCCTATCCAGTATTGTTTGGATTTTAGACACTCCAATTCAATCCACGGTACATAAAGATTATTTGAGAAAAATTTGGCATTTCTTGTCGCTTTATTCAGTGATCTAGTGACTTGTAGAAAAGTCTCTATATTTATTAATAAACGAATTAGAATGTTTTAAGAAGACTTTATTTTTTTAAAATCAAGATAGATTGAAAAATATTTGTTATGCACCTACCTTGGATTTTGTGCACTGCAGCTTGGATTTTGTGCATCTTACATTAATTTCCAATAAAATCAATATTTAAGCCTAATTTTATTGGTTATGAGAGCATGCATGCAATAACGGAGACATATTAGACAGAACGGAGACAACTTTCCCCACTGACTTTTTTTTTTTTTTTTTTTTTTGCCCCTTTCAAAATAAGCATTTAAAAATTTATAATTTTTTTGCTTTGCTCCAACGAAGATTTGATTCTTGGATGTATATTTGTACAAGACTAACTCCACTTCATGCATAGTTTCGTTGGAATGTATTACATGCTAAGTTGCTTGCCCAAACCCTACCACGTTGGAGGAAGAGAGAGATATATATATATATATATATATTCATACATATATATATATATATTTTCTTGATATATTGTCAGTTTTTCTCAAAATTTAAATTTAAGATCTCTCTTAATTCAGATCGCTCCCAAACATCTTGATAAGTAAGTACCAATATCTTTTACTATTATTATCGCAATTATTTGCTGAAAACTATCTTTAATTTAATAATACACTGAATGAAATTAACATTTGTCCTCCATTTTTTCTACTAACAATTTGTGCGGACTAAAATGAAAGTGGAAAGTTACCATATAGTTTGGTAGTAATTTTATCTTGACTTTATTATAAGATATAAATGTTCGATGTTTTAATTATTTTTAAAATGAAAGTGGAATTCGTAGGTTATTATTGTTTAAGAGTGCATAGGAGCTGCCTCTATGTCTTTCATGAGCAAATAAAGTCAAAAGAATAATTCGGTGAAACGGCATTTCGGCCTCTTCAATTATCAAAGGACGAAATTGTTGAAATTATAGACCTACGGCGAACTACTTTTTTCTCTCGTTTTTTGTCCCCCTAAAGAAAAAGTTCTTTTTTCCTCCCCTTAAAAAAAGTTGTCTTTCCTAGAAACCAATAATAATTAGGGAAATTGTAATCAATGGCATATTTTGTAAGCACCTTTGAAGTGTATAATAGGTTTTTTAAAGATAATAAATTATAATATATATTTTCAGGTAAATCCTTGTATTTTCCAATAAATCCTTACGTTTTCTAGAAAATAATGGATTTATGGTTAACTTTAATATCAAATTTATGTCCATAGGTTCATGTTAGAGAAATAAAGAGAGAAGAGGAGTGAAGAAAGCGAGAGGAGGACGGAGGATGGGTTTTTTGGTAATATGTGATCATAAATTTGATTATGTTATTTATTATTATATTTAAAATTTTATGTTATAATTTACTTTTGCTCTCTTAAAAAGTGCTATTTTGCTCTTTCTTATATCACCTCTGACTCTAGCCCAAATTCCACATTCACCAATCTAATCGTCGATAGCAGATCACTAAAATCACCAATGCTGACGAACGAAGAAGAGTACTGAGTGTTCAACAACGATGGACGAGCGAGACGCAATTGCGATGCCATCACAGGATTGTGGCAATAGTCATGTTGCGAATTATTGTTGTATCGTTCGTTTGCAATATATATTTACTATAGTGAATTATAATTCACTATTTCTTATCTTACGTTTTTTAAAAAACTGCTTTTTATTATAATTTCAGAAAATTTACTATAGTGAATTATAATTTAAAAAAATAGATTAAGTTATTATCTAATATGCTAACATTAAGAGAGTCTTTAATTAGTTTTTAAAAAAATAATAAACAATTTAAAACTACTGACAAAATGGTTTTTTTTTTTTTTTGAAATAAAAGCTAAGTTTTCATGAGGGCACTTGCCTGTACTCAATTTCTGCGTGCAAGTCAGAAGAAAAGTTGTGGATTATTATTATTTTTTTCTCATGAATCGACGTTATCGATTAACATGAAGTTTCTAAACTAATTAAAATAAGAGAAAATTATACAAATAGTCATATTTTTTCATCAATCGATCAATATGAAATAAATGATTTCACATTTTTAATCAACATAATCCAAATTTTAGTATTGTTTCGTGTGATATTGAATTAGTGTCGAACTTTTTTGTCATGTTAGCGTGTTGTTCCATTTTGTGTCATTCAGGAGTTTTTCACTTAAAATAATGACGATTATTTTAGGGGTAAAACTTCATATCTTTATTGATAAAATATTGTAAAAATTTGAAGATCTTGTAAATATTTGGAGATTATGATTAATATAAAAAACTGTAAAAGATAAATAATAAACCATAATAATAAATTGTAAAAAAAAAAAAATCGCATTGAATGAATCGCATTATTTTTAGGTTCAAAACCAGTGACAACACGTATGAATATGATATTTACTTCAAATATTAAACTTAAAAATGCTACTAATTTGCTTATTTGTTCCTTTATTTTTCTTTTTTTTTTTTTTTTTATTGACTAAAAGCAAAATAGCAGTGAAAGGACACAGAATTTTCATGGACTGGGATGGGGTGTTTGGCAGCCAAGCCAGATGGGCCATGAAGTCGAGCAGAGAAAGATGCTGGGAAAGGGGTTGGTTTGAAAACTTGCCAATGGGCCATATCCAATCTTTGCAATTCTTAGGCATTTATTAGAAATAATCTAGAGTTTTTTGCTCTAATCCCTTAGAAATATTTACACAAAATGATAATTTTCATTCACACCTTTTAAAATGTAAACCCTTTTAGCTTATTTTCAAAATTGAACAAAATTTAAATTTCATTCTTTATTTGTTCCGGGTTTGCTCCTATTGTTATTTTAGGTTGAATTACGGAATGATTTTCAAAAGTTTTACTGTTAATTTAGTTTAAATATAAATCTGAAATGGATTAGCTATTCTAAGCTATTTTCAATGGAGATGTTTTTTCCCTTGAATCGTATGATATTAAAAGTTTTTTTTTTTTTAAATAATCATAGGATCATTAAGATAATGATTTTGTTACTACGAGTATTAAGTTTTGTTATACGATGTTTATATCATAAGGATCTTACTATTATATTACATATTCCTAAGTAATAACAATATGATCATCTTATAGATGATAATAACCGTATTACTTCATAAACGAACTTCATAACAAATATTATAGGTTTTCTCATGATAATTACCACATTGACCATGTCATTGGAAGGGATTAAAAAAACATATTTACCAAATATAATCTCATAGCATATTGGTCTCATCAATATGACATTAACATCAAAGACAAAAAATCAATAACGAATAATAAAACATAGATGGTCAGTTTTTAAGGACGACATTTTTAGGTAAATGAGATTTTTTTAGGACAATATTTTTGGGTAAATCACATGAATGAGGCCTTTTTTCCAAGGATAAAATTTTACTTTTTTTTTATTTGTTTTGTAAATTAGAGCTAAGGATGTTTTTGTCGAGACAACATGATCAATTTTCTTTTCTTTTTTTTTTTTGTTTTTGTTTTTGTTTTTTGTTTTTTTGTTTTTTTTGTCTTCGTTCAATTTTGTAAATAAGTTTGTTTTTGGACAGCTTTTAAAACCATGACTCTAATTTGACTGTATATGTAATTGATCCATTTTTTTTTACCCAATCAAATTAAAGCTGCGTTTACGTGTTCCCCCCCTCTCTAAATTTAGAGATGGTATCAGTCTTTCATTTTAAGAAACACGCAATTTAATTTAGCAGTTCTAAGTATAAAATCCTCAAAAAAGCGACAGAAAAAAAAAAAAAAAAAAAAGGAGTCTGTTGTCAATAAGTTATATTACGTCCTTCTAATCATATTTATTTTAGCAAGTTCTTATCGACACATTAATACATGAAAACAAATCCTTTAATTAAGAGCATTAGTATACGTCTTTTCCTCTATATATAGAGATTAAAAGTACTTAAAATTCACATTTCTCAAATGTTGGATGTGTCAAAATTTTATGAGCTTATAAGAGTAAAATGGCCGAGGTATACAGCCTCATAATATACCTATTTCGAATCTAAAATTTATATTTAAATACACATCTTGAGGGGGAAAAAAAGTTCCGTGCATGTTTCTTTCTCTTTCTCTCTTTCTTTCCTTTTTTTTTTTTTTTTTTTTTTAAGAAGAATAAAAAAAGAAAGATCAACTTAATATTAAGATGAATTTCCTTGCAAAATAAAATAAAAATCACATAGAAGGTATCATTTTTCCTAATTTTATTTAATTTTAAAAACATCGTTGAATAATTTTAACAATGCTACCATAAATTATTTAAAATAATAAGAGCACCTTTGATATTTTGCATTTGCACTTTCGTAGTGTATTGTTTGATATAATACTATGATCAACAGCATTTATACGTTTGTATATCTAATACAAAATTAACCATTAATACAATACCTTGGGATATTGATATTTAGTACGATGAAAAACCTTTGCAATTGATCGTATCATATATTTTAGTCTAAAATGCCATAATAGCTTTATATAAAATTTGATACATGCAGAAGTTCGAGAATTGGTCTAAGGTTGGGAATAGGTATGGGATAGTTTGGAGTCGAAGGATGAGGTTGGGTTGAGTTTTAGGGACTGTAATCAAGATCTGGCACCTGTATTTAGGTTGGGTTTCAATACCAATATCATGGTCAACGATACTAGGGTTAGGGTCGGAATCCGAATAAGGGGTCATAATCTAGGACTAGGGTTGAGGTCAATCCGATTAGAGGGTCAGAATATGGGATTAAGGCTAAGGTTGAGATATGGGACCAAAGTCAGGCTTTGGAATTAAGGTCGAGATTGGGTTTTAGGCCAAGGCCTAGTGTAACGACCCAACTTTATAGACCATTAATTAACTTACTTATTTTTAATTAATATAATCTTAGTATTTGTTTATATTTGATTCAAAAAATATTGAACTTTTTTTTTTTTCAATAAATCATACTTGCACTTAAAGAATTAAATAAACTAAAATTTTAACTGAGGAAATTAAAATTTCTAGATAATAAATATCACATTCAAATTCATTCTAAAATAATATTTCAAAAGTTATAACATCATATGAATTAAAAGGAAAGATTTTAAAATCTTTTTTTTAATATATATATAAAATACTCCTACTAATTTAGTAGTACTAGAATATTGAAAATATGGTTATAAAAATAATTGAAATTAAATAATTCAAGAAGTTTAAATGCAGAAATTAACTTTGTAGTGGTATCCCACTCTCTTCTATCATCGCGTCCATATTGTTTCGTTAGTCTATAAAACATCTAAGTGGTGGGTTACTTATCCGCATTAGGTACAACCCGAACACACACAATAAGCTTTTGCTTAGTAGGTACAAACTATATCTCATAAAATATTTTCAAAGATCATATCATCACGCGTCACTGTATGAATGTTCAAAAATACATGCGATCTATGTGTGTTCTATTATGTTTTATTATATATATGTCTTATCTACTTAAGAGCCATTGTATCGTACACATATGGGTACAATCAATGGGGAGTTGGAGGAGCAATCCTCTAACAACTTTTAAGATCATAACTTATAATTTTCATTCTGATCATATCCTCTCATTAATGTTCATACGACACTTAATCCTAAATCTCGTTTCCCTCATTCTTATTAATTATGATAATATGTAGATTTACATGTTACTATACATCTATTATTATGACATAAATATCTGTAAAGCATGTTAATCATATTAGTGCAAGAGAAATTATGTACGTCAAATGCTTAATCCAATCAATACATTTCAGTCATATATTCAACGCAACATCAAGGCAGTTCATAGCAAACATAGAACATCAATAAAGAAAATATTTGACTCCATGTTGTAGCTGAGGTTTGAACTTACTTGTCTTATGTGCTTAAACTTATGAAGTAGTACCTCCTATTATGTAAGTTCGGGGAATTATCCTGATTTAACAATACCTCAATATTAGAACGAATCATGGTTATATATATACATGTATATATATTTTTTATTAATTAAGATGAGTTTCATTTACTTTTATCATAATTAATCTTAATAATTAATTCATATTAATTATTAGTGTTAAACAAATTTCTACTAATTATTATTTAAATGATTTAATTTTACTTAATTTAATTGATTAATTAATCAATTAATTAACTAATTAATTAATTATATAATAGTTAATAATTATTTCATTTAGTTGAGTAATTATAAATAAATTACATAATTTTAATTGACTAATTAATAATTATATCATTAATAATTAATTATATTACTTTTTTTAGTAAATTAATTGTGTTACTTAAATATTCTTTCTCATATAATAGTTATCAATTATTAATTATTATATTAATAATTAATAATTAAATTATACTAATAATTAATATCTAATTAATCATCCATTCTAATTATGTAGTTAGTCAACATAATAATTTTGCTTACAGAACTAATAATCATTTATTAGTTCTTATAATTAATTAATTATTTTAATTAATTACTAACTAACTTTCTTAACAATATTATATTTTGTTATGAATTTATTAGTTTTATTAATTAATTTCTTAATTAATTAATTAATTAATCTTCATCACCTTGGTGACAAGGAGTTACCTAAGTGTATACCTCCAATTGGATTGTCTTCTATTTCATATTGGGCTTGCAGGGCCCATTCCCATTAATTATGGTTATTAAGTTGAGCTAAAATAGTCTCTCGGTATATGTCTAGTAAACATATGATTTACTTTATCTTGACCCATCTAAAAACTTGTGATTTAACTTTATAAAATTAGGGTTTTTCATATTTAGTTGATCATATACTTAATACTAAATCATTTCATCAATAATTATCTCTCCATGTTATGAGTCATATTATGTCATATTTCAAAGTTCAATTGTTTTATTCGGTGTGAGATCTTGACTTATAAGATTTTTTAAAATATGTTTATAATTCAATTTGGATGCTTAATGACTCAATAGAAAGCTTGAAGTATCTAGTTTCTTTCTTATAATTTATTTTCCAAAATTTTAAAGGTTAAGAATCTTAATATAGACGTTTCCCACAATAAACTCTCAATTTATCAAGTTGAAATCTAATATTTTGTGATTTATTAAAAATTATGCACATATCCGTTTTAAACGTATGATAACTCATTTCAAATCTTGATATGTCTATTTTAGAACCATAAAGTTATTTTCTTAAGTTTTTGAGCTTTACATGTCGTACAATGAGGTTTCGTTTCTGTTAGTCTCACATATGTATCATATGCCTATATTTGGGGTTAAATTTAGAAAACTCATAATAATTCGCTCACAAGTCCAAATAAAGAAAAACATATGTCATTGGAAAGCTTATAATGTCTAGTATATACATCAAAAACAGTTTTGTAAAACATTATGATTTGCTGACGCAAAAGATACAAAACCCATGGCTAATATAGGGTTCTAACAAAACCTTTTAGTTTATAGTCTTAATTTGTAAAATTCATCAAAAATTGCATATTTATTCGTTTGAGGTGTGTGATACTTTGTTGGAAAACTTAAGGAATCTAGTTTTTAGATCTATAAATTATGATCCAAAATTGTGAGCTTAAGAGGTTCAGATTTTATAAAACCTGTGGCTATATTATACCCTAGAGGTTCCTTTCCTCTTTAGTTTTGTGTCACAATTTCAAATGCACATAACTTTAGACATACAAAGCAAACCAAGCGATTCCAAGTTCTAAAATGTTTCTTATTCTCTGTTGAATCTTAAAATTTACTTCATTTTTCATGTGAAAGTTTCTAACTTATGCCATATCATCACAACAACCACAAGGTCTAACAAAGTTTGTTGATCTTTCCAAAATGCTTTGTGGATTTTCTAAGATCTTGAACCTTCAAAGTTCTTCCCAAAACCTTTTTCTTAGGTAAGAAGAAGTCTAACATTAAGGTTCTAACTAAACAATATGCTTTAGTTCTCCAAAAATGACTAAAACACAAAGAAAACCACTAGGTTATCTCTAGTAACACATCCTATAACTCTGCTTCACACTTCTTCGAACTTGATAATGGGGTTGCTTGGAGCTTGAAAATGGAGGGAAGGTGCTAGAAGAGTTTTTTTAGAAATGGAGATAGTTTTGGTGGTTTTTTGAGCTTGGTGGTGGCTAAAGAAGCTAGATTTTTAAGCTTAACTTGTGTGAGAATAAAATGGAATGTTAGGGTTTATTTTCACCCAATATGTGTCTTAAATGGTGCTGTCTTTTGAGGGTTAAAGTGGAAAATATTAGCTAGTTCTCTCCTTGACTTGTCGTCACTTTGTGTTTTTGGGTTGGGGGGGTGGGTTTGGTTTGAAAATTTTGTTCTCTAAGGTATAAGACGAGCGGTCACCTTCATTTGTACCTTGTTTGTATCATATTTTCAAAACCACCCACATAATTCCTTACTTGATTTTGCATGCATACAAAATGTTCCATTTTTTTCATTTAATCAAATTTCTCCTTGCTTTTGACCACAACAATCCAAATCTCCCTCTCAATGTTCCTTTTTTTCCTTTTCCCCTTTCTTCTAATTTTTCTCACCATTAATCAAAAGTTGTCATCTTTGATCTTACCCATTAGATCTTTCGTCATATCAATCCTTACCTTAAGCTCTCATTGGTCACTTATTATCCAAAACTTGACCATTGATTTGCCTAGGATCCTTTAACATAAAATCTACATCATTGATTTCAAATCTAAGTATAATTTTTGACCAAT
The DNA here is from genome assembly GCA_025413485.1 of Ficus microcarpa. Classification (NCBI taxonomy): domain Eukaryota; kingdom Viridiplantae; phylum Streptophyta; class Magnoliopsida; order Rosales; family Moraceae; genus Ficus; species Ficus microcarpa. The sequence goes on along the minus strand of CM046377.1, from coordinate 48,772,649 downwards.
CTTCCACCTTTGGATTTAAGAGTAAATCCTAGTCATTCATCTCCTATTTATGCGACACATTAATTTTCCTAATCATACTCTCATAATTTAAATATTGATATAACCAAAATAAATACCAAGATCACTAACAATAATTGGGATTCCTTCCCAAAAATTAACATTTATCTCTCTAATACGACATAATAAATTTTTCACATAAATTTATATGTCGTTTGACATATTTTCTATGTATATATAATTTCTCATTTGAATAGAGAAATTTAACATTGATAGAGCATCGACATCATCTTATGGATGATACGTAAAACTTCATTCATGATCTTGAAATTTGATATTCATTGAACTAATTCATTCGAAGTATATTAATTTATGAAATCCATAATAATAATTCATGAAATCAAGTTTAGGAATTTCTAGTGTGTCATACCTAGAGTCAAGTTCCAGGTTAGGTCAGGTTCGAGAATATAGCATAGTTGAGATTCTAGATTGGGGGGGCGGGTGGGGGGTGTTGGATTTGGGATCCAAATGCAAGGCTAGGTTTTGAAAGCAGGGTGGGTTCTAGGACCAAGGTCGGGGTTATGAGTGGGATCTGAGACCAGTGTTGAGGTCAGGTTTCAGAATTAAGGTCAGGTTCCTGGGAATATGGTCATCATTAGGTTCCAAAGCTAGGGTCGGTCGGATTTGGAAATGGGGTCAAGGCTGACGATGGGACTAGTGATGAGGTCAAGTTCCAAGAACATGGTCGAATTCTTAAATTGGGGCTGTGGTCAGGATTTGAAGTTGAGGATGGGTTCTAGTTTTGAGGTCAAGGGTACAACAGAACTCCAGTTCTAAACTCCAATCCATTCTTGAAACCTGACCATCAATACCAAAACATCACCAAATCTTGTTACCTAACCCTGACCTAGAACCTAGTGTTGGCGTCAGCCTCGTCTCCTGACTCTAACCCCATCGACAAAGTTGGAGTCAGTAAGGTTGGTGTCATGGCCAAATTTTATCTTTTTAAAAGTTTGATTCTTTGCTTGACACAATATGATGCTAAACAAACATTACAATGGAGTTCCAAAAAAAACAAACAAAAAAAAAAAAAACAAAAACAAAAACAAAAAACAAAACAAAAACAAAATAAAAAACAAAAACAAAAACAAAATCAAACATTATAATGCAATGTAACATGTTAAACTGTTGCAAACTCAATATATACATATATATACACACATATATATTGTAAAAATATCCACATCCTCTATCCAATTTTAGTGTCCTAAATGGTGTCTAATTAATTATTTCTTAACACATCATTTAATAAATCTAAATTTTAAAATTTTAAAAATCAGTTATGAAGTATTTTAAGCCTTTTAAAAAGATGTAATATAATATCATGGTTAGACACCATTTAGGACACCAAAAATTAGACAGAAGTTTTAGATCCATATTGTAGAACAAAATAATATTAATACAATGTTATATACTAGAATGCACTATGCCAAATATGTCCTAAAATTGTTGTAATTTTTTTGTTTCAAAACTTAGAAATTATGGGGAAAAAAAAAGGGTGGTAGATATAGTGTCTAATATAGCATTATATATTGAGAATAAAATATATTTTGTCATTTAGTTTTGACATTAGTATTTGCATTGAGAGGGTCTAACAGGTAGGACGTACTGATTTAAAAGAGTCTCCGCTCAGAATTCAAAGCTAGAAAAAGGTTGGTTGGGGTTTCAAATTGAACTACTAAATTCAAAAAAGGATCCATGGTGGTCAACAGACCGTTATATGATTTTAATAAACGGGTAAAGGGTTGCCCAAAGGAGTCGCATATTGTAATTTGTGTTTGGAGCTTTTATTCTAAACGTTTCTCGTATAGCTTTCATTGTGAGAGGAAAATTCAAAACATTTTAAGCTTGTTAATTAGTATAACTTTAGTAGTTGCCTTGAGTATTCTTCAATCTAAAGTAAGTTCGTGAAGGAATTGAAAGCATATCTTGCGCGGAGTATGTCGGGGACTGAAGGCGAAAGTAAAAGCTCGGAGCAGGCCATGTGGGTTGAAGTTTAGCTGAAAATTTGGAAAATGGCCGTGAGTCTGCAGGTGAGTCGCCATGGGAGAAGACGTCGTGGGATAAGATTTGGTGGTGTTTCAAAATTAACATGTGACAAACTCTAACTCTATAGAACAAAGATCACCACCCTCTTGGCATTGGATTCAAGAATTCAACTCATGTGTTCTCTTATTTCTGTCCCTTATGTCTCTATAATAATATCATAACATATCAATTAAAAATTATTTAATTTTAATATTATATCGGAGTGATAAAAAATTATATATTTAGGATTAAAAATCATGTTACTTAAACAAGTGTCTTATTATTATTAGAGATATAAAAAAGAGTACATAAATAAGGAGACATATGGACCAAATCCATCGGTACGGATATGAAAAATTTGCACAAATAGAGATAATAATTGTCTAAAAAGTTTGTAATAGAGTATTCTTTATGTCAAATATAGAGCGTTGCAAGGAGAGTACTAGACAAATATCTACAACCTTCGTACATGTAAAAAGGGACCACAAAGACTATTTCCAATTTTGAGTTAGACGACAACTTAATAAATGTCGTCCAAACCATCATTACATGAGAATAGAGTGTACACTTGAAATTTCAACCGGACGACATGTGTAAATTTACATGAGACACACTAAATATCATTTTATTGATTGGTGGTACATGCTTTTATAAAATTCATTGAAAACAAGATTGTAATTTAAATCAGGAACAATGACGCTGGCTTCTAGGGAAAATAAATACATATAGATCACAAAAGGGTCCTAGGTAATTTAATACAATATTTATAACAACATATATTAGAGCTGATTTGAGACATTGCATCTATATGTGTAATAGAGACCCTCTACTAACTAGTCAGCTCATCAGCTCGATGCGGGATGGCACCAAAACCACTCGTGTAGACCATACAACACGAGTTGTACCCTCTAATATATGGCTTTATTACCACCGCCACTAATTTCCCACTCTTTTTCTCTCTCTCACCATTTGTCATTAATGCATTTATTTCTGCGTTTTCTTATTCCCAAACCAAATTCAAGATTTTTTAAAAAGTAGGTGTCTTAATTAATTTGCTCAAGTATTCTAAATGGGAGATTCTATATGATGGTGTTTTCCTTCAGGGATGGAACTAGAATTATGCTTCAGTGAAAGCGTACAGCAATGTTTTGTGTTTATAAAAAAATAAATTTTAATAAGACAATGTGAGAATTTTAATTTTAGTAGGTTTATGTAAGAATTTTTAATTTTAATGGGATAAAGTAGAAAACCCATAAAGTTTTTACAATTACTTTTAGTAGGGGTTATTTGAGAATTTATTTTTTAATTTTTAATAGGGTAAAGTATTATGTGAGAAATTTATATTTTTTGTAGGGATAAAATAGAGAAATTATAAAATGTTAGGGTATGAATCCGCTCCCTATGTAAATCCGCCATTGTTCTCCTCACAGTGGGCTCCATAAAGGCAATTGGACAGTTCATATCATATAGAGCTAGTTGATAGTGTGAGAGGAATTTTGAAGAACCCTTTTACACATATGTAGTTTATGTGTAATGTTTTATTTAAATAATAACTCTCCGTTTGGTTTGTTGGCTCGTTTCAAACTAAAATGTATTTTTTCATCTCAGTTTTTGTCTTTTCTGAAAAAGTTTTTTGTCTTTTTTGAAAAATCAAAAAAATTACTATTGAAACTTAAAATTTCCAACTCAAACTCATTCACCAAATGAAACCTAAGATTGTGGTAATGAATAATTCGCTTTAAGAGTTCTTCCAAATATGATTTTTTGTTACATACTATCAATAAGAGCTGTTTTTTAACAGTTAGATTAATTTTATCAACGGTCTAATATATAAATATCCACCTTTAAAATTTACAGCACACAACTCGGAACTTTTCTAGAAAAAAAATCAGATCCTTCCAATAATAAAAAATATGAGTTCCTAGAGTAAAAATTTTTCTGTCCACATCCCCAAAATTTCAAAAAGCAAGAGTAGTAAGTATTAACAACCCCCTCCCAAAAGAAAAAAAGAAACAGAAAAAGAAATAGAAATAGAAAAAGTAAAAGCTGCAATGAGAGAGATAGAAGACGAAATAGCTTCTCTCTCCTCAAATATTATATAGGCACTGCAAGACATTAGAAACCGGACTAAAACTTTCTCACTTTTCTCACCCTCTCCTCGCTCACAATTAGTCAGAACTAACAATACATGAAAACATGGAATCCTCACACAACATTCTAAGAAGCTCTTCTCAGATTGCCCAGAAAGACCAATTCGACACCTTTCTTCAAACCAAAAAATTCCCATTCATAATATCATCTCGCAGAACCCCATCAGTTTCATCTCTTTCCTCCTCAAGCTCCTCCTCCTCCTCCTACAATCCCAGCAGCGACCTCGACTTTCCTCTCAGCCCCGTTACGCCACACGGGACGACGTTTTCCGGGGTTCCATTTTCCTGGGAACATTTTCCCGGAATCCCCAAGAAAGTTTCCAAGAAAAATCCCCAGGAATCTTCGTCAATCAAGCTCCTCCCCTTGCCACCAACCAACAAAAAAAATATGTTCAGCCTCGATGACATGATCAAGATCAAGATCAAGAAGACAACATCGATGACTCCTTCTATCAGTAACCCAAGCAAGCAGCAGCAGCAGCAGCAGACTTATGATTCGGAGAGCGACGTCGATCCGTTTTTGGCGGCGCTAATCGAGTGTTCAAAGGGAGATGACGATGATAATGAGATCGTTGGTGGTAGTGCAAAGGTGTCTAGGAGCTTGAGTGACAGGTTCGGTTTCATCAATCTTTATGCGTCTTGTAAGAGGACCTGTGCTGTTGCTGAATCTGTCAGACATCTTCCAAAGTCCACTACCAGCAGAAGCTCTAGTTATGATCTCATTAAATTCTCATCTCGTTAACTTATTAATTGTATATTTGTGATAATTATTATGATTAAGGTTATCTTTTAATTAATTTTCATTTGCTTTCTTTTGGGTTGTGATCTTGTTCTTGATCAAATGCAGGTACTTTTACAAGTCTAATGTATACAAATATACTAGGCTTAATTTCTTCCTTTTCATTTTTGTCTTTTTGTTATGTGTTAGCTGGATGTTTCTCTCTCTCCCTCCAAGGGCTTGGGCTTGTTTGTAGTGAAAAGATGCTTTTGAAGCTACTCCTGAAAATTATTTGATGATCTTAGAATTTACACGCTTACTATCAAAGTTATAAAATGTGATTTCTAAAAAAAGCTATTCTGATTTTACTTTAAACTTGTTTCAAAGTAGCAAGTTACTACAAACTTTATATGTTTTAATATTTTTTTTCCGTATTAAAAAATTTATTATCATTATGGCCAGTTAATTTTTTTTTAAATGTGGTTCTAAACTTTTGCCGAAAAGTCATGATTTTGTTTCTCTTATTATGATGATTAAAAGCTCTATAAACGGGTCCTAAATTGTAAATTGCTATGTGAGGACAAATGTTTTAGCCTAATCAATTTTTGAAGCTCATAAAAATTATAACTTTTCAAAGAGCAGAAGTACTACTTGTCCTCTTTTCATAAAGGAACTACATTCTACATAATTCAACATTTTGTATTCATAATTCAACATGTAGCGAAAATAAATAAATAAATTTGTATTTATATATAATTAATGAAAGAAGAAGAATCATTTATATATATATATATATATGTTAGTAAAAATCAATACACAATATACGATGTTTGCTGTTATTCATGTGATGCACTGTGCAGGGTATGAGTAAGATTTACACATACTCCATGTGCAAGGAAAATATATGTAGCAAATATCTGGACCACAGTAAGGATCAAGGAAACTTAAGATAATGAGAAATTTTTTTTCTGACTTAATCTATTTTTGTAATCTGGACTTCCAAGTATTATAATAGAAATATAGAACTTAGTTAGATGGGTAAGGGTTGTTGAGCTACCAAGCTTTCCTCTGATTTAATTATGCTAGCTAAATTAAATTATGCATTTTCTTTTGTCGGTACAGGTTTAAAAATACTATTTTAGAAACTATATATGAATTTGGGTATTTTCGAAATGAATATTATTAAATATTTAACAGAAAATGTACTAGTGAGTGATGCAAAAGGGGCAAAAAAACTGATATATTTTCTCTCTCTCTCTCTCTCTCTTTTTTTTTTCTTTTTTTTTTTTTTTTTGCTTTTCAGGAGAATGATAGAGAAGTATGTCTTAAAAAATAGATATACGAACGATATATTAATTGTGTAACAAAATGACAGCGCTATATCGTAATTATTAGACATAATTGGCTTGCAACTTGCAAAAGGGCATAAGTTGGAACAATATTATAATTATCCACCAAAAAAAAAAATATATTATAATTAACCCATTATATGGTCAATTATAAGTTTCAAAGGGCTATATTGCAGGTATATCTTTAACTATATATCATACACGTGGGTGGCAGACAGTCACATTGGTTTGTGTTACGCACTTGTCTATTTTTATTTTTGTACTCTTTTAACACAGCTAACCAAATCTATGAAATTTGTCTGCTTTATAATTTTCTATATAGGCAAATGTGGTGTTCTTTAATATTGCCTCTCTCTGGAATGAACTGAACTTCACTGTTTTGTTAAAATTTTCGTTTTTGAATAGACTTTTTTTTTTAGAAGTTAGAATGCTCAGATAATCTTGAGAAGGTTGATACCCCGTGTAATATATGGATCTCTCATAAAATAAATTGTTCATATACCCTGGTCAACACGAAGGTAACGACTCGAACTCAAATATTAAGTGAGGAGAATAAGTGCCCTATAACCCACCTCTTGTGAACAGTCTTTTAACTTTCTTCTCTCACCAGTTAACATGTCAACTATAGAATCGTCAGAGTAAAGGGGGTTGTAGTTTAAACCCTTTAATATGAGGGAAAAAATGACTTAATTTATATTTACCATCATTTATAACCAGCAACGGAGCCAAACTTTCATTTTAATTGAGCATACAAAAAACTTTTTTTTTAATGGAATAACTATTATATAAATAATAATTCAAAAACTACAGGATACATACATATAACATATATATTAAAAAGAATCAAAGAAAACACATTACAATAAATTATTGGTGAGTTTTTATGTTTTGAAAATTCTATACATGATAATTTCATTTCAGTTCGATCGAAAATTTTTTTCTTGATGTAACGTACGACCAAATTTCCCTTCCTTTTATGATTTCTTTTTTTTTTTTTTTTTTTTTTTTGTTAATATACCGAAAGAGAGGATAGCTAGTATTAGAGTTTTCAGACACATCCCACTAAGTTGACGCATGCATAAATAGTCCATCCAGTTTTTTTCTTTTGATATGACAATGAGTATTGACTAAATGATAAAGATTTTGACGGGATTTATATAAGAATAATAATTAATTTGTAGTACGGAGAAAATAGAAAATCGTAAAATTTGTTAAAAAGAAATTTAAAAAGCTCAGTGGGGTTGCCCCCAGTATTCGGCTCTGTGTAATTTTGCCCCCTATATATATAATAGCATAAAACAACCATTGGTGATATAATTGATTAGTTAAAAGGAGTACTTCAGGGATCGTTCACAAGATCAATCTTACACAAATGTATAATTTATTTTATATATTTTTTTTTTGTTTTGTTATTTTGTTTTTCATATTTTGGCCCTTTATTTTTTTTAATGGACAGTAATAATATAATGTAGATTTGAAATTTGTTACACAATTTATACATAACAATATTATTGTAGTAATGAGCATTTGGAGGAACATTTCAAAAACATCATTAACCAGATGAATATATCCTCGATAATTCATGAACTTGTGTCTAAGAAAAGACACAATTCAGCAAGAGATATACATTATTTTTCCCCCGCTAATCAGCAAGTGATATAGATTTAAAATAGACTTTAATTTGTAGTTCCATATGTGTGATGAAAAATATAACAAATTAAAGGAAAGCGTCGAAAGCTTTTATTCGTCTGGGTGCATTTTTATGGGGGTTTACAATATCTTTTTAAACTTCTGTTATAAGGTTATAGATTTAAAACTAGTTTTTAAATAGGAATATCTTCTCACCAACTACCAGAACTAACATATAATATCTACTTTAATTTTTAGGGCCCGTTTCGAAATTGGAACCTCCACTTCAGGAGAAGTTTTCCAAATATTCTTTTATCTCTTCTTTTTTTTTTTTTTTTTTTTTTTTTTTTTTAAATTTCACTATTTAATTCTCCACATGTTCTTTTTCATTTTTAGAAAGCTCATCAAACTTTAAAAGTATTTTAAGTCAAAATGAACTGTAAAAGTATTTCAAGTCGAAATGATATTTTTTTTAATTACATAGAATGATGTGAGGAATGAATCAAGATTTATATTCTTTTTTTTTTTTTAACACATTTTAAGTTTTAAAATTTTAAACCATCAAAGTTTATTTTCATAATTCACTCAATTTTAATCAAAATATCTCTAAAATTCTAACTCCAGTTGGTGTTTTAAATGCCCCCAAAATTTAGGTAAAGAAAAGGGCATTTGAATTGTATTTTTTGTGAAGTCTAGATTTGTCTACATTATCACAAAAGTACAGTGGTTTTTTTACCTTTTAATTGTACTACATTCTGAAATTTAAAGAAAATTTATAATTAAAAATAAAATAGATATTTTCCCACGAAATAATTGAATCTACCACAAGATAAACAGTAATAATGCGAAACATTCAACCATCATCATGATTGTCAAGAACAATCTAGCATTGGAAGTTTTGGTCCTCAATGGCCCACCCAATTCCACACGCCGTCCACCGTCGGTTTATTGCAAATCGCACGCAAATTCCATTACAGTACAATCCGAATTTCCCATCTTTCTTTTTCAACAATCAATACTAGTCAATTTGTGTTTAAGGTATACGTCCCACATTTATGAAAAGGTTTTTGATCTTTTGAGAACTTTTCCATAGGCTGCAAATGAAAGCTATGGTGGACAAATCTTGTACACAATTCTCTCTATATAAACACCTATATATGTATCTAGGGGTCATTTGGCATGATATTTGTTAACGGAATTTTAAAGGTTGATTTGAAAATGTGTATTTTACTAAAATATAAATTGGAAATAAACAGTGATGTAGAAAATTGATGTAAACATGTAAAATGTGTTCGGAAAAAATTTGCAATATGATCTTTTTTCGTTCATGTCATCATTTTATGCGATTTGAAGTGAAAAAAAAAAAAAAACTCATTTCAACTTTAAATAAGAGAAATTATGGAATTTTGAAAATGAAATAAAGATAAAATGAGATGTGTATATTTGAAAATTTTTAAGTTGACAAGTCAAAACTCTGTTTCGAATTATTGGTTCAAACATATGCCCATATATAGTTCATCACATATAGATGGGATGGCCGATACACAGATATCTGTCACTCCATCTACTGTTACGTTTTAAAAATGGTACAAATTTTATTTTAATTTACTGTTATGTATTATGGGTTTAACTAAATAGTTTTTTAGTGATTTGATATATAAGTATTGATACTCGTGAAAAATTTATATGCGACACATAAAATTGTTTCTAATTTATCATATATCATACGATTAAAAAATTGGTCTATTAACTAAATCGACAATGCTTATACCAAAAAAACAAAATTACAAAAAAAAAATAAAAAAACCGTCTCATAATTTTAGAACTTGAGGTTAAATTATTTTAATTACATTTGCATATGTAACAAAATATGAAGAAAAAAAATATTTGTATGATATTCTAAAACTCAGCAATATTCATAAAAAAATTATTTTTTAATTTATATACTGCCCTAAAAATTTCTTCAATTTTTAATCTCATATGTTAGAAAAATGTCATTATTTATACATATATAGGAGCGGTGACAAACGAATAGTTTATTAAAAAAAAAAGGATTAGAGAATATGATGGCTATTAATGAGGCGGCCCACCCACACAGGCGAGGTCCTTACAAATGCGATTACTTTTCTTCTTCTTCTTCTTCTTCTTCTTCTTCTTTTTATTTGTTTAATATTATTCTCGGGTGTGGCATGGACTAGTTATCATGATAACCCATTATTAAAAAGATAATGGAAATTCATGACCAAAGTCAAAAAGTAAAGATTTATAACTTTTATGTTTGTTAAATTTTTTTCTTTTTAATTTTTTTTTTCATTATTAAACAAAATTACATATGCGGAAGTCGATACGAGTATATCATGTAAACTTAACGGGCACCACCACCCTCTTTCACACTTTAGTTCATTTAGGGCTAAATATAGAGATAAAAATATAAACATATAATCATAATTTGAGCTTTGATAATTGTGTATTTACGTGGTTGTAGGTTTAGTTAATAATTTTGATTGAAAAAGGAATAGTATTTCTGTGCAAACTAAAAGAATATTATAAGCAAAATCTAATTCTCTCTACCCTCTCTATCCTCTTTCTCTCACTAATATGTGAGGTTAGGGTTTCTCAATTATTTTACACTGTTAGAGCCAGACTCCAATGGTAGTCTTCGGCTAGTATTAGGTTTCCCAGCTCTAGGAATGGAAGTGAGAATCATACGGATAAAGGTTTTAGAAGAAGCGAGCCCACAAGAGCAAGATCGACATTATAAAAAGGAGCAGGGTAGGGATGAGATAGTGCTTTGCAGTGGCACATGGTAGCCATATGTCAGGGAGGTCCTATAGCTACTCGACTTCGGCTACCAATTTCTACAGATGACATTGAACATTTTATTGGCAACGACTCTTTGTGTATTATTAATTTTTTTATTATGTATTGTGTAGTTTTTTATGTAGTAATAGCGATGTCTTTGTCATCTTTTTTTTTTTTTTCCTGGGGTATTGTATTTTTGCTTGTTAATTCTAACAACAGAGATGGTTTTCTCGCATTCTGTGTTGATTGTTTATCTGCTAGATCTTTAGTTTGGTGGTGTTTTGGTCCCGCTAGAGTTGCTTTTATGCAAAATTAATAGTGGTCCTAGTGATATAGAGTCTTGGCTCTCATTCGATCAAGAAATTCCATCAGTTAGTACAATTTTATTGAAAAAGGCCTTAATTACATGGTTCGATTTCAATATGTCTAGATACATACTCATTATTGAACCTCAAGTCTTTCCCTTTAAATGCTATCAGACTTAATGAATTTAATAAAATTTTCTGCTTCAAAAAAATAAAAAGAATATTCAAGCGTTTCGAGATAACAAAATATTTACTGTGATAAACAAATAAACAAGTCATTAAAGAATATTATGGAGAATTCATCATGCATTTTCTCAATCGGTGTGCTCGTAACTTCAAAAGAATACTATGTTCTCTGGAAAGTATCATTTATCAGTATTGTAATGAATGAATACTACTCGTGTACTTGTGATGAATGAATCTATAGTTTTTGTTAATCTTTGTCCACCTAAAATCTTCCAGAACTAGCTTTCAGAACACGCATATATTTGATTTTAAAAAATTCATATAAAAGTACATAAAAGGCTAACTACTTAAAGTAGGATTTCATGACAGTTCTAAGCCATCTTAGAAAGGCATCTGCTTTGTTTGCTTCATCATCTCATTTCAACTAAAACTGTACTTTTTTTTGTCCTTTTCCCAAAAAGTTTTTGTTTTTTTCCCAAAAATTTTTTTATCTTATCTGAAAATTCAAAAAAATTTACTATTACAACTAAAATATTTCAACTTAAACTAACCAACCAAATGGACCCATCATGTCGGTTAAAAACTGTCATGAAACCATCCATCATAATACAAACAAGGATTTAACAATAATTTTTTAACCATCATTGAATGTGAACTTAGAATGTCATGCATTCTTGTAAATTCCAGTTTTAACTATAGTTTTTGGACCAAAAATTGTCGTGGAAACCATCGTTGAAAGTGAACTTTTCACAATGATTTTCAAAATTGTCGGAGAAAATTAACGTAATGACTATTTTTAGGAAAAGGAAAAATCTTTGTACCGTATGCTTTTAGAACATTACATGTCGTTTATTAAAAAAGTATTTTTCAGGATTGCCATTTTCGGAGAGGTATTGGAGATGGAGTGTTGAAGATATTAAATTGGAGCTTAAATAAGTTTAATTTGAAAATATGTGTTTGGTTGGGGAAAAAAAAAAATTATTCAGAGTGATCAAATGTAAAAACTTGACATGTTTTTGGAAAAAAATTAGCAATATACATCTTGTTTCATTCAACTTAAAATTCTATGTAATTAAAAAAAATCATCTCATTTGGACTTAATAGCAAAGTTATCGACTTAATTTTAAAATTTGAGTTTACTATAGACATTTAAAGATGTACATAGTGAAAAATATATTTGAATTTAAGGGGAAAAAAAGAAAAAGAAAAAAGAGAGGTGATTTATTTTTATTTTTATTATCTTTTTTTGTTGCAAAAGTTAAGAAAATAACTGGTAGTTGAAAGAGAGGTTCCAACTCCCATATCCATTTTGTTTGACCAACATTTTGATCGATATAAAATATTATATATGTATTATCGCCGAGAGGGAAAGTTAGGTTGCGAAAACCAAATGCTGGCGCGGCTAAAGTTCTTTTGATTATTTAGGATGTTGATGCGTTAATTTTGATGTAGACTTCTAGATAAACTACAATTAATTTAATCCCTACTAGCTGACACTTCAAGAGATCGACTGATAGTTAACGACATTTGGAAAAACAAAAAGAAAAGAGTAATAGAAATTGTGTAAAAAAAAGCTTTAATGGCATCTTGAATTAAGGTTAATAATGATGGTGTTGTTAATAGTTGTCTTAGTCATGTGGGTTGCGAAGGAAATTTTCATATAGGAAGAATTTTTTAACGTCAATTTAGTTGGGATATCCTAATTTTTAATATTAGTTGTCCTAGGGTCCATTTAAAACAATAATTGAAGTTGGAGTTTTATATATTGAAATTGAAATGTGTGTTTAGTGCATGTTTGGTTCGTCGGTTCAAACTATTAGTTTAAACTGCTTTTTTTGTCCTTTTCTTAAAAAATTTTTTGTCTTTTCTGAAAATTTTTTTTGTCTTTTCTGAAAAGTCAACAAAAATTACTATTAAAACTTAAAATTTTCAACTCAAACTGGTGAACCAAACAGAGTTAAAATATGAATTAGAAATGAACTATAATATAAGTAATAGTATAAAAATTTAATATATGTTGAAAAAAATACAATTTGGATCTTATTTCATTACTTTCGTTGTTGTAAGTATTAGGTATAAAAATCATTTTATTTCAACTTGAAATAAAAAAATTATGAATTTTTAAAGTTTAAATTACATATAATTTAAGAGAGAGAAAATGATATATAGATTTGGGGGTTTTGAAATTAAAGAGACAAAATTCCATTTCCAATGGTTATTGTTTCAAACAGTCCTTAATTAGAGTTCATTATACCATAATATCCTAGTAAGGAAATTTTCTGTTTTCTTGGAAGTATCAATTTAATAAGGATGGCCTAACTCACTATGATAAAATTAGTTTTAAAAAAAAAAAAAAAACCTATTTTGTAGCCCTATTTTATTCATGGCATGTCGCTTTAGCCATTATAAGAAAAAGGGTATGTTTGACACACTGTGTGAAAGGTTCATTTTGAAATGATTCTAAAAAATATTATAATTCAACATAAATTCTTTATTATTTCAAAATTTGCATTCCATTCATTTTTTCTCTCTCCCAAATACTAATCCAAAAAGATTCTTATTTTGAAATGAAATATAAAAGATAAAAATATATATTTGAAAATTAGATGCCAAAAAAATTTATTACATTTGAAAGCCATTAAAAATGTGTACAATTATTAAAAGGTGTAAAGTTTAGGGGGAGGATGGACACCATTTCATTTTAAACTCATTTCAAACTTTTTTTTGTCTTTTTCCTAAAAAATTTTTGTCTTTTTCCCAAAAAGTTTTTTGTCTTTTCTGAAAATTCAAAAAAATTTACTATTACAACTAAAATATTTCAACTCAAACTAACACACCAAACACCCCCTTATAGTCTGTTTGGTTGAATGACTCAAACCATTCAATTCAAACTTTTCTTTTTGTTTTTTTTTTTTCAAAAAACTTTTGTCTTTTTCTCAAAAAGTTTTTTATTTTTTCTGAAAATTCAAAAAAGTTTACTATTAAAACTTAAAAATCTCAACTCAAACTACTCTACCAAACGGACTATTAAATTTTTTATTTTAAAAGGTATGTACATAACGTAACTTAGAAGAATTGTAGCTGACTTTCTCAATGTAGAATTAATTTTTTTTTTTTTTAAAAAAAAAAAAAAAAAAGCCGAAAATGGTGCACGTTTTCCCACCTTTTAAGCAGTATTTTGCCTCCTTGTTAAGTTGGAAAGCATCTGTGAAATAGGAGACAACCAGCCTTCAGTTGACAAGCATGCAACAACATCATGCCGGTCTCTGCTAGATCAAAATTCAGAGATAAAATGAGTTTTTAAAATTCAGAATAAAATGAGAATGATTATAGAATTACGATATATAGACGAGAACAATTATTGTTTTTATTATTATTATAATTTATTTATTTTTTGTATTTGTGTGTGTGTGTTGAGATTTGGGAAATTGAATGATTGGTGATCAAGTTTTGTTAATAATTTGGTACCACATGGCCTTCATCATCGTGCTCCCTACTTCTTGGTCACTTGCGTACGTGCTTGGTCCCCCGTGCACACATTTCAATGATGAAAACACAAGAAGAATCTCTTACTCCCACTACTCTCCAAGTAATTATTATGTTCATTTAATTTTATACAAATATTATTAAGTTGATTCGTTTGATATTTAAGTTGAGTTTGAGATGAGATGAAATTTTTAATTTTGAGTTGAGTTGATTTTTTAAACAGTAATTATAAATTTTATTGATTGTTTAGAAATAAATAAAAATTGAAATGAAAAATTTGAGTTGAATTTGAGTTAAACTCATTCATCAAATATAAGCTTGTTCTTCTATTCATGGTAGAATAATTTACGGATTCGAGCTCCGAGCCTAATTAATTCTGATTCCATATAAATGCAGATTTTACTCTACGTTTGAGACCTATATAATTATATACAAATCTTATCCTACTTCCCCTCGTAGATTCGCAACTTTACACGTACCAACTGGACAATTATAATTATATATATATATGTATATATTTATATATAACTCCCTTTGTTTTGATTAAATGGCTCACCTACCGTATCTAACTTCAATATTTAGTGATATTACCTTGGGAGATTTTGAAATTGTTTGAAATTTATTCGTTCATAGCTATGAATACATGGTAAAGAATGAAAAAAAGGAACTACTTACCATTTAAAATGCCGAAAGGAGACAACGAATTAAGTAAGTTTGCACGTACTAATAAACTCATCCTATACCGAGTTCTATTATGCAAGTTTAAGAGTAAAAGGAAGAAGAATTTATTATATGACCCAAAAACAAAAAAAAAAAAAAAACCTGCCCCATAAGGTAGAAATAAAACTGCGAACGAAACGTTTACAGGAACGAATGAGAGGCACGTTAAGAACCTCAACCAATTAAACACAAATACTCGTCAATCAGCTTATAGTACTTGTTAGTTGTATACATATACATATATATATATATATCTATATATATTGTACATTCATGTTCATTAATAATTTGCATGATTGTATCCTATTTTATTAATAGGTTAATTGGATCATAAGTGTTGATGGGGTACCGAGTTAATGTCCTTGGCTCCAAAAATGAAACAAGGAGATTTCCCTTAATAAAGTTCTTACAGGACCCATTAAGTGTCATTGAGATAAAGGGTGCCAACTTCAAAGATAAATGGTGCTGACGTCAACAATAATGAGACCGAGAAATATGGATATCGTCGGGGGTGCCGAATAGGTACCATCAGGAAACCCATCACGTGGCACCATAAAAGGCCGTTGAGACCCAGTCAATCAAACAGGCCAAGAAATGAGGAGATCGTGGAAGGTACCGAATAGGTACTGTTAACAGGACACCGAATCTTTTAGCGCCTTGTCCCAGGATAGTTAGTGCGGCCTAATTTAAAAAGAAGCCGAGAAAACTAGGAATGGTAATGGGTGCCAGCTAAGACCCATGACAAAAAGGACGCGGTAACGGTTAAGGAAATTAGAAGAATCGCGGGTGGATCGGAGTTAACTGCCAGAACGTGGGGAATCAAGTGAGTATTTTTTGTTTTTATTTAATATTTTTAGTATAAAAATATATATAGAGTTCTAGGCGCCCCAAAGAGGGCCAAGAACCACCTTTGTACTCAAGAACTACACTCTAATTTTCTCTTAAAATAGCAAAACCATGAATTCCCAGCTCCAAAAAGGATTACCCTTCAAATAGAAGGGGAACCTTTATAAATTTCTAGTGTTCTTTACTTTTTCTGCACTTTTTGATACAAAACTTTACGGCAGTAGTTTAGGTAAACAGTAAACATTTAAACTCTAGCTTTGTTAGACGGATTTTGACCATCAACAAATTGGTGCTAGAAGGAGGGCACGAGCTCCAAATCTTAATACTCTAGCAAAATTCCCTGGAGGATTTGATGGTGAATTCAACCATGATAAGAATATCATGGCACCGAAACGACCCACAAAACAAGGAAAATCTGAAGGCACCAAGGAAGGAACCAGCGAAAAATTCGGCGAGACCACCGTGACACTAAGACGACCTTGGAAAAAAAAAAAAGGGAGGATCCTAAGGCACCTAGAAAGGAACCAACGAAAAACTCTAGAAGATCATCATGGCACCGAAAAGACCACGAAACGAAGGAGGATTTGAAGGTGCCGAGGAAGGAACCGGTGAAAAAATCCAGAAGACCACCACGGTGCCAAGACAACCTCGAAAATAAGGACGACCCTGAGGTGCATAAGTAGTGAGCCGGCAAAAAATTTTGGAAGACTACATTGGCGTCGAAGACAACCTCAAAAACAAGGGAGATCATAAAGTACAAGAGGAAATGGGCCGCGATGGTTCCCAACACTTCAAAAATTCTCAAAGAAGAATGGATGCCGAGTTGGCATCTCAACATTTAGGGAGCCGAATTGGCACCTACACTTTTGAAAATTCTCAAAATACTCCTTTCAAAAAGAAGAAACAGAGAAGGGTGCCGAGTTGGTATCCCAACACTTAGGGAGCCGAGTTCTTGAAACAAAGACCCACAAGAAAAAATCGTGTAGGGTGCAAGCTACTTTAAGCCACATCCAATACACATAAATTTTCTACTACTTAAAGCGGCAACCGAAAGGGATTCTACTAATAAAAGCAACTACCGAAAAGAAAATGACAACAAAGCAAAGATTAAGATAAAGAGTGACAACTAAATTAAGGAGAATTAAAACACCTATCAGGCCGAGCTAATCAAATCTATGTTCACATTCTCATTCTGTGCTAAATCATTGAAGGTAAGTAACTTTTGTTCCTATTTTTCATATTATTTAACCTATACTTGTATGAGAAACTAGCATTTAACGGAGATTCAACGAAAGATGATGGACATTTCAACCATTTAAACTCGATTTAAAGCTCGAAGCACTTCAAACACTGGAGTTAAAAGCACTTCGAGCTAGGAGGCTATTGTTGATGGGGTGCCGAGTTAATGTTCTTGGCTCCAAAAATGAAAAAATGAGACTTCCCTTAATAAAGTTCTTGCAGGCACCCATTAAGTGTCATTGAGATAGAGGGTGCCAACTTGAACCAACGATAAAGGGTGTCGACTTCAAAGATAAAGGGTGCTGACTTCAACAATAATGAGGTAGAGAAATATAGATATCATCAGGGGTACCGAATATATACTATTAAGAAACCCATCACGTGGCACCATAAAAGGTCGTTGAGACCTAGTCAATCAAAGGGGCCAAGAAATGCAGAGATCATGGAAGGTACCGAATAGGTACTATTGATAGGGCGTTGAACCGAATAGGTACTATTGATAGGGCGTTGAATCTTTTAGCCCCTTGTCCTAGGAAAGTTAGTGCGACCTAATATAAAAAGAAGCTGAGAAAACTGGGAACAGTTATGGGTGCCGGCTAAGACCCATGACAAAAAGGACACGTTAACAATTAAGGAAATTAGAAGAATGGCGGGTGGATTGGAGTTAATTACCACAACATGGGCAATCAAGTGAGGACTTTTTGTTTTTATTTAACATTTTTAATGTAAAAATATATATAGATTTCTAGGTACCCCAGAGAGGGCCAAGAACCACCTTTGTACTCAAAAACTACACTCAGTAATTTTCTCTAAGAATAGTGAAACCATGACTTTCCGGCTCCAAAGATGAATACCTTTCGAATAGAAGGGGAACCTTTATAAATTTCTGGTGTTCTTACTTTTTCTGCACTTTTCGAAACAAAACTTAACAACGGTAGTTTAGGTTAATAGCAAACATTTCAACTTCCAACAACATGTAAGATCATTTGCTTTAAACTAATTTTGTTTGAGGGAGGTTTCAATTTTACTCTACTTTTAAAAATCAACAATTTTTAGATGAATGGTTTGAGACAAAATTAGAGTCAAAATCTGTGACTTGGACCGTAAGTTAGGATTTATTGCATCTTTATGAGTTTTGATGTGTCATGGTATGGCTAAAGATCCTCTCAAAATTGTTTTTATGATGATAGGTGATTCGCTTTAAACTAATTGGATCATTTACATATGATCAAATTTGAGTAGTGGTTTCAAATAATGTCCAAAAACAAATTCATTTTGCAAAATTGAACAAAAAAAGACAATTAATCATGTTGTCTTGACATAAACCCTTAATTCTAATTTAAGAAACAAGGAAAAAAAAATTTCATCCTAAAAATTGATCTCATTTATATCAGTTACCCAAAAATATTTATTCCTAAAAAAAATCTCATTCACTTAAAATTTCATCCCAAAAAAACTTATCATATATATATATATATATATATATTATTATTTGTCATTGGTTTTTTGCATTTACTGTCAATATCATATTGATGATGTCAATATGCTAAGAAATTATATTTGGTGCATTTTTTTCCTAATGACATGGTTGATATGGTAGTGATCGTGATAAAACCTACAATATACCATTTGAAGTTTTTCGATAAAGTATTACGGCCATTGTCATGTATATTGTGACCATATTATCACTAATTAGGAATATACAATACAATGATAAAATCCTTATAATATAAATATTATATGACAAAATATAATCAT
Organism: Ficus microcarpa; assembly: GCA_025413485.1. NCBI lineage: Eukaryota > Viridiplantae > Streptophyta > Magnoliopsida > Rosales > Moraceae > Ficus > Ficus microcarpa. Next base: position 48,753,376 of record CM046377.1, on the reverse strand, counting down.
TAAAGTAATAAAGTCATTACCGTATTGACCAAATTATTATTTCCTCTATCCCAGAACATAGCTCCTAAATACTATTGTCATTATTGATAACAAAAATTCGGATATATATAAAACATTGAATATTGATAAATATATATATAAGAGAAATTCGGATATGTAATAAAAAAAATTTTCCATAAAAAGATAATCCTTATATATATATAAACATGTCCCAAAAAAAATGTTGAAGGTTAAATCTGGAATAAAAAAGGGTGGAACTCAAAATTTGTTGAAATTTGTAAATAAGTTTGTTTTTAAATATTTATTAAAAGGGGTGTTTGAAAATAGTCAGTAAATACTTCAAACTAATTTTGTTTGAGAGAGGTTTCAATTTTCTAGTTGTTTATTTACAAATTTCAAAATCTAAGGATCCGTTGTTTAGTCCAACACCTGCAGAAATAGCCCACTCATGCTTTGGCAAGCGAGTGGGTCTGTGTGGCTCACAGATTCCTGGCTCCCCTTCTTACATTCAAGGTGGGTTGGACTTGGAATTTGATTCATGTATTTTCTGTAATTTTTTTGCCGAATTTTTTTCCCCCCACTATTTCAGTAGTAAATAATCATTTTTTTAAGAAGTTTTTTATTTTTAACAAACGCTCAAAATTTTTAAAAATTAGTTAAAGATCCTCCTTTTTTTTTTTATAATCAATTAATTTTCTTAAATAGTCAATCGCTAATTAACAACGTAATATTGTTAATTTGATAAATCAGTAATTGACCGTAATCAATCATTGATTGCCCATAACGTAAATCACCAATTTTTAAGTCAATAATTGATTAAACATGATCCATCACTAATCGACCAAATCTTTTAAATAATGAAATGGTCATTTTGTTAAAAAGAAGAAAAAAAATTTACATCATCTATTAGATTGGATAACCAAAATAAGCAAGCCAGCTTAATTTTCTTTATATTTACTATGACTATTGACTTGGAAAAATTCAAAGTTTTGGATAGTGAATCTCGATTTTGGTGCTCAATTTTATAAATACACATATAGATAAAATTATTTTGGGTCATGTGGAACATTTTTATGCAGTGTTTGTTGCACTGGGACATGCATATGATATTGGTTCATTTTTTGACATGAAACTGATTTTTGTAAAAATTACAAGCATTTTTTTTTATAGATAATGATTCCCCTTCTAGTATGTTACCTATATTATGTCCCAGATTTAATCATGTCATCCTCTGACACTTATAATGCATATGATTTTTTGCATTTTGTTATATAAACATGTTGGTAGACTAGATTTGTTTGGTTAATTGGAGTTTTTGTCTTTTTCCCAAAAAGTTTTTTGTCTTTTCTGAAAATTCAAAAAAATTTACTATTACAACTAAAATATTTCAACTCAAACTAACCAACCAAATACATTATAAATTCAAAAGCAACAGAACGGATTTCAAAGACTTTTCTTAAAACTACCAAGATATGATTCATGAATGTTATATAGAATAAACATATATTAATGCAAATAAATTAAACTTTTAGACAATAATTATTTATTGTCTCCTTCGCCTTTAATCTATCACGAATTAAAATGTTTATTATGATTGAGCATCTCTCGACCTTTCAAAATAAGGGAATCCCTTGCGTTGAAGTGCATCGTCAGCAAAAAGATGACTCTGAAGAAAATTTTCAAATGTAAATGAGTTTGGACCGGAATGAAAGAACCCCATTGAACATGAGACCGAACCAAATTAAGATGGTTGAAGAAAGATATGCAAGAGTCTTGACCTCCAAAAGATAACACGAACCTTCTTATCATAGTTTCCAGGTCCATTAAAGTATTTAAATTTTGATAAAATAAGTCCAGGAATTCGACATTATGCAACTCTGGTGAAATATGTCATCAACCCATTAAGGGTAAAAAGAAATTCAAGTTCAACATAGTTAAAAGAGAACAAAAATTATAGATTTTTTAAAGTATTAAGTCATTTAACTTTACAAGTAGACCTTTTAAATTAGAAACCCAATCTATTAAAAGTCTCAAATTTCTCTTTAATTTTCTCTCTAATCTTCACATGACGACCCTCGTCCCGAAGGTCCAATATTCTAGCTTCTCTCTTGAATAATAGGATTGGTACTGAGCTGTAAAACTGGGAAAGGGATAAGAGTTCTGTAGTGTTACATCATTCATCAATTTTTTTTTTTTTTTTTTGGCTTTGACTTCATGACCATTGTTTTCTTTATAAAGTCGTATGAACTCAGGTTCTTAGTTGGGATGGCAATTTAAATTGAAGAATTAATAATCATATTCTTTTTTTTTTTAAATTGCTCTTCTACGGTTTTCTTTTTGTTTTGTACGTTAATAAGTTTTGCTAGTTTGTTTTCTTTTTTTAATCTACTAAATGTTTCATAAATATATATATATATATATATATATATTATGGATTAGGTCTGTAAGAACATGCTTTTCTCAATTAATCTTTTTACTTATGCAGAAAAAATAAGAGATTTTAACTTTTGAAGAGAATTATATGAGAGAGATAGTAAACTCTTCTTAAATCTCTAATTATTGATTTTTTAAGAAACCGAATTTTGCTATTTATTCTTTATAATTTTGACAATTATTCACCCAAAAAAAAACATATATATATATATATATGTGTGTGTGTGTGTGTGTGTGCACGACGAAATAGATAGCTAATATCAAACGGGAGTAGGACATTCCAATTACAGCGACACCTTCTAAACCTCAATCTCACACTAAGTTCCTATCTCAAATATTATTAATTCAGAGAGAATTTAAAAGAAACAAAATCAGTCAAGAAAGAAAAACATAAACAGTACGCATTTACACACCAAATGAAAAGACCAAACTTGCTCGAAGACAAGCCAAGGATAAAAGAAAATTGGTATTAGAAAAAAAAAAAAAAAAAACAATTCTAACAAAGACAGAGACATCCCTAGCTAAAAAACTTATTAGAGAATAATTACAGAAATCAATAGTCTAACACAAAATGGATCTTTCATCATATTCCACAAATTTATTTTACAAGATCAAGGCACGTCCACGTACTTATTATATACATATATGATCATCATGAATAAAATGATGATCACATATATCCCATACGACTTTATTTCTCAATTATTTAAAAGTCCACATATAAAACAACAGAAATGCATGCGGAGGGATCTAGAACACACGTACAATCGATATGCAAATAAATCTTAAGTATTATAATTCTTAATTATTCTCACGATCTCCCTCTAAAAATTGTAGAAAGAATATCATCAATAGATAATATATGGTAATATATATATATATATATATATAGGTGGACTTATTATATATTGAAGAATTTATGTTCAAGGGCACTTGAATCTGTTTCCATGGGTCCTGAGGCGAGCGTAGCAGGGGCAGGCACTCTTATGGCCGTAAGTACCCGGCGGAACGCAGTGGCATCGCACACAACAAGCCTTGCATGCTCTCATGCATCTCTTCTTCCTCGACGCCTTCTTGCATCTTCCCAAGCACGCATGATTGCAATCTGCACCATATGATCAGGATCATGAGTGTTGTACGGCCAATTAAAAAAAGTACTTATAATCCCTTGAATGTTATAAATCAACACATTTTCTTGTTAACTATGCCAACATATACATAATATTTCGTGGTCACTAACCCCACTAGTTTGCAGCTCTCAGATTCAAAACTTGGTGTCACAAAGCTAACATAATTGTTACCTTTCGAGGTCATTTCAACTTTTATGATATCTGTTTTTGACCCCCTATTTCGGTTATGCACATTAATATTGTGCCTTTACTTTATTCTTTCGTGGCTACTTGGATTAGATTCCAAGTTAGGGATCTGCTGGAAGCAGCATTTTCTATTTCTGTGCTTAGATTTTCTTTTTCTTTTCTTTTTTTCTTTTTCTTTTTCTAAAAAATAAGCACTATAAGACTTGAACAATAAGATATGATATTACCTGACGTATTATTACTTCATTTGCTAAGATTAAAACGCAAATTAAACCATTTATTATATTATATGTCCTAAGTCAATACAAATCTACATGAAAAAAGATTTGTGATCTTCTCCCCGTTTTTCATATAACTTCACAATTAAACTAAAGTATATTATAAGCTTAGTTCATTTAAGGAAAAAATTACAAATAGATGTAGTTTTGGTTCAAATTTTGGTCTAATTCACGTGCCACCGATTGTAGGCAAGTAACAATATATAAATAATATGTATACAAAATGCAAGTCTATATGCATATTTAACTCCAAAGCAAAAACTTACTGATTTTTGGAAGATATTTTTTGTGAAGAGCTACCGCAGCATCTCCGTCATGAACCTGTATTGGACCACAACACAAAAGATTCCAAACTTTCCCTTTACTTAAAAAAAAAATATTTGAGGTAGGAAAACAAAAATACTTAAGGAATTTTTGAACAATCAGATTTTCATAATCTCATAATAAGCAAATCATTCTATTACAATGTGATGCTCAAAAATGTGTGCTACACATTGCTTCATGTGTTTGTGTATACCCTATTTACACTTGATATATCACGACGAAATAGGATAGTCCTTAATTTTGTTATTTTTATTTTGTTTTATCAACCTCAGAAGAGTACAATGAACCAAAATGTCTATATAAATATATATATATATATATATATTTTTCCCTGTACGTGTAGCATTAATTTTCTCGAGGGAAAAAAAAAAAAAAAAAACAGAGGATGGATGATAATTTTGGGAGTTGGTAGTAGAATTGTGTTAGCTTTGATAGGTCACTAAATAAATAAATGAAAAATTTGTGGCTAGGGAAAGCAATTTATTGTGTAGATTGGCAATGTGTCGACCAATTAATTAGGATGTAGTGATGATCGATATAGAAAAGTATATATACGGTTGACTCTCTAGACAAAAAAGAGAGAGAGAGAGAGAGAGAGAGAGAGAAGGAATTATAAGAACCAAAAAATAAAATAAACTAAAATGGAGACACCAAGAGTGATGATCGAAACACTACGTGCACATATTTATATAAAAGGGAAGAAGTTTGGACATGAGTTTTCAAATTATAAACTTGAGAGTATTTTTATTTCTGTTTAATAAGTGGGAGCCATAAATTGCATAAAAATATTATAGAAAAAAAATGAAAAATAAGTAGTACAAAATGTAAAGGTTTGTGCGGTGGTAATGTTAATATTAAGCCTTCGTTTGATATCTTAGTTTTAACTTAAATTTTTCATCTAAATTTTATTTTTTTCTGAAAAATTAATAAAAATTATACTAGTTTTTTAAAAAGTCATCCAATTCCAATGTAAAATTTTCAATTTTAATCGTCGAACCAAACGGATGCTAAGTATACCAAGGAATATCATACAACTTCAATAATGTAGAAAAAAAGAAGAGGTGGATCAGAAAACTCACAGTATGGCTAAGAGAATTTCCAGCATTATTAAAAATTTCAATTTGAATCGTCGAACCAAATGAATGCTAAATATATCGAGGAATATTATAGAACTTCAATAATGTAGAAACGAAGAAGAGGTGGATCAGAAAACTCACAGTACGGCTAAGAGAATTTCCAGCATTATGGATCGGCGAGGCCTCTGCAACAGCCTGCCAAAGAGACACACATATCGAATCAAAAGGTGAAAATCAAAACTAAAAAATAATATCAATAATAATAACAAAAAAATGACATATAAAAGAAGAACTTAAAAAATATATATACATATAATGATTTCGAGATCTGCATTGAACCTTAGTGAAAGTACCTGAAGCAGAAGAAGAGCGGCGATAATGAAAATGGAAAAGAGCTTCATCGCCATAATTCCTTGTGACCTTGTTTGAGAGAAGTACTACTATCGATAAGGTTGTGTGGCAAAAGGGTAGGGTAGATAATGCCTTTATATAGACATTTTTTAATTTTACTTTTGGTTCTTTTTTTTTTTTCCCTTCTTATAGAAAAAAAAAAAATTTGGTAGTGTCTTCACGTCCCTAATAATTATTGAATGAGACCACTGGTTATACCGATAGAATGACAAAGAATCTAACACATAATCTTTTTTATTAAAAACCAAATTAACAAGCATCACAGTTCGAACTTGAGACCTAATAAAAGCAAACATTCTATGTAAACCTTCTTTCTCACCAAACCGCCACCATCACCCCTGGTTTTTGGTTCCTTTAACTATTCAATTACTTTTTTCACAATTCACATGAAAGATTTTCCCTTTTCCTTCTTCCCATTTTTGCTTTTCTTTTTCCTAATTGGCTAAAGCATATTCACGTGCAAAGATTGAGCCACAAGGAGCAGTACAGATCACAGTTCACAGGAATTGAGTTGAGTGCTAGTCTGCTTGAGGAAAAAGTTGAGTGACAATGGTAAAAAGTGCTCAGAGCTCTTTTTGGAAGCTTCTCAAAGCTTTTTTTTTTTTTTTTTTCTTCTGTAGCTTTTGATCGTATTGAGAAGTGATCAGAAGAACAGACAGCTGGTGATTCTTTCCGACTTGTTTGAAATCTAGAGAGAGAAAGAGAGAAATTAAAGAGAAAGAAAGGGAAAATATATAGATATATATATACGTAGTACATATATAGATGGTCCACGGGCGAGTGGAGGGACAAATTATTGAGCATTTGTTCGTGCATGAGGAAGCAATTACATTTGCTGTTGGGTTGGCATTAATTTATTATGGCGTTTTGTGTACTAGTCCTCCTACTTGCCTCTCTCGAATTTTCCTCTTATTATCTATCCAAAATAAAACTGAAGAAAATAAAGAACTTTTGTTCTTGTTGTTGTTGTTTAATTTCATTCTTCCTCTTCGTCCGAGAGGTAAAACAGTAATTATAAATTTTAAGAGTCAACAAAGGATAATATTCGTTGAAATGTACACATTCTATATATATATATATATATATATATATATATATTAGTTGAAACACACCTGTGAAATAAAATACTGTATAAATTTTGTAAGAATGTAAAAAATAAACAAAAAATAGGGAAAAAAAAAAACACAAAACGAAATAACAAGAAAAAAAAACTCAAAACTCCTTGAAAAATTCCAAAAAGAAAAAAAAAACTTTGGACGAAACATTTTTAATCAAGTTCAAAAATCAGGGTGAAACTCCTCTACGGAATTAAAAAAAAAATCCTACAAAACTTATTCTTACTTCATATTAAATAGAAATAGATATGCAGGGAAGAAAATGATGAAGAATATATATAATTTAAAGTAAAATATGGAAGACAAACTAGTGACCAAAGTGTGAGACTGTTCTGCCTTGGTAGGAACATGAGGGGTGTACTTACAGAAGGCAGTCTAACGTTCAAGTCAAGCTTAAAAAAAAAAAAAAAAAAAAAAAAAAAAGGGGCCAAACTAATAGTACTTGAGCAATAGAGAAATGTGATTCTAACTACCCCCATTTATAATTTGAGTGGAAAAATTATAGAATCAAAGTCCATAAGCCGCTAAATCTTGTGGTTTATGCCACCAGCAATTTAGTCTCTAAATTAGTTTTAAAGTCTAGAGAAGTTAGGTGTAAAGTAAAAAAATACATCAACAACAAAAATAAATTTCATTTGCATTTCAGAGAAACACGAGTACAGTTTTGCTAAGCTTGACAAGTAAAGCAAGATGAGGCAAACTACCAACAAATCTCCTTTTCATTGTGGAATTGATAAAGCGGATGAGGTTTTTTTCTTTCTTATTACTAAAAATATATTTGCCAAAAAGAGATACATATACATAATGAATTTTGGAATCAAGTAAATATATACAACAAATCTTGATGCTTTTGTTGGCAGAAGAAGACTATCATCTAGAGAAAGACATAGAATGAGCTAAAACCGAGCCCAGCATCGCGTGCATTGCGCCATACAATCTCCCTTACAGTCTATGTTGTAACCCAATACTCGTGGATTTCGAAGAAGAAGGTTTCGAAGAGTTTTTCCCTTGATTCCCCATTCGTTCTCCAAGATTTGCACATTGCCCTTTATGTCAACTTCGAGATCACATCCAAGGACTTCTGGAAATTTTTTGAGCAACTTGGCAAGATCATCATCCGATAAGCTTAAACTCCTTAAATAATCCAATATTTCGTCAATGGTTTCTAGTTTTGGCACCACCTTTTTACGTTCTTCACCCCAGTAAGGGGAATGAACCTGACCAAATGCCTTTCCGAGTACCTTGTTTGCTTCCTCACCACTGAAATTGAAGGTGGACACAGCTTCCTTGCATGCTTCCCATGTATTCTTGTCTTCTTCAGTAAAAATTGAGTTCTCAGTTTGTGCGGTTGACTGCAATAGCCATTTCTTTGATGAATTTCTCAATGCCCAAGCTACTGAATCGGCATTCTGAGACTGACTATTGGTTTTCAACAACGAATTATTTGGGGTAGCAGTTGCAACATCAGGCTGCATAGAGATTTTAAAAGATCAATGCAAGGCTTTACAGGGGAGTACACACAAGAGATATGAAAAAACATCAACACAGTGGTGCAAACCACGAGTAGTAGTTGAAGCTATGACGGAAATCATAATAGTGATTAGCTTCAACACTTACATTTTATTTAGTTAAGGGATACATGTTGTTCATATAGTTTCCTACAATCAACTTTTCTAATTTTACTTTGATTAAGCTTCCTATTTTGTTATTCAGTTTACCTTTAGATATGGTAGTTTGTAATTTTTATGCTGAGAGTAAATTTTGAGATCCTTTAGTTCTCTTACTCTTGAGTTCTTGTTCTCTTTGAAGAATCCTCTGTTCTCTCCTTGGTTCTATTATTCTATCTCGGTTCTATTCTTCTTTCTAGATTCTATCTCTTATATTCTGGTTCTACATCAAGCAGATATAAAATATCAGCTTCAAACGCAAAATGAATATGATGAACAGGAAAAGAAATTTTAATTTGGATAATAACATCTTATTTTACATGCTTCAGTAATTCTGCTTTCGACTAAACCTACTAGGCAGGTTGGAACTGCCGACCTTATGTTTCGGAGCAGGAAAGATGACACTTCCAAGGCCAGAAGATGGCAAGTCAAATAGCCATGGAAATGCGATGATGAAGTTTTTTACTGGGTATTTTATGCTTTGTAGAATTTGTGCGTTTAGAATGGTTTGTCACACTTGAGTATGAGTGCCAAACATAATCAGTCTAAAGTGTTAGAAGTTGAATTTGTCACACTGATTTGGTATTTATCGAGCCTATTTATCATGATATCAAAGCCAAGTTTTTGCACGCAATAATGGGCTTGGACCCCCATCCATTAGCATGACACCCTACGCGTTACCGAGCTATTACGGTGTTTATATATGGATTGAAATCTCGGGTTTTTGCATGCAATGATGGGTTTGGATCCCGACCTATATGCATGACACCATACCCGCGTCTGTGCTGTTACGGTGTTTATGTGTGGATTGGACAATTTGTTTTGCAGTTCAAAGTAATACTTAACTGATAATACTATAGCAGGATATCAACAAATAATGAAAGTACTTCATTAAATTCCTAAAGTTCAAAAGTGTGTTCTACACTCCTAGTTCACTCATGTTTATGCAGACAAACAATTACTCATTTTTGTTGATGAAATGGAGGTACTGTATGTAGTAAGCATAGATAGAATTTATCCAAATAACGTTTCAAGAATTTATAATATCATTGACAGATTTCATAACACCACCACAAACCAAAAAGAAAGAGAGAGAGAGAGAAACAAATGGTACTCACATCAGAAAAAAGTAGTCGTGGAGCAGAATTGGAGGTCAGCAGAGGAGAGGTCAACGATTTTCCTAGCATCCCTGTCTGTTAACCATAATAGAAATGAATAGAATTTCAAAATAACTGAACCCAAAAAAAAAAAAAAAAAAAAAAAAAAAAAAAAAAAAAAACACTGAAAACATAAGGCTGGGGCTTTTAGAATTTGTAATGCGAGACTTCTGCTGCCCATTAAAACCGAATATTATTAAAATAAAAATAATTAATTAAATAAATAAATAAATAAACAAGACCTATAAACAAAAGGAAGAAAACTATTGGGAAAGGCTCACTAACCAGAAATAGGCAGGACGGAGAGAATGAAGATCTGGCGGCGAGAGAGAGGAGCCAAGCTAATTATGTGGGCGGTCTGGGCAAAGCGTGCTCTGGCTTAGCCGCACCCGCGATTTATGTGGAGGTAAGACGTGGAGAAAATGGAGATTTTTCTCCCTTTTTTTTTTTTTTTTTTTAATAAAGGATCTGGGGCGGGTAATGGGTGCCCACGCCCTCCGGGCATACAAAACTGTTCCCTCTAAAATTTCCCCCTAAAGTATAGAATAATTGACTTATATAGTCCCTGAATTTTTTTAAAAATAACAATTTAATCCCTTTTTTTTATCAAGATGACTCTAAACTCTTATTTTTTGACCCTTATGGTCCTTTCAGTCTAAATCCATCCAAATACGTTAATTTATGAGGGTATTTTAGAAATCTAATAATAATTAATTTAACAAAAATTAAAAAAAACACAAAAAGTTTCCTCTCCTTTCTCTCTCTTCTCTTTTTTTTTCCCCTCAAAACCCATTCGGGGGGTGGGTGGTGATCTACAATGGAAAGGGGGGCATCCGGGCATGAGTTCAATGGCGACGGCGGTGTTGATTGGGAGGGTAGCCAACCTAGATCAGGCCAACACCCAGATCGCAAAAAGGGTTGAGGGTGGGGGGCAAACGAAGGCAAGAGGGGGGCACCTAGTCGTAGGGTGAGGGGCGAACGAAGGCAAGAGGGGGGCACCTAGTCGGCGGGAAAGGGGCAAATGGCGACGGGAAGAGGGGTGGCGAAACTGAGAGAGGGAGTAAGGGGCCAACCCAGTCGGGGTGGGGGTACAAATCAAGAGAAAGAGGGAGGGCGGGTGGGCGAAAACAGAAAGAGAGAGGAGAGGGGGAGGGGGAGGGGGAGGGGGATGGAGAGAGAGATGGGGATATTTTAGTCATTTTAGTATAAAAATTAAATCATTTCAGTAAGATTCTGTTAAATATTTAATAGATTTTGATGGAAAGAACCATAATAGCCAAAAAAAATAAAAGTTTAACGTCATCTCGGAAAGGGAAAAAAAAAAAAGAGCAGAGACCAAACTGTCACTTTTAAAAGAGTTTAGGGACCATTTAAGCCAATTACTGTAAAGTAAAAGATTTGGAAATTTTTAATTGAAAATGAGGTTTTCGATATTCACATAAAGCATATGTGAGCTTTTAATAATTAATTTTATAAAAAAATTAAGTCAAATAAGATACATTGTAATAATTTAAAAAGTTCAATAGATAAATAATCAAACCTAGAAGTTTAAGTGATAATTGTTAAAGGATGACAAGTTTGGGACAATGCTAAATCTTCTATGGGCGGTGGCCACCAATTAAAGTTAATTAGTCTCCTTTTTTTTTTTTTTTTTTGTTTCTATTTTCATAAAATTTGGGGTAGAGATTCAAACTCCAAACTATATAATGGAGTTAAGTGTGAAATTAACATTAAATTATATCTATAACATATACATATAGATTATTACCCATTTAGGGGATCTTTTTCAAACAGAGAGTTTTATCGTCTGATCTAAAACTCTCAATTTTATATCTTACTTTCTCTCCTTTTCATTTTCAAAAAACTCAAACTTTAAAAGTTCATAACTTTCTTATTTTAAATCGAAATAAGATTATTCTTATATCCAAATGCTCACAACGAAGAGACATATTAAACAATATCCATTTTGCAATTTTTTTAAACACATTTCAAAATTTTGCATTATTTTCTATATCACAACTCATTTTTGAAAATCATCCCCCAAACACATATTTCCAACGCAAAATCTAAAATTCTGTTTGCAAAAGTCCCCCAAGCAGCCCTGAATTTTTCATTAGTACAAAATAAAGTAGTGTTATTTACATAGATGTCCAAATTGGCGGTATTGATTTGAAAAATGTTAATTTTTCTTTTTATTTACATAAACGCCTAAAAGAATAATTATAAAGACAATTTTACCCTTATAAAAAATGGAGAATTAATAAATAAAGAAATTACGGAAAAGGAAACCCAAAAAAAAAAAAAAGGAATCTAAGATATTTACCAAATAGGGCTGAAGTTGATTTACTAAAATTGAAAAAAGAATCGACAGAAAATAAAATTTTGAATTTTTTTAATTTATTGTAAAGAAGGGGTAAATATTCATAATGAGCTAAAAAAAGAGAATATTTTCTCAAAATCATATTTCACATTAGTGCGAAAAAGCTAAATATAGAAAAAAAAATTTCAAAAAAATATTTCGTATAATGAATGTCTTTATCATGTTGATATATTCGATTTCATTTCTACTAATTTATATAAATAAAAGTTTTTTTTTTCATAAAGAATTTGATTCTATTTATTGTGATATTCTTCAATTTATTTAGTTAAGACATAAATGACAAACCTTTGATTTATAGTGGATCACATAAAAAAAAAAAAAGTTTTTTTCATAAAGAATTCATTGGTTTTTTGTTTAAAAAGTACGAATATGTATCAACCTTTATCGTTAATATTTTGTTTTGTGTTTATTATTTAGTAAGAATCATAATAAATATTTTATATTTATTATAATTACTTTGATGGTTATAACTAGTTTTGGTTGATTAAAAGTAATTCACATTTATAAACAAAAAAAAAAAAAACTAATCATTAAAATCAAAAAACAAAAAAAATAAAAAAGGAAAATAAAAGAAACTGTATAAAAATAAAATGATGTCAATTATAGTAAAAGGACAAAATAGGTATTATAGATATTTATTTCTTTAAAAATAGGCATATACATAATATTGTTGAAAAATTGACATATTTCAAAATGAGACTCTAAAAATAGACATTTTTTGTAATTATTTCAATAAAGTATCTTGATGAATTAATTTCTTTTATGGAATAATGAATTATTATTATTAAACTTTTGTAGTTTCAATTTTATATAATATATATATATATATATATATATATATTAGAAGGTGCAACTTTAGATGGGGTCATACCGTCATAGGCTTTGATTCATAAATAAGGGTAAATTATTATTCTATTTCTATTAAGACAATTCACGTAGGTAATGAATCAGTGTCTAAATATTTAAATAAGATTTCGGTTTTCTTTGCTTGACGATATTTGATACTGGACTATAAAAAAAAATATTTAGATAACACGAAATAGTACCTAAAATAATATACAAGGGTTAATTTACATATGTGTATATACATAGATATATTTTTTATGTGTGTGTATATATGTGAACTTTTTCTATATATTTTTTAATGAAGGGCAACTTTTGACAGAGAGGACAACTGGTGTCACGATTTATTGTTGCATCCTAATTATGTGGCCTCTGCTAATAAATCTATCCTCCATCAAAAACCTCTAATACGAATTTATTTTTAAAAATAATACAAAAGACAACCAGTTAAACTTTGCAGAGCTAAAATCCCAACTTGAAATAAAATCACAATTGCCATAAAATAATAGAAGGAACAATTTGAAAAAGAAGCTGAATTAGAAGAAAATTTCACTCCCAAGTGAAGTAGACGAGAGAGCAAGACAATATCTACTCTTAAAGTGAAGGACGCCTCCTTAAATATATTTTAAAAAAATCCAACAAGGAAGCATCCCATTCATATGACGAGAAAGAAATTTGTACAAAATAGTTAGTTTTAAATATTTTTAGTAGTACTAATAGAAAAATAATTGAGTATAGCTATTCCCAAACCAAGGAGATCCCAAAGTCAGATGAAGTTTGAGATAAACATATAGCCAAAATTTCAATCATGAATGAGAAAGTTAACTATTTGATGGATTTTCGTTAACTCCTTCATCAGCTTTTCCTAGAGTGATCCCTCCTGGGGTATGATCGTAGTCAATGGAGTCTGTTGTTGACTTGACGCCCCTGCCGAAGAAGAAGATGATGATGAAACATCCAGAGAGGAATCCAATGCTTGTACCTGGCTACGTTCTCTGAAGTGATAAAACGTGTTGACATCTCCTTGTTTCCTCAACTAGAGTTAAACACGCTCGACGCACTGACGCTTCTCTTTGGCGAGCTTTAGCCTTGAGGTTCTAGACCTGCGAAACTAAATCAACAACCATGAGTTCGGATCTTAATGAGGCGACAAATAATGATGTAAAAAGTTATGCTCCATTTACGAAGCATTTAGACCTTAAACTAGTAGGTAAAAGTGTGACGTCCTAGAAATTCATAAATTTGATTTCATGAATTCTTGTCATGGATTTCCTTTATTAATATACTTCTAATGAATTATTTTGATAAATATCAAATTTTAAGATCATAAATGATTTTATATGTATCATCAGTATGATAATGCTGATGATTTAACAGTATTGAGCTTCTCTATTTAAATGAGAAATTATAGATACATAGAAGTTGAGTTGAACAATATATAAATTTATACGAAAAATTTATTATGTTATACTAAAGGGTTATATGATAATTTTTTGAAAGGAACCCCACCTATTATTAATATGTCAATTTGATGACCTTTGTATTTATTCCGGTCATACCAATATTTAAGTATTTGGAGTATGATTGGAAAAATTAATGTGTCATATAGATAGGAGATGATTGATTAGGATTTACTCTTAGTCAATCTAAAGATGGAAGATTGATTAAGAATTATGCTTAGATTTGAAATCAATAGTGTAGATTTAATGTTAAAGGATCCCAGGCAAACCAATGACCAAGTTTTGGACGATAAGTGACCAATAAGAGTTTAAACTAAGGATTGATGTAATGTAAGATCCAATGGGTGAGATTAAAGATGATAACTTTTGATCAATTGTGAGAAAAATTAAAAGAAAGGAAAACAAAAACAAAAACAAAAACAAAAACAAAAACAAAAAAAAGGAAAATTGAGAGTGAGATCCAGATATGTTGTGGTCAAAAGCAAGAAGAAATTTGTTCAAATGAAAATAATGACATGTGGTGCACGCATGCAAAATCAAATAAAGGAATTGTGTAGGTTGTTTTGGCAATATGATACAAACAAGTACAAGTAAAAGTGACCACTTGTCTTATATTTTGTTGAACAAAAATTTTCACATCAACCCTCCCTTAAGTGGCGACAATGCAAAGGGAGAATCAGCCAATATTTTCCATTTGTACCCTTCAAAATATAGCTTCTTTAAGGCAAATATTTGCTGAAAACAAGCACCCAATATCTCACCTTATTCACACAAAGTTTATTCTCAAAAACCTAGCCTTCTCTAGCCACCACCAACCTCAAAAACCACCAACACTATTCTCATCTCCAACACCCCTCTAGCACCCTCCTTTCTCCAATTTCAAGCTCCAAATAACCCCATTATCAAGTTCGAAGAAGTGTAAAGCCGAGTTAGAGGATATATTACTAGAGGTAACCTAGTGATTCTCTTTGTGTTTTGGTCATTTTTAGATAACGAAGGCATGTTATGTAGTTATAATCATAACGTTAGACTCATTCTTACCTAGGAAAAGGTTCTTAAAAGAACTTTGGAGATCCGAGGTCTTAAAGGATCTACGGAGCATTTCGATAAGATCTACTAACCTTGTTAGAACTTATCAATGTTGTGATAATATGGCATGTGTTAGAAACGTTGGAATGAAAAATAAATTATATGGTAAGATTCTACAGATGATAAACTTCATTTTAGGTTTTAGAATCACTTTGTTTGCTTTCGTATATTTAAAGTTATGTGTACTTGAAGTTGTGATACAAAATAATAGAGAAAAGAAATATCTGGGATACAGCCTACTCATGGGTTTTGTGAAATCTAAACCCCTTGATCGCAAAATTTTGGATTAAGTTATAGATCTAAAAACTAGATTCTTAAGCTTTCCAATAAGATATAATACACCTCAACTGGATAAATATGTAATTTTTGGTTAATTTTACAATTTAATACTACTAAAAGAGAGGTTTTGCTAGAACCCTACTACAAGAAATTGCAGTTTTAGCGACTAAATACTTATAGTCGCTAATTCTATCATTTTACGACTAAAAGTTAGTCACAAAAATATTTGGTCGAGAAATATAATGTTTTCGACACCAAGTCTATTGACAACCAACCTGTTTGTCGTTAAAAAGGTAGATTCAGTGACTAAAGGCATATTTAGTCACAAAATATTATGGCACCAAATATTAATAATGGAGGGAAGACCAAACTTTTACAACTAAAATAATTTAGTCATTGAAAGTATTATTTCACGACCAAAACTTAGTCGCTAAAGAGTAACAACCTTTTGTGACTAAAATATTAGCTACAAAAAATTATAAGAAATTACACATTTAATAACCAAACTCTTTTTCTCGCTAAATTTACTTAATTGCGACTAAGCTTCAGTCACCAAAACATTTAATAAAAAGTATAAGTTTTTTTTTTTTTTTTTTACATGACTAAATTATCAAATGACTAACCTTTTAGCCGTAGAAGGTAAAAGATATTAATCAAATCATGTAAAAGTTTTGTACTATTTACCTTTTATTCTTTTCATATGTTGATTAAAAAAAAATCAATAGAGAAATATATATATTTATATATATAACTATATATACTTGCCGAAGATAAATTAGATGAGATTAAGCAATTGTGACGGGCTTGATTTGGCGGGCACGATTTGGCGGGCACAAAGAAGGGCTGGTTTTGGCACAAACAGGTTGCTCTTTTCTTTTCTTTTCTTTTCTTTTTTAAAGGGGGCAGAGAGAGAGAGAGAGAGAACCTGGAACAACTATTTAAAAAAATGTATGTTAAAAACTAGTTTAAAAAGTAATTTAAAATAGAACAAATCAAGAGTTTTTTTTTTTTTTTTCAAACTTAACCCAAAAAAAAAAAGGAAAAAAAAATACATGTTGAAGAAAATTCAGAAGTGGAAGAATATGAAATAGAGTTCCCCCTCCAAAGTACATACATACTACTTCAAATGACAGTTTAATTAAAATCTTTGTAGTCGTAATTTAAAAATATGAGAAAAGTAACTTACAGCAAAAATAAAATCGTACGGGTTCTTAACCCAAAAAAAAAATCATAAAAGATAGATATTGTAAAGGTTTTTTTTTTTTCTTTTTTTTGCTTTTTTTTCCCAAACTTACCTAAAAGAAGTTTAAAAGCGTGGTTGATAGAAGTAGATAAACGATGGGATAGAGGTGTGTTTACTATTTAGATACATTATATGAAATTTTTAAAAAAAAATTACGTAGAAGAAAATAAAATAAAATAAAAAGTTAACTAGGAGAAGGATTCTTAGGTCAAGAAATGCCAACAGTAAATAACATTAGGGGCATGTGATGAAGTTAGGTAGTGAACAAAGATTGTTTGATTGTATTTTAGGAGTGAATGTGTTTTATTTTATTATTTTTTTAAAAGGATGGAATTGATATGTATTTAGAATAAGGATAGAAACATAATAATCACTTGAGAAAATCTTGGTTTTCCTCATCAGGACCAAGTCACAAACCGCTTATGAAGCGGAGAATGATCTCAAATCTCATGATTCAGTGATCTCCAAGTATCTTTGTGATTTTCTTGACAAACTATTACTGTGCAGTTAGCTCAGTTGATTACAAATGGTGATTCCCTATAGGATTAGAATTAGTTGATCTTAATATATTGAATTTAAAGTTATGCATTAGTTATGATTATCTTTATCCTAAAAGATTATCTTAAAAGAAGTATTTTGTTTAGGGTAATTTACACAAGTAAACCCTATAGTTTTTTTTTTAAGTACATATAATTGCTTTAGGATTCGCCTTTAGAAAAATCTTAATAATTCTCCCAAAAAAAAAACCGACAAATTTGGTATTGTTATGATTTAAAATTCAAAAAATTCCCTAAAAAATTTCAAAATTAAAAAGGGATTAACAGAATTAGTTTCATTTAAAAAAAGATTTATCTTCAAATTAGGTATTAGATTATACCTTTGAAATTAAAACAATAACAAATAAGAAATAGGAAAACAAATAAGAAATAGGAAATTTGTTTTACGTTATGGCTCTATAAATAGAGAACATGATATGCTTATTTTACAAGTCAACTAATAAAATTTTGTCAATACAATTTTTACTAAATTCTCAGAGCACAAATCTCCATTGTAAAAAGTTGCGATATTGAAGTCCCCAAATCCAAGTAAGTACAATTAGACACGGCAAGTAGTTTGTATTAATGTGCTGATTCTGTTAATATGTTGTCGTATTTTTTTTTGTTTTGTTTTTTTTTTGTTTTTTTGGATAGAATATGTTGTTTCTTGTCGAACCATTATTGATTGTTCTTTATTTGTTCCTTTGAATAATATTAGCTTATTCACCAAAAAAAAAAAAAAAAAAAAACAAAAGACAAAAAACTGAATGTAGAGGCACAAACATTTTCCTTGAATGATATTAGCTTATTTATCAAAAAAAAAAAAAAAACAAAAACAAAAACAAAAAAACTGAATGTAGCGGCAAAAACGTGAAGTCTTGAATAAATTAGTTAGTGGAGGAAGATGATGTGGCTGGAACCATGGAGGTGCATTTAAAAATGGTGGATATATATTTATTTTTTAACTTCTAAATACCTCATATAGTTAAAATTTTAAATTTTAAATTTAAATAATCTCTCATAGATTTTTTTATATAATCTCAGATTTAGCCCTCTTATATCTCCATTAGTATATTAATGTTAATTTGTTGTTAGAAAAAAAAAAACAATAAACAAACCTTAATAATTCGCCTTTAGAAAAATCTTAATAATTCTCCAAAAAAAACATACAAAGTTGGTATTGTTATGATTTTAAATTCAAAAAATTCCTTTAAAAAATTCAAAATTAAAAAAGGATTAACAAAATTAGTTTCATTTAGAAAAATATTTATTTTCAAATTAGGTATTAGATTATACCTTTGAAATTAAAACTAAAACAAATATGAAATATGAAATTTGTTTTAGGTTAAGGCACTAAAAATAGAGAACATGCTATGTTTATTTTACAAAACAACTAGTAAAATTTTATCAATACAATTTTTACTAAATTCTTAGAGCACAAATCTCCGTTGCAAAAAGTTGCAATATTGAAGTCCCCAAATCCAAGCAAGTACAATTAAACATTGCAAGTAGTTTGTATTAATGTGTTGATTTTGTTAATATGCTGTTGTATTTTTTTTGTTTTTGTTTTTGTTTTTTTTTTTTTTTGGGCAGAATATGTTGTTTCTTATTGAACCATTATTGATTGTTTTTTGTTCTTTTGAATGATATTAGCTTATTCATCCAAAAAAAAAACTCAAAAAACTTTTAAAAAAAAGTTTTTTTTTTTTAATATGTTTTGAGCAGTTAAAAGTTCAATCATGGACAAGAGTTGGATATGGAGCAATAACAAATTATCACAAGAATACACTAGTGGGGTCGAAAAGTTCATTGAAATTGCTCGTAATCACTTGGACAAGAACAACAAGAGTCGCTACCCTTGTATCAAATGTGTAAACCGTTATTCTCAAGATCTAGAAACAGTTCAACGACATCTATGGTTTAAGGGTTTCTCTAGGCATTACATGAATTGGACATATCATGGAGAGGATGATGAGAATCTAAACGTCAATAATCTAGAAGATATTGTTTCAGACGCGGAAGAGGATGATGAAGGTCCAAATGACAATGATGATATGATACCTGCACTTGAAGATGCAATGAGAGGAGTACTCCAAGGGATTAATCAGGACAAGACAACCGTAGAGGAAGCACATCATACTAGAGTCAATCAATTGAAAGAGCTATTTGAAGAAGCAAGGAAAGAGATCTTTCCTGGTTGTTCCAAGTTTTCTTCTCTTAATATCACTGTTAAGTTTATGCATCTGAAGATGTTGAACAATTGGAGTAACAAATCGATTGATATGTTGTTTGAGGCACTTTGTCAATTACTTCCAACTAGTCATAACCTTCCAAAATCCTACTATGAAGCTAAGCGAATGTTGTGTGGCCTTGGTTTAGGATATGAAAAAATTCACGTGTGTATTAATGATTGTGTACTATTTTGGAAAGAACACAAGAATGCTCCACATTGTCCTACATGCAAGGCGCCAAGATTCAAAATGGCTAGTACGAAAATGACAAAGATACCACAAAAAAAGATGTTTTATTTCCGAATTACTCCACGTCTACAAAGACTCTTCATGTCACGACACACATGTGATGACATGAGGTGGCATAGAGAAAAACGGGTCGATACTGATGGTGTGCGTAGACATCCTGCAGATGCTGAGGCTTGGAAAGAGTTTGACAAAGAGTATCCATGGTTTGCACAGGTCCCGAGAAATGTTAGGTTAGGGCTTGCAACTAATGGTTTCAACACATTTGGTGATCGTAGTACTAGATATAATGTGTGGCTTATTCTGTTAATACCATACAACATGTCGTCGTGGAGATGTATAAAAGAAATGTTTTTTTATCATGGCAATATTAATTCCCGGTGATATATTTCCAGGTAGTGACATTGATGTTTATTTACAACCCTTAATTGAAGAGTTGAAAGACTTGTGGAAAAATGGAGTGAAAATTTATGACACATCAAAAGATGAATATTTCACCATGCATGCTGCAGTGTCATGGACAATTAATGACTTTCCTGCTTATAATACACTATCTAGGTGGAGCACAAAATGTTACTTTGTTTGTTCTGTTTGTAATAAGGACAAATCTTTGACCGGCATAAGGGACAAAATTTGTTATGCATGCAATCGTCGATATTTGCCTATGGATCATCCATGACAAAAAGATAAATGTTTTGATGGCAAAATAAAGAAAAGACCTCCTCCTAAAATGTTCACGGGTGATGATCTCTTGAAGCAATTAGAAAAAGTGGCCAAATATATTCCAGGAAAAAAAATATAAAACAGATAGAAAAACCAAAAAAAAAAAAAATTGATGTGCATGGTAGAAAAAGAAAATGAGTTGAGTATGCTAAAAAAACTACAAGTCATGACATGCCATCGTATAACTGGAAACGAAAATGCATTTTGTGGGAGTTGGAGTATTGGCCAAAACTAAAACTAAGACATAATTTAGATGTGATGCACATTGAGAAGAATATTTGTGAGAATATCTATGGGACAATCTTAAGTATAGATAGAAAGTCAAAGGATACTGACAAAAGTCGACATGACTTGGAAGACTTGAATATACGCAAAGAATTGCTTATACAACAAATAGATGGCAAGGATTTTAAGCTTGTAGCATGTTACACGTTATCATTGAAGAACGACGAAAATTTTGTGAGTGGTTAAATTTGGTCAAGTTTCCAGATGGTTATGCAGCAAACATTTCAAGAAATGTGAACGTAAGTGAAGGGAAGATATCTGGTTTGAAAAGTCATGATTGTCATGCTTTATTATAGCGTCTCCTTATAGTGGGGTTGAGGCTTTATATGAAAAAGGATGTGATTGTTGCAATTGTTGAGCTATCATTATTTTTTCAAAAGCTATATACGAGGACATTATATGTTACAGACTCGAATGTCTTGCAAGACGGGATTGTTAAGTATTTGTGTAAGCTTGAATATATTTTTCCTCCATCATTTTTTTATGTTATGGTTCACTTAGCGGTACATTTACCTTATGAAGCGAAGTTGGTTGGTCCAGTACACACACGATGGATGTATCCATTTGAAAGGTACTAAAATCATGGTTTTAACTATTTATGTAAGTTAGAAACAACAACAATTAATGTAGTGTCATAAAATGTTTTTTTTTTTTTTAGGGCATTAGGAACTCTAAAAAAGGATGTTAAGAATAAGGCTTGACCAAAAAGATCAATTGCAGAAGCGTATGTCACCAATGAGGCAATAAACTATTGTTCAATGTATCTTTATGGAATTGAAACTCATTTTAATCGCTCAAAGCGTAATTTAGACTGTGTTGAATAACGAGCAGAGTCCACATTGTTAGTTTTTGCCCAACTTATAAGGTTATTTGGGAGACAAGATTCAATCTACACAAAAAGCTGATATTTCCGAACATGACAATGCACATTGGTACATTTTAAACAATTTTCCTGAAGTGCAACCATATATTGAGTAAGTTTCTTTTACATATATTAAGTAAGTTTCTTTAAATACATCAATTATCTATATATTAACAAACTTTTATAACGATTGAAATATAATTCAACGTCCAACAGGAAACACGCAGAATTTTTACAATCTTAAGGCACCACAAATATTTTACAAGCACAACAATCATATTTTCCATTTTGGTTTACTGAAAAAGTAAGATTTATTAAAATATTTAAATATTTTGATTACAAAAATTTTCTACACTAACAAATACGGTTAATAACAGATCCGAACAATACGTAATTCATCACCAGGCGAAGTAAGTAACTCATTGTTTGCTCTTTCAATTGTGCCGGATTACCGAATTGATCAATACAATGATGCATAGTAAATGGAGTTCGATATCATACAAAAAGTCGAGATGCTAGTCGGTCCACTCAAAATTATGGTATTTGGGTAGAGGGTGAACATAATGATAACACATGAGACTTTTACGGTGCTATAACTGATATATGGGAGCTCTCCTATTTATTAAACCATAAATAAGTATTATTCAAGTGCACATGATATAAAACTAATGGAAGAAATAATATACGTGAAGAATATCATCTTCCAGCATTAATATAAGCTCGAAGTGGTATACAGATCAACCGTTCATCCTTGCAAACCAAACAAATCAAGTATTTTACTTGCACAATGACAAGCTGGGTTTGAATTGGAAAGTTATGCAAAAGGTTCATCATCGTCACCTCTAAGATATTCCGAAAGAAACGCTAGAAAATGCAAAAGAATTTGAGGATGATGTCAATTTTTCTAGTGAAGCTTACCAAGAGGAAAGATCAGATGACATCAATGTAATATTTGATGAGACAATTAATATCGATATTGCTCTAAATCGTGAAGATGAGGGGCTAATAGAGATCGATGAAGTGTCATTAAATGATTTTGATAATCAAATTCAACATGAATTAGATGTAGATATGGACAGTGACGAAGAATTTGGTACAGATGACAGTGTGGAGACAAATGATATCACTACAACACATGATTTAATTAAAGAAATTGATGATCTCGATGAGAGTGATGAGAGTGATTGACTTATAGCAAGTGGTAATTATTTATATTATATTTAAAATTATAATATGTTTTGATAAACAATATTTTATTTAGTTCTTTAAATTATTAAACACTTACTAAATTAACAAATATTTTATTTTATTTTTTTGTTTTATTTTTAGATTCGTATTAACGATATAAGAAGTTTACAAGTACATCGAGAAAGCTTTTCTTGGGAGTTTAAAAAGTTTAGAACAGATAATAGATTTTATTTTAAAACTCTCAAATTTAATATTTTATTTCTTATAGATTTGAATGTTTTAGTTTCCTTAAGGATGCTTTATTTCTTATTGTGGATGTTTTATTTTTATTACAATTTGGATGTTTGATTTGTGAGTTATTGATAATTTAACATTATGACGAACCGATTATTTGAGTCATCTCATTTTTATTATCTTAAAATTCCTACTTCATTAAATTACTATTCATTGTAAGTTAGCTACACCTTTTCCCAACATTTTTTTCTTAATTTGAGGTGGATATTTACTTTCTCCTAATCCTCTTTTACTAGAAGTTGAAGGGAATTCTTGCCCTAAAGGCAATTTCACTCTTATAATATAATTATAGATATATATATATATATATATGTTATGCAAGCCATTGTCCTTCTATACTTAATATGCCCAATTGCCCATCCTTTTTTTTATTTTTTTTATTTTTTCTCTAATTATTAAATTGGTGATTCCCAGCTCTTGTAAAAAGGAAATACAGACTTCCTCTATCTTAAGCTTTTCGAACAACTTATTGTCTACGCTAAACCAGATGATGGCGGCGAGATCAAGCGATGGGGTTGCGCGTGGAGGGGAAGTGGACATGGCACTTGTGATGGGCATGCGTGGGAAGGAGATTTGCAGCAAAGGAAGATGCTGAGTGGTCCGATGGTCTCGAAGCAGCCTCGACACGGTGGTGCACTCTCCGCTACAATGGTGAGTAGCTGCTTTACATGTCTTTGGCTATTTTTTCCTTCTTTCTGGGTTGATAAAATTTTAATTTTAATTTTAATTTTCTTTTTAAAATCATTGTATTAGACACTATTTGAATTAAAATGAAAAACAGAGTATTTCTTCATAAGGGAAAAGGCAAATTAAATATAAAACCAAAATTAAAAAAAAAAAACACTTTCCCTCCAAAAAATAACATAAAATTTGACGCTCAATTTACCCACGTTTTATCAATTTAAGTGTGCGCTTCATGGTTTTGTAACTTCTTTTTGTTTTCTTTTTATGAGAAAACATATAACCGTCCCTTACAAAACAAATACCAGTACATGCCTTTTATATGCTCTAGAGTCCTAGTAAGAAGAACTACAAAGCAATTTTTTTTTTTTTTTTTGTGATTATTAAATTAGGAGTACTTTCAATTTCAGTTGTCTCTTAACTTAGGAAGAACTTATTAGCATTGTATTATTTCCTTTTTTTTTTTTTCCAAAGTTTGTGTTACCTTGTTGGATAATTATGAATACTGAAAAGTAAATTTCTAGTTTTTTCGTGCATTCTTTTAGGTTTGGGATTTTGGGGAGAGAAATCTCAAGTACTACGTATTGTCATACTAAGAACAGTTGTGACTTTGAGAAGCTAGTGTTATATCTTTCTAGAATGATAACAAGGTAATGTGTTAGATATTTTCAATTTTCTTTATGGAACTTTTTAACATTGTTATGCTTTACTTTTTCCCTTTGTTTTGTAATTAATTAATTTCAAAGGTTGAACTTGAAGCAATAGTCGGATCATATTAATCCCTTTGTTGGAATAAATCGATTGTTTCACGTTCCAACTAGTTTAATTCAAAAAGGAGTATTCGGAAATATTTGATGTGTTAGGTTGCCTTGCGTAGCTAGGAAACTTGAAATTTGAAAGTAGTGGTAGTGATGATAGCAGAGTGGGAGCCATAGAGGCTAAGTGGCAAATAATTGGGCAGATTCTGAACATCAAGTAGGATGTTCTTCAACTTACTAAAACCCCGCTGATTTTCGGTTTTCTATGGTTTAAATACATGGGAGTTCTTAGTATCTTAGATCTTGCTGCCTGTCATAAGGAGATATTTAACGATGCTATAGAGTGGTTTAGTTAGACCATGTGGTTCCTTGCTATTTGTTGGTTGTTTTTCTTTCTTGTTGTTCTTTGTCATATTTTCTGTCTGGTATTTGTTGTGTGCTTGTGCTTTTTTTACTTTTTGGCTAGTCTGGTTTGTTTGTTGGTATGTGTAGTTTGCTGTTTCCTTAGCTATCTGTAGCTTTTGTGGCCTTTGTTCTTGTTTAATGAAATCTCAGTTTAAAAGTGGCAAATAATTGGGCGTTTCTATGACTACAATTAGTCTACAACTATAATCAATAACTTCAAGTGTTTAAGTAGAGATACCACTTATAGCAATATTTATATTGACATATAGCAATAAAAAAAAGGAATTTAATCTGAATTTGATAACTAATTTTGCTATATTGTATTTTTTCTACAATAACAATAATAATAGTAATAATCATACCAATGAAGTTGGTTTTGTTGTAAAAGTTATGGTCAAATGAGAGTGATTACTTTTTACATTTGTGTGAAAATGATGTTTTCTTTCCCTTTTTTTCCTTTTTGATCATTTTTGGTTAATAGAAGTGGTAAAAAGAAAAAAGGACAAGTTTTTATAATCTACATTTGTTCCACAAATTGCAGCAACCAACATAATATAAATAAGTTCTCCATTAGTATTCATCATTAATGTCATTCATGAATCTTATTTTGTTTTCAGCCATAATAAGCTTTCATTTTTTGTTGATTATTAAACTTTTATATTTTTCCCTTTAATCATTATTAGTTTTGACTTTTTTTGTTTTTTTCAGCCATGCCGCTAAAGAAGAGAACTCCTATTTCAGCCCCTACGCCCTCAGGCATGCCATCAAAGTTCCCAACCAATCCTACCATCTATCCTCTAATATCAGGGACATCCACCCTTTCTCCTTCATCTATACCAAGAACAGTCCCTTCCACATCAACTTCTATAGTTCCACCAGCCACCGTCACCCCTTTTGAGTCATTCTCTCCTACAGGCCAACAAGATCCAACATCTTCTGGTATATCTAAATTAGCCTTATATTTATTATATCATTCTTTGATATATTGTAGTGTGATGATTTTTTTTTTTTTTTTTTTTTTTTTTGCTTTCTAGCACCACCAAAAAAAAAAAAAAAAAAAACTCGTGGCCCTAATCGAAGTAAGGGCACGAGTCACTTGATTAGCCAAGGAGATAAGAAGTTAAATATGGCTCATAAGCAAGGTGAGCTCCACCCTCATGGAAATAATGCATCAAGGCTTGTATCTGAAATTGGTATTATTGTACGAGATCATGCTTCACTTAAAGTCAAATGATGGAGTAAGGTTGATGATGTGGATAAGGAGATCATTTATACACGTATCAAGGTAACTTATAGTTTATGATAATTATGATATAACTTTTTACAATGTGTATTATTACTCTTAGAGTTATGGTAAAGTATGATCCTAAAAAAGATTAGTAGTAACAATGTTTTGTGTATCAAGCTAACCATGATTTGACCCTAAAAATGCTTTAAACTTTTTTCATACATTAAAAGGATTAATAAAAACTATCCACTTGAATAGTTGGCCCTTCTTGTCTCTGGTTCTTGCATTTGTGTTTATCCCTATGTCAACAATAATAAAATAATAGTAAGTTTTCTCATTGCTTTTACAAGTTTTCACCTTAAGCAATAGAATCCTCATTATGTCAAAGTCTATAAACATATATTGATTTATAAAATTCTTTTAATGCATGATATAGGCAAGCTCAACTTAAATTTGAGTGATCCAGACTTGGTGAATATCATTGATAGCCATTGTTCCAATCGTTACAAAAACTATCGAAGTAGCATGCATGGATACTATAAAACATGATAAAGAATGAAGAGGATCCACGAGCTCATCCACCTCCAAACATGAGATCAATTGAGGATTGGGAGTGGCTATGTGACAACATTTTTAGCAACCACAATGGCTTGTTTGATTTTTTTTATTTCCCTTTTGATTTGCTTAATTTATTGTTAGTATATCCCATGGCATGTAATCTGCTCTATCTTCTAGGCTATATGCATGCCTTTTAACGTGTGTGCCGATGCAAGATTAATTGATACATAATAGATCTAATGCATCAGTTTGTAACCGAGGTAAACTCCTACATGTTCAACGAGGTGGATCTAAGTCTTTTATTGCACAGCGGACACAAGAGGTAATTTTTTGTTAATATTTTCTATTCTAATTTTCCACATATGATGTGAATTTCTTTTAGGCCTTCTAAATGTTTTTGGGCGATAAGCTTTGCAAACCACGAATGCATAAGTAAATATATACTACCCTCATTTATATATAAACATATATACACATATAAAATACGAGGAATATTCAAAACCAGCATATCCATATTGTTATGCCAATTTTCTTTTTGGTTATTAATACTGTTCTTATGTTAATGTAGTAGTAGTATCAAATCATATATATCATATTTAATTATTAGTATTCATGCCAAAACTATTCCTCGGACTGTTTGGGAATTTGCCTCGGGCATGCTACTGCATGAGAAACATCCCTCTTTGTTACACAATTTGTCTGATCCTTAGGAGCAACAGTTGTTCTCGGCTAGCTTAATGGAATATATGATTTCACCTGAGATTATTATAAAACTTAGTTGATTAGATTTAAAACAAATAAAACAAAGGAAATCTATTAGATTGTTCTCATTATTTTTTTAATGTATCAATGTATGTACCGTCTATAATCTATTTGTCTGGTGTCCATATGGCCAAAAGGTAAGGGCTTGGATCGTAAGGTTCTCTCTTCTCCAACTGTGGCTGTATATGAAGCAAATATCATCAATAGAAATCAACTATAGTATGCATGCATATAAATTCAAGGGTGCAACACTTTTTTTTTTCCTTAATGCTTTACTATTTGTACTGTAGATCTACTAAGATGACATATGTTTAATAGTTATCAGATGATATTGTTGAGCTTAGACGGATTGAATTATTTAGAAAGACTCATTGGAATGCAGCACATGATTGGATCAATGAAGAGGCAGAAACACGATAGGTATGTTTTACTTTTTTGACTTTTTTTAAAAATATATATTAGCATCTACTTTATTTTAGTGCTTAGATTGCTAATCTATTTGTTAAAATTGTAGAATCATCTGCTCGAACTAAGGCGACAAAGAGAAGACACCAATGAGGTTGTGGATGAGGCTGCAATATGTGCTCAGATTCTTGGTTGTGAAAGAAACGGATATATACTAGGTCTTGGACCTGTACCACATAAAGGACACACCCAAATTTCATCTCAAGTTGAAGCACAAATTCAACAACGTGTTGGTGACATGGTTGATCAAATGCGAATGGATTTTCAAAGAGAACGAAATGAGATGGTTACAACCTTACGGCATCAACTACGAGATGAGCTTCTTGAGGAGGTGCGAAGGGAGATGATAGCTCTTATGAATGGACCAGATGAGCATCTTTCAACACCATATCAACAGCGGCCACTACCACCATTACCTCCTGCACCAGCCGTCTGATATTACTTGGGTTTTTTATTTTTCCTTTTTCCCTCTTCTTTTGGAGACACACCTATCTTGTTGGTTTCATATCTTTATATTTTGAGATATATTCATATATTTAGTTTGATGTTTATTTTTAAATATTGACCGGATCTTTTTTAACTAACTATTTAGATATATTCCTACGTGATAATATGTATATTTGGCAGCAATTGTTTATTATTTTGGTATATTTGATTCTTAGATGCTGATTCTAAATTCTTTTAATCCAATTATATATATAAAAACAAAAAAAAAATTTTTGCAACCAAAATTTAGTCACAAAAAGTGAAACTCAATTCATTCTGCCAATTATATTTTAGTCGTTGAAGGCAAAAAAAAAAAAAAATCTCTGAATTACCATTAAATAGTGACTAAAAGTTGGTCACTTAAAGTTTGCAAATAAATTATTCCATGACTAACCATTAGTCGTATAAAGATTAAATGAAAATACTTTAATGACTAATTATTAGTCACAAACTCTATCTTTTAGCGACTAAAATACTAGTAACTATATGTTTAACAATTGATTTAACACTGACTAATCGTTGGTCGCCAATTTACTTTCACATAGTCGGTGAAAGTAAATTTGGTCTCTTTGCAACACAAACTTTTGATACCCTTTAAGTTCTTTTATGACGAACAAAAATTTTTTTTGCAACTAAATTATTAGTCGCGAAAAGCCGGCGTATTCGGCGACTACAAGTTGTTAGTCACAAATGACATTCTACGATCGCCTTTCAGCGACCATGGGGTGACTAAATTTTTTTAGTCACAAAAGGTTTTCTACAACTAATTTCAGGCTTTCTATGACTAAAATATTAGTTGTTAAAGGTGACATTTCTTGTAGTACCAGCAATAGGTTTTATATGTTTTGGGTCAGTAAATCATAAATTTTTGTAAAACTATTTTTGGTGCATAAACTAGACATTATAGACTTTTCAGCGACATATCTTTTTCCTTATTTGGATTTGTAAATGAATTGTTATGATTTTTCTAAATTTAATCGTAAATTTGGGCTTATAGTACATACATGAGACCAATAGTAACAAAACCTAAGTATACGGTATGAAACACTCAGATACTAAAAAAAATAACTAAACGACGTTTAAAGCAGATATGTACTTAAATTTTAATAAATCACACAATATTATATTGTAATTTGGTAAACTAAGATTTTATCATGAGACACTTAGGAAAATGTCCACATTAATATTTGAAACCTTTGAAATTTTGGAAAAAAAAAATTATAAAACAGAAAATAAATACTTCAAACTTTCCAATGAGTCATCAAGTGTCTAAAATAGAATTATACACAAATTTAAATAAATCTTAAAATTTAAAATCTCACATTGATTAAACGTTTAAACATTAAAAATGTGATATGAGGGTAAGTCATAATATATGGACATAAATATTGATGAAATGAGTTGGTATTAAGTATATGATCAAATAATATGAAAAACTGTAACTTTATAATGTTGAATCACAAGTTTTTAGATAGACCAAGATAAAGTAAACTAGAGGATTACTAAAAATACACCAAAAGACTACTGTAGCCAATTAAATGATCATAACTAATGGAATTAGGCCTTACAAGCCCAATACTAGATGGAAGGCAACCCACTTAAGGATATACACTTAGGTGACTCATTGTTACCAAGGTGATATAGATTGATTAATTAATTAATTAATTAATTAATTAACTAATAAATATATAACAAAATATAATTATGTAAAGAAAGTTAATTAATAATAATAAAGTAACTAATTAATTAATTATAAGAGCTAATAAGTGATTATTAATTGTGTAAATAAGATTATTATGTTGAATAATTACATAATTAAAATGTATGATTGATTAGAGATTAATTAATCATTAATTATTAATATATTATTTATATAATAATAGATGATTAATTAATCATTAATAACTAACATAATTATTAATTATTAATTAATAAATGAGAAACAATATTTAAAGAACATAATTAATTATTAAGGATATAATTACTAATTAATTATGTAATTGATTTATAATTTACCAATCAAATAATAATTAAGGATTATCTAATTAATTAATTAGTTAGTTAATTATTTAATTAATCGATAATTAATGAATTAATTAATTAAATGATAATTAGTAGAATTTTCTTTTGCAATTAATAATTAATAATAATTAATTATTAAGGTTATTTATGATGCAAGTAAATTAATTTCACCTTAATTTATAAAACAAAATAAATAATATATATAACCATGATTCACTCTAACGACGAATTATTGCTAAATCAGGATATTTTCCCGAATTTACGTAGTAGGAGTTACAATTCTCGAATTTTAAACATACAAGACAAGTAAGTATAAACCTCACCTAAGCATGGAACAAAATGTTTTCTTTGTTGATGTTCTATGTTTGCTATGATTTACTTTGATGATGTGATGAGCATATGAGTTATATGTATTGTTTTAATTAAGCATTTTACGTGCATAATTTCTTTTGAACTAACATGATCGACATGCTCACATATATTTATGCTATAATGATAGATGCATAGTGATATATAAATCTGCACATTGTCACAATTAATAAGAATGAAGTTAACGAAAGATAAGATTAAGTATCATACCAACCTTCAATTAGTGAGAGGATATGATAAGAACGAAAGTTATAAATTATGACTTTGACGGTTGTTGGAAGATCGCTCCCTTAACTCCCAGTTGGTTGCACGCGCCCTTAAGTAGAAAAGATATATATATATATTAAAGCATAATTAAACACATACAGATTACATATATTTTAAACATTTATGTTGTGATGTGTGATGATATGATCTATGAAAATATTTTGTGAGATATAGTTTGTGCTTGCTGAGCAAAAACTTCTATGTGTGTGTTCGTGCTGTAGGTAACACAGGTAAGCAGTCCACCACTTAAATGTTTTCTGGACCGACAAAGTAGTGCGGAGGCGATGAAGGAAAGGAGTGGGATACCACCACAAATTCAATTTTCGTATTTAGACTTCTTAAATTATTTTGTATCGATTATTTTTAAAACTATGTTTTCAATATTTCGATGCTACTAAACTAGTATGAGTACTTAAAGACTTTAATGTCTTTTGTTTTAACTCGTATGACGTTATAACTTTTTAAATACTATCTAAATACGAATTTGAATGTGATATTTATTATTTAGAAATTTCAATTTCCTTAGTTAAAATTTTAGTTTATTAAACTATTCAAGTATAAATATGATCTGTATATAAGGAAAAAAAAGTTCTACATTTTTAAAATCAAACATCAACAAGTATTAAGACTTTATTAATTAAGAATAAGTTAGTTAGTTAACAGTCTGAAGTCGAGTCATTACAATAGGGTTCTTATGTTCTAGCAGATGCTCACCACAAGGACCACCTAAAAAGAAAAAACATGAACTTCCAGTCATGTGATAAGCTCGGCTTGTCAACAATTAAAGCTGGTATTTCCGGCTTGGACTTGGCATATATGCCAAAATAGTACCGCCCTCCTGAGCTCGACAATGTTTTGACATTGTATATGTAGAAGAACTCATCTAAAGTTAGGTCGACTTCAAACTGTTCTTGCCATATTATCCATATGGTATAGCCAACTATTGGGGACGACTTGAATTAGGTAGATCTCATAAACGTCGCCTATTGCTTTGTTCAGGGGATGGAATGGGTGACTTGAGGCTTTAAACTGCTGTTCAGAAGACGAGTATAAATCGCCATATGCCTCTTTGGGGGATAGTGAGCCCTATGCCTACCATTGCAAAAGAGGTAATGGAAACTATTCTTAAAAACCTTGATGATGTTGTTCTCCTTCACCTTATAGATGACCTCAAAAAAAAAAAATGTAGTCTTTACATCTATAAGGAGTAATCGATATTCCTAGGATAGGGTATTTTCATGGCAAACCCAGGAATATCCCCATCCACAACATTTATTTTCCGATTATTGTCATTCTCCACGTCGACCACTGTGCTTCAAGATTGTGCCCATTATTTGTTGTGTCAATCCTAGATGCAGCATCCTCAACACCGAATTTCTAATTGGCCCAGTCGACCATTCTTTACTTTAGAGCCTTTTGAAGCTGTTAAGAGCACCGAACAGAGCCTGATGAGGTAATCCAAGCTAAATTGTGGCTTCCCAATAACCATCCTTAGGTGGAGGCATGGTTTATCTAAAACAAAAGGTACAATTTCTTATTAACGAAACTCCTAAGTCAATAATCCATGCTTACCTAATCAACCACAAGAGCCACGTCCAGAAAACGAATCAACAATGCATGCATCTTTGCAGATCAAAAAACCCATATATATATATATATTTTAAGTCAAAGTGATAGAAAATAGACCTCAAAACACCAAAAGACTCGTATTTAGTTTTCCTTATTTCTAACATTGAAAATGTAGTGATTAAAACATTCAAACATGAAAACAAAAAGAAGAGAGAGGTGGGTTTCAAGAATCGTCCAACTTAGAAGTTGGAAACCCTAAAGAAAACTTGGAGATGCAAAAAGAAAATATCCACAAAAGCCTCCTTGAAAGGAAGCTCTCGAACCTCTTACGTGAAGAAATAGACACTCAATGCAAGACTAAGCACTAAAAAATGAAGAAGAATTAAAGATGATAAAGAATTTTGACAAAAGTTTAGGCAAGCAAAATCGAAAAGAAATGGATCCATTTATAGGTTACACTTCCGCATGAGCTAGGCGTAGAAGCATTCTAGATTAGTGAGTGAGAATACTCTGATTTGGGGGGCAACTATTGTTCTTGCGCCTAGGAAAGATAATGCTCATTCATCAATGACTCGACATTTTACCTTGACCATGACTAGGAGTTAGCCCTGGGAGTAAGGTATTTCAACATGTTATCGCATTTAACACGCCCCTAATATATATATATATATATATATATATGTATGTATATATATTTATATATGTTTTTCTAAAGATTTTTTTTATGTAAAATAAATTCAAAATTTTAAAAGGTAAAATTAGAGTTTTTAAAATTGAAATGATAAAGTAAAAATGACGTTAAAAATATATGAAAGAACGATCCAATATATTATAAAAAAAAAAAAAGAATAATCCAAAATAAGCCCATACTTTATCTTTTTTTTTTTTTTTAATGTCATCTTCTTGGATTTTTGCTATGGTTTTCTTTGTTTTTCAATCAAGAAAGAAACAAAGGAACGACAACTTGGAAATAAAAAAACGGCCGAGTGTTAACACTAAGAGTGAGAATTTTTTTTTTCCTCTCTCTCTCTCTCTCTCTTTTGAATGAATTAAAAAAAAAAAAAGTATTAGATGTAATATAAGGCCAAGGCAATCATGCAATGAATTGCAGGCTCTCCGTCGGAGAGAGTCACGCGTTTAACACCATTCACCACCATCTCGATCTTTCCTCTATCCCTTCAATATTTTTTAATCAATTTATTAAATATTTAAATTCAAATCTACTTATTTCTCTCAGCTCCATTAAAAAAAAAAATAAAGAAAAAGAAAAAATAAAGAAGAAGAAACTCATCCGTCATATCTTTAAAAAATATATATATATATATAAAATGTACCACGATAATGATCTTATATATAATTTATCATTGATTTCTATTAGCAAAAAAAAAAAAAAAAAGTATTTAACATTGATTTCAGGTCTAAATTCTAAAGTGTAGAAATTTTTTTTTGAAGTCCTATCTTAAGTTAAAAAAATATATTTCACGACAATTATTACCCAAATTAAAAAATAGAATGAGATATGAACTATTTTTAAGATTTAAAACAAGCAATCAGGAAGTTTAAAAAAAATCTTAAGTCTCGTTTAGTATTTAAATTCAAACTGTATTTTTTCATCTCAGTTTTTGTTTTTTTCTGAAAAGGTTTTTGTCTTTTCTAAAAATCAACAAAAATTTTTAACTCAAAATTTAAAATTTTCAACTTAAACTCATTCACCAAATGGATCCGTAGTATGTGTTTGGCATTGCATTACATCTTGAATTCAAAATTTTCATATCAGTTTTTATCTTTTTCTGAAAAATTAACAAAAATTATAATTAATTTTTAAAAAATTAACCAACTCAAATTTAAAAATTCAACTCAAATTGTTTCACCGTTAACTTCACAAAATCATTTATTCCTATTTCCTAAAAAAAAAATATTTATTCGTTAAAACCAAAAATAGGAGCAAGTGTTAAAACAGAAAACGGAAAAATAAAATATAATTTTGGATCACAACAAGAAGAGAGAGAGAGAGAGATCATAGTTGGGCCAGTTGAGCAGTTTTTATATTTTTATATTTTTTTTGGTGGGGGGACAAACAATGCAAGAATGGCTCCGTACAGGCAGACGGGAACGGAGAGGTTCGGAGCACGTACCCACGACCTCCACCACCACTCCAACGGCGTCTCCGATCACTTGACCATCGGCGTCCGCTCCTCCGCCGCTTCCCACAAACTGGGTCGGACCCGCCGATCCGCCCGATCCAACCGCTCTCCGTTCGCCTCTCTCTCCATCTCCGCCGTCGTCGTCGTCCTTTCCCTCGTCTTTTCCGCCACCGTCTTCGCCTATTACTTCATCTCCAGAGACGCCCAAGGTTTCTTCTTGTTCTTCATTTTTTTTTCTTTGTCTTTTTGGTTGCTGAGAAAGTTGAGAAAGCTAGCTAGTGAGAGAGTATATGCCGGAGAATCTGCTTATGGAATTTTTTTTTTTGTGTTTCTTTATTTTCTTTCTTACTCTGATCGTTATTTATGTGCATTGTGTGTTTTGTTTGGTTGCCGAGAAAATAATTTACTTCGTTCTATGTTGGAATGTTTGATCTCGGCGGTTTATTGCTAAAATAGGTGTGAAATTTTCTGTTTAGGAAACATGAGATTTGGCTTTGTTCAGTAAGGAAGTTGACAAATTTGGCTAAGAGTTGATGTCTTTTTTTTTTTTTTTTTTTTTTTTTGGGATTTTGTAGAAGTAAATTCTTATCAAGCTGAGGATGATGATGATTTTCTAGCGAATGTGACGAGAACAGAGACGTATAAAGTCCTCGAGTTTGGTCAGGGTTCGGTAGTCCATGGCCGAGATTCACGGTATTGGGATAAGGATGATAGGAGAAGGGATGATGATTACAATGAGGATGTGGTGGAGCACAGTAGAATAGCTGCTGGGGATGTGGGTAACGATAACGGTGATGCTTCAGCAAAATCGAAGAATGTTGAGAAGAAGTCTGTTGATGTTGGTTCCCATAAGGGATCGGATGGGAAAGGAGTTGGATTATACAATGAAGCTGGGCGTGATGAGCTGAGAATGTACGAGGCGGAATATGAGGCCTCTTTGAAGAATTCACGAAAGTCGTTGAAAGAAGATGTTCAGCAAGATCAGCAGTCTGATAATGAGCATTCGGAGAAGCAAAATGATGCGGTTGAATCTTTTGACGAGTATGATGACGGGATAGATTATCATGATGTTAACGGGGATGAGTATGACGATATTAGACTCGACAAAGAGGGCAATTTTTACTTAGCAAAAGCCCATTATGAAGATGGTGGAGATTCTGGAACCAACAATCAGAATATTGCCCAGAAAGTTGAGGGTGTTTCCACTAAATCCCTCGAGGAGGACTCTCTTGAGCATTCTCAAAATCTTGAGGAAGCTGATCGAAAATCCAAAGGTGTTAGCAGCAGGGATGGTCAGTCTTCAAGAAGGTCACGGTCAGATTCAAAAAGGAAAGGAAAGCGTCACAAGTTTTCCGGTATTTTCTGCAAACCTTTATCCTCTGCTTCATGGATTGCCAATTCTTTTTGTGCTATTGCACCAATAGCTCAGATTTTGCTTCTTAAATTTGGTGCTCTTTCTGGCACCTAACTTTAACTTTATCTTGTTATCAAGTCATTACTTGTAAACAAAAATTACATGTAAATGCTAAATGCTGGGGAGTTTAGGCATTTCAGCATTATTATAATTGATTGTCAATACAAGTGTCAGTAAAATGATAATTTGCATATAGTAAGCATTTTATGTTGCTTCATTCTGCAATTGTTTGGTACTTTTTGCAGCCAATATTGTCCCATTTTTATGTTAATTTTTTATTTGGTTTACATATTAGACATTGTAATATAGCAATAAGTAGCTCAACTAACTAGATGCAGCTTGGCACTAATATGGATTCTTGAAAAAAGGAGCTGATATTAAATGACTATGGACAAACCACAAGTATGAAGGTCTGAGTATTTCTAATGGATAAGGAGTTGGCTTGTGAA
The DNA here is from genome assembly GCA_025413485.1 of Ficus microcarpa. Taxonomy (NCBI): domain Eukaryota; kingdom Viridiplantae; phylum Streptophyta; class Magnoliopsida; order Rosales; family Moraceae; genus Ficus; species Ficus microcarpa. The sequence goes on along the minus strand of CM046377.1, from coordinate 48,716,363 downwards.
GGTTTTAACAATGGTCGAAATGAGGTTTTATTGAAACAGAGTGACTGTTTTTACAGTAAATTTTAGTGTCTACTAGGTAGGGAGTTGAAACTCGCAAACTGATAAAGATAAAAACAAAAATTGTACGCTTTTTTTTTTTTTTTTTTTTCCAGATGTTGATAGCATGAGAATTTAGTAGAGGGTTTAGTGAAGAACATTTTGACCTGGTTTTATGTTGATGTTCCTGCTGGATTATGGATTTCTTTGTTCTTGGATTAGTTAATAAAGCAGGTATTTTCTTAGCAATTATAGTTTATGGGAGTTGGTTCTCTGGATTTAACTGATTTTGTTAAGTTGGCCATGCCTGGTTGATGTAAATGGTTTAATATATTGTATCTGCCGGTTTAGTTAAAAGATTCATTAAGGTGGAACAACTTCCGGCTGTTTTACGACACATATTTTTGGCGTGCCTTTAAGTCATTTAGCTAGGTGTCCCTTTGTTCAGTTAGTAGTGATTCTGGATATTTAATTCGGTTCACTTCTTATTCTTTTCTAATTTCTGTGTGCCTGACATGCCATATTCAAATTCTACAGGTTCCTGTGAGATGAAATTTTTAAACTCTACATCACAGCTTATAGAGCCTCTAGAAAGTCGGAAATTTGCAAGATTTAACTTGCAATATACTGAAAGAGAGGACAAGCCTGATGGTGTAGAGCATTGGGAACCCAGATTTTCTGGGCATCAGAGTTTACAGGAAAGAGAAAAATCATTCTTGGCTCATGATCAAAAAATAAATTGTGGCTTTATTAAAGGTCCTAAAGGATCCCCAAGTACTGGATTTGATTTGACAGAAGATGATCAAAGTTATATCAGTAGGTGCCATATTGCTGTCATGTCCTGTATATTTGGCAATTCGGATCGCTTGAGAACACCTACTGGTAAAACGGTATGGATATTACTTCATTTTAGGAAATGAAAAGACTGGTTATATATTTCCTTTACATTATATTTTATTCCTTTAATGCCTTGGTAGTTGCCATGGTGTGATTGCTGTTTGAATATTGTTCTACCGAGTACTTTCCTATCACTCAGGGTGTTTGTAAACTAGAAAACTTAAGAGTGTCATGCTGTTTACAAGTGATTAAGAGATGTTTTATGTCATCCCATTTGAAGTTTAAACATGAAACTTGTCCAGGAGAGTTCGGTGCTGATGTTATTTTAAGTTTCAAGTAGCTGCAAAGCATTTTATTTTGTTTCATTTATTAATATATTTTGGTGTTATTTAGACTTGTAGGAGATAGCTCATTTTCAGTTATTTAATTTTCAGGTTACTCGGTTGTCAAGGAAAAATGTCTGTTTTGTAATGTTCATTGATGAGATTACCCTGCAAACGCTTGCTTCAGAAGGTCAAACACCAGATAGAATGGGTTTTATTGGGTTATGGAAGATTGTGGTGGTGAAGAACTTGCCATATACTGATATGCGAAGAGTGGGAAAGATACCAAAACTTTTGCCACATCGGCTTTTTCCTTCTGCCAGGTGAGAACTATACCAGTAATTGCAGTGAGACTTTTCTCACTGCCAGATTGTCACACATTTTAGTCCTTGATGCATAATATTATTATTGTGTTTCTTGATACCTTTAATTACATATGCACCATGGTCTTGTATTTGTTTGCTTATGCGTGGGAGGTGAGAATGGTTGTCATAATTTTTTATTCTCTTATTGCATCTAACAGCAAAACATAACTATATAAAACGAAACTATATTCTCCATGGCAATGCATTTTATTTTGGTTCATTCAGGACAGTTTGAGGAATATTTGAACTTATAGAAGATATGCTGTTAATCACTAGCCAAATTGTGTCACGCTTCCATTCTTAGGGAGTAGATGATTTATTGAAATTATCATTACATATGGTGTGATATCATGCCGATCTATCCACAATGTGCTGTACATTAAGTTGCTATTTGTTAGGAACCTGGTGTTAGTAGCTAAATATTGGTGTTAGTAGCTGAGTGTTAGGGGAGTAGCTGATTAGGATAGTTAGTATAAAAGGGGGTAAGGACTATTGGGAGAGCAGTGAATGAGTATTCTATGATTGTGGGTTTGGTTGAGGACATTGGGAGGCTTGGCGGTCCTTAATCTTGTTATTTCCATCGTCAAATTTCCATTCTCATTCAATAATATGTCTATATTTTCAGGTTCCTATCAAATTGCCATATCTTGTTATTTTCCATTGTGGAATTTCAATTCTAATTCAATAATATGTCTATATTTCCGGGTTCCTATGACTATTCATAACTTGTAAGTTTAATTATAGTACCCATAATTGATGGTTGTTTGAAGCGACATTGCTTTAATCTTATTTTTACAGTAACTGCTTTAAGAAAACAGAATGATATTTCTCAGAATCAGTGATGCTCTCAGCACCATTTTTATATTGTTTATATGCTAGTTATGTTGATTTATTATATCTTTTTGAAAGTTCTATGCTAATCCTAGCAGGTATTCTATCTGGTTGGATAGCAAATTACGTCTCCAGCTTGATCCTCTACTCATATTGGAATACTTCCTGTGGCGTAAGGGTCATGAGTATGCAATCTCAAATCACTACGACAGACATTGCGTATGGGAAGAGGTTATGCAAAATAAGAAACTAAACAAGTACAATCATACCATCATAGATCAACAATTTCTTTTTTATCAAGCCGACGGGTTGACAAGATTTAATGCCTCGGATCCAAACAAGCTTCTACCCAGCAGTAATGATCTCTCTTCTTGGTTATCATGGCTTAAATGTACTTTTTCTTAGTCATCTCATACAGTCCTTTTCTCTTTGGCAGATGTACCAGAAGGGTCTTTTATCATACGAGCGCACACGCCGATGTCAAATTTGTTCTCTTGTCTCTGGTTCAATGAGGTTGCTCGATTTACTCCTCGTGATCAGCTAAGTTTTGCGTATACATACCAGAAGTTGAGAAGGATGAATCCTGAAAAACCTTTTCATCTTAATATGTTCAAGGTGAATGACTATTAATCTCATGCCCCAAGATTTAAACGAGTAACAAAGGAGTGGTTGAAAGTGAACTTTGTTATATGAGTATGTTGATTCATTTTCCAGTTTTTAAACATTGCAGGACTGTGAAAGGAGAGCCATTGCCAAGTTATATCATCACAGGTCAGAGGAGAAGAGAAATATTATTCGCTGAAAGTAAATAGACCGAATAAAATACTCTTATACGGGCATTATTTGGAATTCGGTTTCCATTGATGGAGTTCTGCCAAGCCGATCCTTTCAAATCCCAACTTATAGCAGGCTGCTATTTTCAAATATGGTACAAAATGCATTCGATTTTAGCGTGAGCGAAGCGATGCTGATTTTTTTTCCTGGGTGACCTCTTGAGGCAACAACAGTGCTGTTGCTTCCCTTACCAGCGGGTGTGTGTCTGTAGGGTAGAGTGAGTTTCCAATTTACCTTTTCTTTCCCATTATATTCTTTTTTTTTTTTTTTTTTTTTTTTTTTCTGGGTAATCATTATTTTGCTCCAAGGCAAGCAGAAAATACCGTCTGTATTGGTATTTGGTAATGCCACTAACAGCTATGTTACCTCCATTTCCTTGGCAGTTGGTATTCATGTTTTTATTGCTAATGCAAGAACTAAGAAACTAAAAGTTTTGGTGGCATGAGCCCTGTATGACATTGAGAAATACGAAATATCATTGAATTATTGATTTGTTAAAGTCTTCTTTTCCATAAAAATTTTTTTTTTTTTTAACTTGGAGTCAGGAGATTCCAACTTTTTATTTTATCATGGAGTTAAAGTGAAATTATTTCTGCCCTTAATTATTTCATTTGTATTTTATAATATCCCCCCCCCCCCCTCTTTTTTTTTTTTTTTTTTTTATGAAATGATATTTGTTTTTTCTTTTACCGAGGTAAACTCTTTGTGATTTCTGAATTATTGTCCTTTGTTTCTTTGAGAGCTAGGTAATTATAGGAATTAGAATCTTTAGCTCTGGTCGGTACCCTTTATTCATGTTTTGCTTCTTCCTTTTTCGTGTATAAGAATAGTAAAAATGCTTTTAATTTTAAGGGTTCGTTTGGTGAAACGGTTTGAGTTAAGATTTTTAAGTTGAATTGAAGATAAATTAAGTTGAGAGTTAGAGTTGAGTGTTTGATAAAAAGTTTGAGTTGAAAAGTTTAATTTGAATTGGGAGTTTGGATGTAAAAAGTTTGAGTTAAACAGTTTAATTTGATAAAATGTGTGTTTGTAACTTAGGTTTCAAGTTAAAATTTTTATATCAATTTTTATCTTTTTCTTATATGTTTAAAAAATTATAATTAATTTTTAAAAAGTCACCCAACTCTAACTTAAAAATTTAATCTCTAATTAACTTATCAAATAGGGGCTAACATGCCATTGGAGGTTGTGAATAGAAAATTAGAAAAAACAAAATAAACTAAAATAAAAACACACATCAACAACATACATCAAAGTTTTTATAATATTTTTTACACAGTCATAAAATACAACAAGAATTACGTAGTTGCTAAGAAAATAATCTTTATTTGCGTATCCCGAATCAATTACGTAAAATTTTCAACCGTTAAGTTGTTTTAAATGGTTAAGATACTCCGTGCACATAAATTTTATCGTGCATTCAAATATAATATTTATCACAAAAATTATATTTATTATAATATTTTTAAGATTTTTTTTTTATCCTAAATATGATCTCTATTATACGGGGGTGTTTGGTGATAAATTTATTTTAAGCTAAATTGTACTTTTTTCATTATGATTTTTATCATTTTCTAAAAAAATTTTTTGTTTTTTCTGAAAAAATTTTTTGTCTTTTCTGAAAAATTACTATTAAAACTTAAAAATATTAAACTAAACTCATTCACCAAACACCCCGTAACATCCCTCGCTTCTCTCTCCTCTCCCTCTCTCTCTCTACAACCTTCCCAATTCTCTCCCATCTCCGCCCCCACCTCCATCACCGTTAGGCACACTGTCACCATGGCCGCTGCCACCACCTCCTCGTCCTCCTTCTCCTCTAGGCTTCGCAACCTTGTTCCTGCTAGCGCCGTCGCCGCCGAGAACGGCGGAGCCTCCAATGGCTCCGTCTATTCTTCTGTTTCTTCTTCTGCAACTCTTGCTCAGGAAAAAGGTACTCTTGTTCTGCCATAGCGTGGAATTCGCCAAATTGCCAAACAAATTAGGGTTTTTCTCCACGATCGCAATGTCAGAAGATGGGGCCAAGGAGGACCAGCTCTTGTCGAAGATGTCGTCGACCCAAATCGAAATCGAATTTCTTTCCGAAGTTAGAATTCATGGTTTCTTGGAGTTCAAATCTTGTCGGTAACGATTGAATACTCGAAAAAGAATCAGAGAATTGGGTGGATTGGATTCGAACCTGAAAGATTGGGGGAGAGGATTTTCTGGGCGCACCTGGGCGAGAGAAGAAGGAAACAGAAGGGGTTTGACATGGGTTGGGTGCACAGTAAACCAAGTTTGGTTTACTGTGCAACGATCTAACTCAAAGTTAGAACCAAACTTGGTTCCCAAATGCCTTTAGTTGAGTTTCAACTCAAAAAATCGAGTTCAAACTGTTGAACCAAACACCCCCTAAGAGGGCTTAAGAGCGAGTGAGGGATCCACATTTTCAATCTAATTTTTATTGTCTTAAATAGTGACTAATTAATGATATTATATCACATCATCTTAAAAATGTTTAAAATGATTTATAACTGTTTTTCATATCTAAAGATCTAACTTTTTTTTTAATGATATATCAAAATATAATTGGTTAAACATTATTTGGGATACTAAAATTGAACAAGAGATGTCAATCCGAGAGTGAGATAGACATAAAAATTGGAAAAATGAGATTACAAAGTCACAAGAAAAGGAAAGCCCTTCCCCTTTGGTTAAATGGTGAATGGGTATGCTCTGTCTTGTTCTTTTTCCCAAACCAAAATTTGGCACAAATAGGAAATATCACTACCTCCGTTTAGATTGCATGTCTATTTTCAGAAAGGAAAATTTTCTTGTTTTAAATGGGAAAGTTTTTCATTTTGAAAATAAGATAGAGTTTCGATGTGTAAAAAATTTTCTTTTGAAAACAAAAGGTTATTTGGAATGAAAAAAAATAATGTTGGGAATTGTGCACTGTGAGAATATTTTAAAAAGATTCATTTTCTTTTTTTCAAAAAATACTGCACAAAATAAGTTTAAAAATGAGATATTTTTCTTTATCTAAATAACTTTTTGTTGTAAAAATTTTTCAATTTTGAAAATTGGATATGTCATCCAAACAAAGTTAAAAGTAAAAATTTAGGGGTATAATTTAAACTTAAAGAAAAAAATTCTTCCAAGATATTGCAATTAGAAAATTTCTGGGGCCAAAGTAGGAGAAAAATTTTAAAGAGTTTTTTTTTATTGGGAGAAAGGGGGAATATCATAATTTACAGAGTGAATAAATATTAGGGGTTCAAACTGTAAAGGAAAATGACCTATTTTGCGTTGATTTGTAGGATTTTCCCTCAAAGAAATACATATTTAGATTAATGTTTTAGTTACAGTAACTTAAGTATTTTTGACCTCCAATTAGCTAAGTATAAAGGATCAACAATTTAAGTAAGTGATAAGAGATGGTGCAAAACATAAAAATCTCTATTTAAGGGGTTATTTTCACAATTTTCTAACTAAAATTTTATTCAGATTTTTGACCCTCCATACTTATCTAATTAAAGATCAAAAAATTGAAAGTGTTATAAGTAGAAGATAGTAATTGAGATATGTGTTTTTTCACCGAGTAAATTCTACAAATTACCCTAGGGGAAAAGCGCTTAAATAACATAAATTTAAAGATCATTACAACAACATAACATAAAAAATTAAATTAGACTAATATGATATAAAATTAAATAAAGTTAGGATAATTTGTATTATGTTAGTTACTAAATGAAAAAATTTAGAAAAGCACCTCAATGACATAAATATAGAGACATTGCACTAACATGATACAAAAAATTAATACTCAACCAATAAAATATAAAATTAAACTAAAATTAACTAAAATTTGTGTCATATTAATTAAAATTTGAGAATTTATATTATGTTAGTCAATGAACGAAAAAGAAAAAGAGTAGTTTTTTGGGTAATTTTCTCAGGAAAAAAAAAAAAAAAAAAGAGAGAGAGAGAGAGAGAGAGAGATGGTTCTTTAGGTAATTTCCCATTTTTGATCCTACTAGCTAAAGCACACAGTTCGGAGCCCAATTTATTAAAATTGGGCTTGATATGGTTCCTTCCAGCCCATATTTGATGAGCATTACCCAAAAACAAAAAAAAAAAAAAACGAAGAAAGAAGAAGAAGAAACTAAACCCTAGTTGCTTCTCGGATATAAAATCCCTAGAAACCTCTAACAATCTGCTTCCTCTGGCACTGGCCGTCACGCACGCAGAGCAAAAACCCTAGGAGAGAGAGAGAGAGAGAGAGAGAGAGAGCGAAAATGAAGTACAATCCGAGGGTATCAAGCTCCCGGCGCAAGAACAGGAAGGCCCATTTCACGGCGCCGTCGAGCGTCCGGCGCGTGCTGATGAGCGCGCCACTCTCCGGCGACCTCCGGTCGAAGTACAACGTCCGGTCGATCCCGATCCGCAAGGACGACGAGGTTCAGGTAGTCAGGGGGACGTACAAGGGGCGAGAGGGGAAGGTGGTGCAGGTGTACCGGCGCAAGTGGGTGATCCACATCGAGAGGATCACCCGGGAGAAGGTGAACGGCTCCACCGTCAACGTTGGAATCAACCCCTCCAAGGTCGTCGTCACCAAGCTCAGGCTCGACAAGGACCGAAAGTCCCTCCTCGACCGCAAGGCCAAGGGCCGCGCCGCCGCCGACAAAGACAAGGGCACCAAGTTCACCGCCGAGGACATCATGCAGAGTGTTGATTAAATCCCCTATTTCCTAGGTTCTTTTGTTTTTTGTTATTTGTCGTGTTTTATTCAAGGTCTTTTTATATTTAGAAATCTATGTGTCTGTTTTTCTGTTTTTACTTTCACTGTTATTGAGGTTTTGTTACTGAGAAAACTGGAAAGAAAGGTATTTTGTTGGATCTTGAGACATGGATTTTGAGCCTATATTTCTAGAACTGATTATTTTCGACATGGGTTTAAGTTTCTTTTTATTTCTCAGTTCTTTTCAGTTCAATTTTGTGGTAAGTTTTTTTTATATGGTTTATCATTAACTGCCAATGAAACAAACCGTAATCCAACAACCAAAAACATAGTTCCTCATGGGCACTCTACGTGTACATATTAGCAGAATGCGTGTATATATACGTACATATTTGCTTGATGTTTGATTCTGCCTTTTGGTACTTGTGATCTAACATTTTTGTGATAATATATATATATATATATAAATGTATATGTGAAATGTGACGATGAACAAGTATAGGTTTGTTGGAAATTTACGGATTCTGACCTTTGCGGTTTGTCCAATGCACAATCATGTAAATGTCTATCAAGGTTCATCAACAAAAGGGACCAAAAAGGGTCATTCTACAAGGTTTGGTTTGGAGTTTGGATTTGGGTTTTGGTGATAAAAAAGAACTGGGTTTTATCATTTCTCTGTGGTGGAAAATAGAGAGGGATTAAGTTCCATAAAAGAGATAATATAGAGAGAATTTGATGATGGCTCTTTTGATGGAGTAATGTGATATTTCTGTTGTTCATGTTTTTGCTTCTTATTATAAGCGGATAAAACTCATGTTTTCGTTTTTTAATAAATAAATTTTGGGAAGGTCTTGGTAGAGTAATCATTTTCAGTGCCAATTGAGTAGGGTGCATTTCTGAGACAGGAGGAAACAAATTTCTTATAATTATAGTCCCTCCTTGTTGTTGAGAAAAAGATTGTTGAGAAAAAGATTGTACGAAAACAAATTGCTTTGAAGAAAATTGGGGGTTTTATTTATTTATTTATTTAAGTTTTGATTTGTCAAATGAACTCTCCTTTTCTCCTTGAGATAAAGCATATGTTACAGCTCGGCCATCTTGTGAAAAACATATGAAGATTATAATTACGAGGGAACTAATCAATAACCCTCACTCAAAGCCCTAATCAACTCCCCTCCCCATGACCAAGTGTTTAATCGAGTTTTCAAATGAACATTTTTTTTCCCCTTTAAAACAAAGGAAAGCACCTGTCTCCACTTTGTAAATTAAAAAATAATAATAATAAAAATTACAAGTGAGATTGAATTCACGATCTTCACTCAAAAGGGTTAGAGTTCAATTTCAGACCAAAAAAAAAAAAAAAAAGAAAAAATGAACGGGGGGCCCTTAAGAGTTGTCAAATGAACTTGAATATCATATATACGTCATCAATGGCAAAACTACCATTTCAACACCAGCTCCAACCGTATTCTCAAATAATCCTACAGCTACAGCCAACGCGAAGTGGCGCCTTCCGCTTGTACTCCCAAGCACTTGAAAAGTAGAAAACACAAATCATCTACTCGTTAGGGTTTTGTCATGAATCCGATGTCCATGCATACCATGATAATGCCAAGGACCCATGGAGGTAAAATTCCAATCGAGTTTCTTCACTAAAACAGAATGTAGAGAATTTACAACCACGCCCTACTCTCATAAGTCCAGCTCTACTTTCCCCTTCCTATTCTCGCCATTGCGACTAAAATTTACACATCACCGAGATGAATTAATCTTAACGCAGTCTGAACTAACACGTAAAGATCAACATCTTTTCCATTCTTTTCTTATTTCCTTTTTCTTTTTAGCTATTGTTTGCTAGTATCACTACGACTAGCATTTTCATTTTCATTCTACCTTTTTTACTTGTTAGTTTGGACCTTCTTAACATTAATCCTCTGTTAATATCTGATGTGTAAACTCAATGAGTGTTCAAAATTTCACCCGAGGGGTGGGGGGGGGGGGCCGCGGTAAAAAGAGACAATAGATCGGGCCTCACTGTGAAGAGATGACCGTGTTATCAACCAGGTACAGTTAACTCCCATAGAACTGAAACCACAAGCACTCAGAAAAGTAGAATGATATATACATTGAAAGGAGCTCTATTCATGTTAGCATCTTTCAAATATCCTGTAAAGCTTTTCCAGTGAAGCTACCTGCAGATGAAAGCAAAGGTTTTACAATATTTTCAGAACTGCAGAATTGGAAGAATATTTTTTCAGAAATACAGAAAAATTTATATAACATCCAAATTAATTTTCACCGAACGTAAAGAAAGAGAAATGATTTCTCAATGTAAGAGCAACTTGTGGAGTGCTGGTAAGACGGACCAGAGCGTCAGCTGTGAAACGAAATTTAAGGACAACTGAATGTCAAAGTGGTATGATGGGGAAACACAAGGTCCGGTGTATATGCAAATCATTCGAGGACAATTAGAGTTTAAGTGGGGAAAGAGAGAAGAATAGTAATTTTTCTGGGCATATGACCATACATATGTTTAATTTGTTGGAAAACACGCATAATTTATCTAGTTTTGATTGTGTCTATTTTTCAATTAATCAAATTATTAATATACTAAAGGCTAATAATCATTTACTCCAAAACTCTAAACAATCAAATCGAGTAAGTCGGGCTCAAAAACTCAGGCTCAAAATTAATCCAATCTTATGTTGTTGTTTCTATTATTCCTTCCAAGGCAGGGTCTATTAGAACGTTTTCGGAAGATAAAACGTGTTTTTCAATAAAGTCACAGCTGAAATTGAAAAGCATTTCAGTCCCTGAATATGACTTTACGAGATGGACCATAGAAGTCTACATAAAAAGGAAAAGAACCTTGAAGCAACTAAATCCCAAGCTTATTCAGCCAAAATAATAGTTCCCAAGTGTCTTCTGACTCAAATTTCAGACTTCAGTAATGTCTACAAGGTGAGCCTCCTATCGCAGCATAGAGGCAACTTCTGATTTCAAAGGATGGCTCAATGACTCGATGATAATAATGGACAAAGTACTTCTGAAGAAAGAACTTACTCGAACAAATGTTCCATTTGTAGCCATAGAAGTAGGCGGCTTAAGAAAGAGTTTCATTGCTGGAAACAAGACATGTTGGATTGACCATTCGCGTTGGGCCCATGCAGTTTCTGCCTCCGAAAGTAATTCATGTTCAATTACAGTCTCCTTAATGCCATCATCCCCTGTGAAAAGAGAACAGTCACAGAAAGGAACTATATGGCCTAATGAAAATAAAGCGGACTGATTAAAAAAAAAAAGGTTGTGTGTTCACATAGTCAATCTGTAGACATTGTATGTAATCCAATGCAGATGAAAATTGACCTCATAGTGAGACTGAACTAAGGCATTCGACTGACCAACATGTCAAAAGAAGTGACTAAAATTAATTATGCAACATGGATTACAGAGGGGAAAAATTGAAATGAATGACAGAAAAGCATCACTTAAGAAAAAGTGCTTGAAGCACAAGTACATATGCTAACAAACAGTGAAACAGAAAATGAAATCACAACAGAGCGTTCAGAGAGAGAGCGAGAGCACACAAATCAAGTTAAAAATGTGTCTTCTAACAAACTTGCACAAGATACAGAAAAGCACTGCTTCTGTTACCGACATGTTTTAAACTCAAACTATCTTCAACACATTTAATTTTACAAATTTATGGAACATTATCGAAGATTAAAATAACCACAATTTCTTCATTTCAACATAGTAGTAGCATTTTCAACCTAATCCCAAATGTTACTCCATCAACACTTGGTTTTACAACCTTTGACCAACCAATTAGCTTTCAAAAACCCCTCAAGGAGCTGCATCAAGTGCAATCAACTTTTGTTATAAAGTTGATTGATGTTTTAGCAACCTTGGACATCCAATACTTAGCGATGACATGTTACGAATCAAGTTGCTTCCTGGAGAGTTACTTATTGAAGAATAAATGCAAGACCCTTTCTCTATTCTTTCCTTATGATAAGAAACAAAAGTTTCGTACAATATGGAAAAGAGTGTATAACAGATAAACAGAGGCCAAATGAAGCTCGCCTAGAGCAACAAGGCAACATGAATCACATATCTTCCACCTATGAAAATGCAAGAAACTGGGATATCTATGAACTTTTGAGAAAAGCACCTTACAGAAGTTTTCAAATCGCTATGAAGATTGGAAGAATAGTATGAATAGACTTTCTGAAAGTTATACAATCTAAAGAAATGGAAACAGACGCAGAAGCTTCTACGATGAAGCCATTTTGTTGCCAATTGCAAAATTACAACAGTACTAGAATGGAAGTCCTCTAAGAACCAAAACAATAAGAAGACAGACAAACAAATAACATATTATTAGTGAACAAAAATGTATACAAACAGGAGAACAAGAAGTCCTCACAAAACAAAAGATGGCATTCAAGTTGGAAGCAAAGAACGGAATTGCTTTTCAATTGTACTGACAGGGGACCAATAACAAAAACTAAGCATAAAATTAAATAAAACCATCAGTTGGATAAGAGACAATTGCGTTTCAGTAGGAAGTGTAGATAGTCAGCTTCTCTAGAAACAATCATATAAAATGTAGAAAACATTAATTTTCCAGACGTAAACAATCATACGTGTATCGCCAGAGGGATTTTCTCTGTCTTCAGTTTTCTTGTAGGGTCTTTTCTTTTCATAAAATTTCAAACCGTCACCAGATGGGTTGGGCAACATAGGAGGTTGGATAGCATAGAAGTTTCCAACAGCAGCTGAAATTCCTTGAAAGCAATTTTTCTCACTCTCCCAATCTATCTACAGTGATGAATAAAAGTCAAAATTCACAAACACGCAGCTTAGCACAGACAGAACGTAAAAAGTAATGTCAAGAGAATTTAAGATCATCCGATAGTTAAACAGATATAATTATAGTAACAGTCATGGTCAAATAAAGTGATTTTTATTTTTATTTTTATTTTTATTTTTATTTTTTTGCCAACTTAACTGTATATGGCAGCAAAAGAAAATGCATACAAGAAATTAGAAAGACATTCTGCATAATTATAAGTTTAATCTACCAATTGTTACCAATTTCTATGCTTCTATATTTTTCTTATGGTGGTTAAAATTTTATACGAATAAACATTTCTAGAAACAAAAAGTGTTTTCAACAATTGAAAAATCAAGTACCTAAGAGCAAACATGTGAAACATTGCTCACTGGAAAAACGTTATCATAAGGACCAGCAGAACTTACATCATTTCCCAAACAAAGCACAAATTCAGGGACACGATCCATGTCAGGTGTGTATTGGTCAAGTACAACTGGAAGCCTCGATAGATTCCCATGTATGTCTATTTGAATGCCAAAATACTCCTCTAGCATTTCAGCCTTTTGCCTTAACAGATCCGTATTCATCTAGGGAATATGGGTACTTTCAGTCAAAACTGGGGGGAAAAAGAAACCCCAAAAAAAAAAAAAAAAGATGAAAACTTAAAACAAACACACGAATGCTATGGCTTTCGATCAATTATTTTGGTGAAAGAAATAGCATCAATAAAATGGTAAATATTAGTTCGCCGATTGTCCCAAAAGCTTCGGCTGTTGAGAGGTGTGCCAACATTAGTTTCATGTTCTAACAGTTAACAATAATATTAATCATATCATTGTCTAAAACTACACAGTATTTTTATTAAATATTTAAAAAATACTTCTCTGCATACTTTTGTTTCGTTGTGGATCCAATCTCTACATAACTTAATGTATCTCCTCTTATTTATGTAGCAGAAAAAATCAGCATCTGTAGAAAATTAACCCAAAAAACTCCAGGAAAGAAAGTTCCTCACACACACACACACACACACACACACACACACTTGACTCAATAGTTTCACTAATAGAAAAAGACAATGGTTATATTGCAATAATATGGACAATATATCTATGCTAATAACAGAAGCTACTAACAGCATTCATCATAGTGAAATGTAAAAGTGCAAAACGTCCAGTAAATGGCAAAAAACTGTTCCTCCATGGCCAATCTACTGTTCAGCCGGAAAAGGCAGACACAGATCTAATTAGGGACTTGATTTAGTTTCCTATTCTTGATTGCTAGTTTTCTAGTTTAGGAGCTATTAGTGAGGTTACCCCAACTAAAATAAACGGAATAACAAATATTCTGAAAGTTAGCAATAAAGCTACGGAAGGAAGCAAGAAGAATATTTAACAAAAATAATAGCACAACAGAGGAAGAAAACAAATTACTTCTGCTATCTTCTCTTTCAATTCATCATTCTCCTCGTATTCTGGATCTAAATCCTCCTCTTTCAGTGCCAACAATAGTAATTCCTTCAGAGGTGCTGGATCACTTAGTTGTATTGCATTAAAATGGGCAAAACGCCGCAAAACTTGCTGATACATAAGCTCTTTGCTGCAGACGCAAAAGGGAGAAATGAAACAAGCAAAAAAAAAAAAAAAAAAAAAACTGATCACGTGAAAGGAAGAGGGTGACATCTAGCACATAACTTCCGATACCAATGTGCATGGTTTAACATATGTCCACCAAAAGTTACATGTAGACGCATACGTGAATATACATGCGATGCCTACACGAAAATACACACATATAGACATACGTTTGTCCAGATACACATATATATGTACTATAAGCATACATTCAGGCCCCCAAGATCTTGAGCCCACATTCATGCATATATGCATACACACACCAATGTATATGTACCAAACACATAAGCGCAGATAGCACCTATATAAAATACAAACATAAATATTTACACACACACACTTTAATATTTGGTGTTAAACACATACTTTATGCTCTCTGGTTACCGAATTTCTTTTCGTTTTGTAGTTTCTCAGACATGGTTTCATAGTTTTTATCATGTTTCCAAACACCAAAAAATATGTCTACTGTACTTAAAAATAGAAAACAGAAAATTTGTATCCAGTGGATTCAAGTTGTTGTCTGCCTTGATATTTTTGCTAATCAGACTCGATTGAATTTTTTTTTTCCCTTTTTATGTAAGAGCTTCCACTTTTAAGTCGTTGTCACAGGTAATCAACTCGACAAGTACTTTGGGTGGGGATTGGATCTTTCAATTCGATGTCTTAGCACTTGGCAGAAAGAAGACCGTGAGACGGCTATTTACTATAGTAGATAAGGGCAGGGCAAACAGCACCTGCTGGTTTGCTTATAAAATACTAGTTATGAAATGGGAAAGCATGAACAACTGAGTGTCAGTTATCCACCTCGATCCAACCATACCCTAACTTAAACATTAAACTAACTTGCAATTGTTATTACAAGCCAACTTCCTCTAGATTCACTCTGTATTTGTAAGAAGTCAAAAACTATGAAGGAAGCTTGCACCTTTTTATGTCTGATTGATCTAATAAGAGTTTGAGGCATTAGCCACCAAACCCAAGGTGTTCTGAAGGGGCTCACGGGTGATTAGTACAAGAGCAATTTTAATTCATCATAAATAGTTATAAATTTCAATGTTTTGCTTGACTCAAGAGTAGTATATTTATCCAGCAATTTGCAAAGATGCCAAATTCCAAACACCATCATGGTTAAGCAACCTTATGGAAAGGTTGCGACGCATAATCTGATTTTCTTCCGATAAGAAACAGATATTTTTTAAAAATGACAAAGAAAGAGAGGTACGATATCGCAAGGATAAGAGAACCCCAGAAAAAGAGAAGACGGACACTACCAAAGCAAAATAAGTTGCTAATTGATGCATTATTGGATTGTTTGCGTTTTACAAAATTTAGTCCAAAATTCAACTTTGAAGGTGAATTAGTGCTCTCACTCATCCTTACTGATGTCAATATCTTCCAAAATACTTCCCAAGATTGAAAAAAGTTATCTATCCGATTCCTGCTTTTTGGCAGGAATAGTCAGGCCGGAAAAATAATCAATTAACCTTTAAAGATCTAGGCACAACCTAAGACAATTTCAGCATATACTATAACAAAAAAAAATACTGGCCAAACCAGCTACGCCTGAGCAAAACATTACCTCAAGTTAACCACATTTGCAAGATAGAGATGGGTGTCATGCTGAAGCAACGCAAAGACATCATCTGCCATTCCAACATACGTGCAGTGTCTTACAACGTCTAGCAGACCTACATAAATATATGTCAACAAGAAGTATCTTCTACATCTACATCATGACAGATGGCTTCACTATATGCTATGCATTTGATAAAAAACTTACCAGAATGACACTTGCTTTCTATCTCATCAATAAGCTCCTGAATGCTAGTAAGATCTGCAGTTTCCTTTGGGTTCCTTCTTTGTCTAACAGAGGACCTACAGTTGGTCGCCTTAATCAATTTATGTGAATAATTATGCACATAAAGCTACCAGTCAAAAAAGTGTTTAAAACATGAACAAGAAACGCAAACTTCATATGTAAATGACAAAAATGGAAGGGAATCAAAACCTAAGCCCAGCTTAACCTCCATGGAAAGAGAAATGGATTTGTTTAGACTATATATACAAGGGGATATTATCAAAAAACTCCCATGTGTTTTGCTTTTTTCTTACAAATACACTATTATATCTAGAAATTACAAAAACTCCCATGTGTTTTGCTTTTTTCTTACAAATACACTATTATATCTAGAAATTACAAAAACTCCCTTCACATTTGAAATTACTTCAAATTCCTTCCCTTGGTTTAATAACATTGGGAAAAAAAAAAAGGAAGTGATTTTACGTCTATCTTTTCTAAACACCATCCAAACACTGAATATTATATTTTATCACATGCATCCAAACCACCATTTCTTTCAATCTCCTCTCACTTCCTGTAATTTTCTATCAATTTTTCCACTGCTCTTTGGCACAAACTCACAAGCAAGATGCACTGGTTTAGCAATTAAGACAGTGCCTGCTTATCGTGACAAGGGACCACCTCGTGCGATCTTTGCCAGAAGGAGATAGAGCACGCGAGAAGAGGGAGAGAGAGAGGAAGAGACAGCTAATGAGGAAGAAATTGGTCGTTTGAATGCAGATATCAGCAGACAATTTGTGTTTCCACAATGTATAATAATGGTAAATTTGGAAAATCACAAAATTTTTTCTTAAACCATGCAAATAATTAAGGGATTTGAAAGAAACTTCAAATTTAAGGGTTTTGTGTGTGTGTGTAATTTCTAGGTAAATGAGGGAATCTGTAGAAAGAAAAATAAAAATAAATAATGAAACACATGGAAGGTGTGTGATAAATACCCAAAAAAATTAAAAATAATTATTAAAAAAAATAGCAACAGAAGACTATTTATGCAGAAGGAAGCATTATTTTTAACATGTAACAACCCTACCTAACTTTAGTCAGGCTAGAACTCCCTTCAAGAGGGTTATGGGGCTTGGCTTGCATGTAGGCATGTAACCTTCCAGCAGGATCTGATGAATCTGTTCTAACCATTTTATGCACTGGAACTTTTGGTGGTTTGGACCCTGTTAACCATATATATAAAAACAATATCAAGAGTTAACAATAGTCCCCAAACAATGAGAGACTTTAATTGAGTGAATATGCCAAAAAGTAAAACAAGCAATAGTTTGCAACATAAACTAATCAAAGTATTTTAAGTTACCAGATGGTGAGGAGTTCAGATCAGAATCCTTCAGTGAACCAACTTGACAAGAAGAAGATGGCTCAATTGTCTGTCCAGTGTACCCAAAAAGAAATGTCAAGGAAAACAAGTTAGAGAAAGACAATAAGTTGAGAAATACGATATCACCCATACTGCTCATAAAGAAGCACTGTACCTTTTTTTAGAAAATGGCAAAAGATAAACATAAGATTAACATGTGGAAATGAATGGATCTACTGATGTGCCACCAATTTTGCAAGATACAAGAAAAAGACTGATTTGCGCTCTTTAGGATTAAGCCACAAAATTGATGAGTAATTAATCCACCATAAAGTTAATATAATGATCGTTACAATTTTAGTCAGGATAGCATGGCGCCACCAACATTACATACTTCTCATGATCAATCGATACGCATTAGAGTAGGTCTACATATAACGCCCTGCTTGTGCTTATCTGTATTTCATAGGGAAGAAAAACTTTTAATAAGGGGCAATGTACATAAGCTTCAATGGCTTCTTTTCCCCTCAAAGCTAAATTCAACGTCTCTCTCATTTTGACAAATGCAACCTGATAAACAGTGTCCTCTTTTACTTTCATTAATCTAAGAGGGAGAAACTTACTCAAAATGTTACAAATATTTGTCACAACAAGATAGCAGCTATGATATCTTAGCTTTTGGAATTCATCTTAATAGGGATTAAGCAAAGGAAAGCAGCATTTGTACAATTTATCAACCACTCCATCTCTGTCAAATTCATTGGAACATGAGGGCATAAAAAGTCATGTAAAAAGATAAAGAAATAGACTGCTGCCCCCTATCATTGACTGTTTGATAAAAATGGAAATAACTTGAAAGTGCTAGAGGCAGTAGCTAAGAATCCCATATCTGCAACGCTTCTTGTGAAGTACAGAAAGCCATTAATTCTAAGCTAAATAAACCGGTTACAAATTTACCTGTTCTTGAAATGTCCTTGTGTCATTGGAGTTCCTCAATTTTAACTCAACCACAGACTGTATCTTCTCAATGATGATTTCCTGATTCAGAATGCTTACCTGCATATCCACAAATCACCATATTGTTTTACAATATAGAAATAAAGCAATGAAGGTAATTTTTCTCAACTCTTTCATCACCAAACAATAGAATAATAAGCATTAGCGACTTACTACTCTTGCATGTTCTCATACAAATACGTCATATATGTAGTAAGAGTTCCTGCCTCTAGCCAGGGCCTGGTCATCTAGATGTACAGCATTCCATGAACCAGTACTAAATTGCAAAAAAATAAAATACGACCAATAACAAGTACTTGACAAACTTTGTGTTTAACTGTTTCTAGTAAACAAAATATCTAAGTTCAAAAAATAGTGTGTGCCTGCAGTTTTTTTCCCACTCCTTTTGTCGCTTAACAAATATGAAAACAAGGGAAAACAATAACTTAAAATGAAGAGAAGATTTGCAGAACCAAGCAGAACAAAAAGGCTGAGTAAATTGAAGAGGGGAACTGAGGAAGACGAGAAAAAATAAAGGTTTATGAGAATGAACCAGTAATGGAAAAAAAAATATTACCAATCTACATTTACCATTTTATGTAAAATTAGAAAATAAAAATAAAAATAAAAAAACTACGTTTGCTACAAAAGAAAAACAATTCCATATTTATCTTTAGGATGGGATTATTTTGGTTAAAATAATCCAATTTCATTTCATTCTAGAGTTAACGGTACAGACTACTCCTGAGTCAAGGTCTCATTCCAAAGTCCCAATCTAAAAAAGAAATCAATTTGTTTTCCAATTTCATTCCTACTTCCATTCAATTATCATCTTATTACCACTTTAGCAATACAAACAAACACCACCTAAGTATGTACAACTGTGTCATTCACCTAAGAGTTCTAATATCTATCAAATTCAAAACCAATATCACAGTAGCAAAAACTTCATTCAAATAAAAATACTAAAAGTGCATACCTCTCTTTTTGTTGGGTGAACATTCACATCAACGTGCTCTGCTGGAAGAACAATCGACATGTATATGAAGGGTTTTGATGCTTTAGGCAACGTGGCAGAATAAACAACTTCTAGAGATCTTTTCAAAGCAGTCCATTCCACCAATCTATCTGTGCTTCAAAGAGAACATAGGGACAAATTAAACAACTTTACAAGAAGAAATACAAGGGAGAAACCACATGTGTGTCTCGCCCTTTGGACTCTCACTAACAACTTTCCAACACACAAATTTTATTTTCTTGAGAGGAAAATTTGCTTTGCTGGTTTTTGTTTGAACAAATATTGCTATAACTCAACATATATTATCAAGGGATATGTGGGTAAATGGACTTTTTAAAGAAGTTTTTTAATAAATGGCCCAAGTTTCGTAAAATCAGCAAAATGGCTGTTTTTTAAAAATTGGCCAGTCAGTGATTGACTAATTGACCATGTGATTGACCAATTAATCAATGATTGACCAATGTTAATATGCATTTTTCATTGATTGATTATGGTCAATCACCGATTAATGGCCCTTTTCCTAAATAAAAATATTTCAGCCATTTTTCCTAAACAAGCATTCAAAAACTTCCAATTTACCTAATTTTTCCTATTATGATTTTTTGAATCTATGACAACTCAAAGGATATAATAGGAAAGCTAAAGCACAAAAAATCTCAAAAAACAAAAAGAGCTTAAGGATATTGGTTGGTAGTTTCATGGTTTGTACACTTTAGCTCTAGATATTAGAGTAACCATGAACACACTAAAGAGGCAAGTCACCAAGCCAAAAAATTATCTTTTAACATCTTAACAAGACATCCTTTAGCTCTAGATATTAGAGTAACCATGAACACACTAAAGAAGCAAGTCACCAAGCCAAAAAATTATCTTTTAACATCTTAACAAGACATCCGTCCTCACACTCAGAAAACAGATAGCCTTAAAAACTGGTAGCACTAAATTAATGATACATACCATTTATGAAAAGAACCATTGTTATCTTCTTTGCAACAAAATTGAAATTGGAGATGAGGCCATCCATCTTGAAAACTGAACTAGATGGATCATCATCTGAAGCTTCAATCTTCATCAGATTTTGAGCTATTGACACCCCATAGACTGACCGAATAGCATCAATTCGTGAGGCCGTGGCAACAGAATGAACATCTGCTCTTGCAGCTCCATGCTGATTACAATAGCAAAGGGACAGAAAAAGAAAAACTCACAGTCCTGAGTTAATCTCCAGCATTGCAAGAAAAAGGATAATAGACATAAATGATCAGCCTGCCAGAGACTCACCTTTCTACAAGAGAAACTAACATGCATATGATGAATGGCAAAGCGGCTTAGCAAGTCTACAATCTTCGAGTAATCATCAGCAGAATTTTGTAGTGTCTTCCTCCGAGCAGCCATATTATAGAACAGATTCTCAACCTAATAATGTATTTTACGAAAATTACAACTTGGAAAACTAAGTGGAAGAGCCATGCATAAAAAGGTACATTCTTCAGAGTTCCATATGTTTAAATTAATCCCTAACGTTCCCACCATCAAACAGAAACTCTATTCAGATAATTGAATTATATATAAGACAGACACACAAAAAATGAAGACTTTTATTAGCTTTATAGCAAAATAGACCTGAATTTTCTAGTCCCTACCATTATCTGAGTTCCTTTTACAGCAGCACAGGCCTTGGGTTCGTGTTCCATGACTCCGTCCTTATAAGATGCCCTGAGACCATAAAACAAATTCAAAAAACAAACTACATAACCCATTGCTCTTCAAAATTAAGAAACCAACAAGAAAATTCAACTTTTTTTTTTTTTTTGGGTCAAAGACAACATCATTCGATTAGTAGAATCTCCTTCAAAATCACAATACAACATAGAACATATGTCTTTCTACTCAAATAGGCATTTTATCAAACAGTTAAGATGCATTATAATTACCTGTAACCATGCAATTGCCCTTGGGTAATGGTGGTAACGGAAACATGACCAACGTAGGTCATACTCGCCAACGCTTCACCTCGAAATCCCATCGACTTTATCGACTGCAAATCCTCAAACGTAGACAGCTTCGAAGTCGTGTGCCTCTCGCACAATATCGGCAAATCCTCGTACTAAAACAGCAAAATCAGGTTCACAATCGGAGGGGGAAAAAAATAATAAAAAAGGAGAGATATTTTCTTTCAATTTCCCGGAAAACTGAGAGAAGAGAAGACTGACTCGGATTCCGTGGCCGTCGTCGGAGACCTGAATGAGCTTGAGGCCGCCGTCCTTAACGACGACGTTAATGGAGGAGGAGCGGGCGTCGAGGCTGTTCTCGACGAGCTCCTTGACGGCGGAGACGGGGCGTTGGATGACCTCCCCGGCGGCGATTCTGTTCACCACCGACTCCTCTAGGCGGCGGATTACCGGAGGCTCTTTCTGTACTCTCTCTTCCTCTTCTTCTACTTCTTCCACTTCCATAACCATTGCGTCGTCGTCTTCCGCCATTGGAGGGTTTTGCGAGAGCTAACACAGTGCTCTCTCTCTCTCTCTCTCTCTCTCTCTTTTTTCAGGAGGAGATCGGTTTGGCAGAAAAGGCCGCGCTTTTAACTCCCCTGACTTGTAAATAAGGCGCCAAATTCCGGAGGCCGTTTCTGAAAGTTGAGTGGGATTTTCACGGATGGACCCCAATTTATCATTTTTATCTTACAATGGCCCATAATACTCCCAAATCCCACAATTTACCGTACATCAGGATTTTTTTTGCTAAATTTATCCATTTAATTTAGGAACTATGATATTCTATTGTTTTGGTCTCTGAACTTTTTGATTTGGAAAAATTATTTTCACTAGCTTATCAAAGAATTCAACCTGTCCAGATATAGGCGGGTAATGAAGTAACCCCCTGAAAGGTGTTGGGTTGGGGTAGGGCGGGCGGGTTGGTGTGTTGGATGCATGACCTAAAGATTAAGCGTGCATTAGGCGTATAGATTGGAGTTGAGTTTTTTGAGTTGGAATTATTTGATTTTCCAAAACTAATAAAACTTTCTGTTGATTTTTTAGAAAAAATAAAAAATAAAAATGTGTAGAGTTTTTCGTGTTGGAGCTGTTGGTCCAAATATACCTCATAAGCCTTTGTCATCTCCAAGAAGTGAAACCAAGAGCCCTAGTAGTGCAAGGACAAGATATTTGTGGCCTTGTTGACCATTCACGAAAGCCAACTTGTCAGTGTCACTGCGATTGGGATCCAATTACAAGCCCAAGTCACAAGTGATATCATTAAGAACAGCCCCAAGTCCCAACACCAGTGAGGAAGCTATACTTAAGCAGTAACAACTTAACAAAGACAGGAAAAAAAGAGGAAGAAGAAGAAAGAAAAAGCTTTGTTAAACTTTTTTATATTTTGGAGGAGATTATAATCTGCGTCTCTTCAGTTATCAAAGCTAATCAAGCTTATTGAAGAGCCGAACCTTTTTTTTTTTTAGCGGAATTGGAGACAGGGGATTTGAATTCTTCACTTTTTAATGAAGTTGTGTACAATTGCCTGCAACCCCAGAGCCGAATTATGCTTTAGTGCTTTAATGATATTCAGATATCAGATGAATATAAAAACAGACCACAGTTTTGGATTGTAGTAGCTGTTTAAGGCAATCTAGTCATTCAACGTTCAAAACAAAATTATTTAGTAAGGTATTAAAAGTATCTTATCAATAGAGACGGAGTTAGGAATTTACTTTACCGAGCACTGATATATATATATATATATATATATTTTTTTTTTTAATTTCTCATTATTGTTATTCTTTCTATAGGTACTAGAAAACGAAAGTGGATAATAAAATAAAGACGTCATAGCTGAGATTATTGAGAAAAAAAAAAATAGTGGCTAGGATTAAGAAAAACAGTTAAATAGCTTTAATTTAAATGGCCGCACATTTGATAAAAAAAGTTTTTTAAAAAGGCACATTTGAAAAATTAAGAAATCATATAACTTAAATTATAAATAAGATAAAATTGAGTGGTGGCGCGTGTCTTCACTAAGTCCCATGTAACTCTGTGGATGCTCATAAGTATCTCATTGGCACTATACAGTTGTATACCATCAATTGCATTAGAATCACTTTAACAAAAAACAAATAAATTTAAAAAACATGTGAATTTAGAGAGTGATATGATATATGTGTATATGTACGAGTTTTCAGTAACCATAAGTAATTAATTATCCAAATTATATAGATAAATGCATATCTTATTTATTATCATTTATGGCTTTTTTTTTTAAAACTAAACTAGTATAAATCATATCACAAAGCTAGAATAGCTGTATCCATTTATGAATAACTATTGAAACCGATAATAACATAAAACAAAAATAAAAAAAAGGTGCTTTTTCAAAATGGTCACCAGCTCCATTCGATTAGTGGGGCCTCCATTCTTGCTTTAGCCTTCAAGGAATCCCTTAATTTCAAGCAGGACCAATATTACATCTCCTAACATAGAACATATATATATATATATATATATATATATATGGAACTGCTATTCGTCATCTTTATAAAATGATATTTATAATTTTTTTGATAAGATATTATAACAAACAGATGATTTTAATGTAAAAAATTTTAATGATACTTATCATTTACACAAATATTTAAATAGTAAATAGTAATGTTACATGATTCTACGTTAAAGGTTATAATTGCATAATGTATCTGTCTATTGATACAAAATATTTCTTTTATGTAGTTATATATATATATATATTGGTCAGAATAAAACATATATCTTATATCATACAAAAAGTGCAGCTCTATCCCTATCAACTCAATAAAATGGTTGCCGGGCCACCAAGGTCACAATCCCACTCATCTATTATGATAATGAGAAAGAGAGAGACTTGCACTATTGACTACATCCACCATGTTGGAATAATCAAAAAGATGTGTGTTATCATCTTACTATTTCTTCACCAGAATTGGGCCAATGAACTTTTTAAGGAATATATCTCTTTTTTTTATTGCTTTTTTTTTTTTTCTCGCTCGAGTTTTTCTTTTATCAATTTAGGAAAATGGATCCAAGTAACATATTCCTTGGAATAATTTTGGTTTTGCACTTCCATTTTGGTTTAGTTTCTTTCTTGATTTTACGTTATGCAACAAAGAGTTTATTTGTTAAATGCTTATTACACATTTTTGCTTCCATGTTTATGAATATGCTTTGTAATTACCTTTTGTTGCTATCATCAGTTCACTATATGCAAAGACAGATTCTGATTTTCTGCTTTTTAGCTGTTTTTCCTTCTTGCATTATGTTCAGTGCAAATAATTTTTATTTTTTTGTTATTGAAAGGCTCTCTCATTCTCTTGCTTACAAACCTCCCAATTTTAATCTTTTGCGAACATGCCTCAACAATCATCAACCTCTTGCATGTCGGGCATATTTAGTACCCAAACCATCACCTTTAAAGACTGGAATGCCCATCTCCCCCGAAGCTTAATCCGATAACATAATGATCCTAAGTAGGTAGCTAATTTTGTTAATGCGCATCTCCCCCGAAGCTTAATCCAATAACATAAGGATCCTAAGTAGGTAGCTAATTTTGTTAATGCGCATCTCCCCCGAAGCTTAATCCGATAACATAATGATCCTAAGTAGGTAGCTAATTTTGTTGCATTTAATGACTATAGATAAAATTTATGCCCCTAATTGAACAAGTTATCATAAGATGTTGTCACACACCCCACCAAAAAAAAAAAAAAAAAAAACAACAACAACAACAACGAGAAGCACGCATATGCAGTCATTATTGGCTAACTACAGTTTATTTGGCTAACTCAAATCATAAAGAGATATCATGATGAAGTACAGATTGAGATAACATGATTGCTAAGGAGTGTATCTACTAAGAAATAAAAAAATGACTGAGAAGTAGTTAATCTTTTTCGCTGATCTCTCTTTTCTAGAACTACATAATCATTATACTAAAAAAACTAACCAACTTCACCTTTTTTTAACAGCTGAATAGCTTTAATAATGGTCCCAAGGACCGAAGTCCAAGAATCATCATCTGTAATATTTTGATTAATCCACCTTTAATCCTTATTCATCAACATTCCTTCATTATAAAACAAGGTATACCCCATCACAAAATAAAAACATAACAGAAAATAAGTAGCATTCTTCCTTGAAATTGGTTGGTGCACACCAAGAGACGTACCATAATTGTTCCATAATGAAACTTAATGCTCAACTGGTCAAAAAAACAAAAAACAAAGCTGAGATAGTACGACAAGGATAGGTACAAAAAAGTAGTATAAATTAATTTGTAACCAAAGCAAAAACAAGAAAAACAAAAATCAATGTTTACTTTAAGCCAGCTTTCAATCCTTCTCATATTCAGGTTTTTTTTTTTTTTTTTTTTTTTGTTGTTGTAAATCATGAATTCCAGACACTTTTTACCAATTAAAAAAATATATATTTTTAAGCGCAGAGAATCAACATTGAGAAAGACACTAAAATGACCAGAAGAAGCACACAAGTTCATATGGTATATTCATGTGGTATATTGTAAACTTATATAACTCACCTCCTTTCTAAGTGCTTGAATCTTGAATTACTCATTGCTTCAATTTTTAAATACTGAGAATCAACATTTATTTGAGTTGGTTAGTTTGAGTTGAAATATTTTAGTTGTAATAGTAAATTTTTTTGAATTTTCAGAAAAGACAAAAAACTTTTTGGGAAAAAGACAAAAACATTTTAAGAAAAAGACAAAAAAAGTACAGTTTGAATTGAAATGAGATGATGAGGCAAACAAAGTCTTAAAAAGATGCACCAATGATTAGAAGCAGAAAAGTCAATATCGGACATTGTAAACTAATTTCTCATCTCTTTTCTTAGTGTTTTAAATCCTAATTTCCCTATCAATTCAGCTGCCAAATTGGAACACAAGCTTTCTATTCATAAATAATTATCAATTTGATATCGATTTCCTAAAGCCTTAATTTTCCAAGAACTCGCTTATATATATATATATATATATATATATCATTGCTATAAATTATCAAAGAACTGTCTTATTTAGCTCTCAAACTCTTTTCATTAATAACCTAAATGCTTTCCACTTTCCAAATTTTGAACTTCCTTGGAAATCGAGTTGGTTTTATATTAAATCGGGTAAGTGGGAGGATTGCACAAGAAATGTGAGATCAAGCCTTGTCCGCTCGACCGAAGGCAAATGTCCAGTCAACCTCTATGTAATTCTTTTTGGTGTTACTTGACTAAAAACTCAAAATGACACTCTGATTATATCTCACGTTTACAAATTATCCAAATAATCTCGTCTATGATACATCATCTATGTAACATCTCCATAAGTTATTTGTGATTAACTTAAAACTACATTATGTTTTACCTTTCAGTACATTTTATCCTAAACTTCAATCCTTGTACCATTAGAATAGCCAAATTATAAATCCTCATATATATATATATATATATATATATATAACTCTTTATATAAGAGGTATGTATTCCATATCTATGAACCATGCATCATAATTTTCAAGTCTAGAGAAATACAAACTTGCAGCTATTATCGTTTCACTCATGGTATATCAAAAGATTCAAGTCATAAACACAAAGACCTAAAATCATATCGAAATTAAGATGAATTAGCATGATTATTATAGTAAACTGATTAGGTGGATATAAGACAAACCGATCCAATCCATCCAAAAAATTTTGGATATCCAAACACTATTGGATTGGACTTAGATGATTATTTAACTCATCTAATTGAATTGGATTGGATTGGATAATTGATTTAAATTTTGAAAATCTAATAAATCCAATCCAATCCAATCTATATACTTATGTTTTATATAAAAATATTTTATTTTATACAATATACAATAAATTAGTCGATTTATTTCTTTTGTTTTATTATGAGCTTGCGTTTTCTTTTTTCTTTTTTGTTTTTCTCTGCTTAACCCCTATTTTTGGGCCTTTAAAAAAACCATCACCTTATATTTTCTCTTAGAATCTTAGAAGAATCGATATCCATTTTCCAAAATAAATAAATAAAAATAAAAAAAACCTCACATCTAATTAACTTAAAATTTTTGTTTTATTAGTATTTAAAATATTGGGTGATAATTTTGTATATTGTTTTATGATGAATCGACGATTAGTAAGTATATTAATGTTTACAAAATGTGATTAGTCTATCCAATCAATTATATATTATGTCACATCATTTGATAAACTCATGCATTAAAAGCACAAAAAAATCGTTGAAAAGCATTTAGATTTTTTTTAATTGACATGATAAGTATATGATCGGCTAAACAACATATTAGACACCAAAAACTTAAGTAGATGATCTGAGTACTTCAATATCTTCTGCATGTGCATATTCTGTATGTATTATTCTAAACATTACATTATATGAGATTCATTACATTTCTCTTATTTTAAATAAAATTGAGAGTCATAACCAGGAAGAAAAAAATTTCCTTGCAAGATGTGGCTCGGCCACGATGAATTATAAATGTTCGTAATGAAAATAATTATCTCATCACTTGATTGTGCATGTTAGTTTACTAATACATCTCAAATAATTGATAAGAGGTGATAAAATAATTTTATATTCTAACACTCTTTGTGCGCAGGCTAAAAAATGGGAATACGTGTGTATAAATATTGTTTTGAAAATTCAACACAAATATTTAAGAAAAAGTCTGAAATATGTTAAATGTCCAATATGTGATAACAATATTAAAGGAGATAAAAAATATAAATATAAAAGGGTTTGAATTTAGAACCTCTTATTTTTAGATCACATTGAGTTATCAATTTATCTAAAAAAACGTAAACTAATAAAAGATGAATTGATAATTATTTTATATTAGTTTCAAGACGGTTCTGACTTGGCCATGACAAATTATAAATGTCTACAATGAAATTATTTGTACCATCACTCAATTAATTGTACCAACAATGCCCTCTTTCTTGTCGAAGAGTCAAATCAGTGGTTTCTTTTTGGTTGTAGTATGCAAGCTCATGAACACCAATATCTATATAAGGGTCCAAATGGGACCTATTGCATTAATTTCTGGAACTGTTAGAGCTTGTTTGGCAAGACAAAGATGGGACATGATCACCCGAAGGATTTGAAAATTTATGATAGTTCCGGACAGAAGAAAGGAGAATTCGGTACACTTATTTGACCCATCGATGTTAATCCTCAAATTAGTTTTTAACGGTTTAGATTGACACGAAAATTGGGGTAGAAAATTTACACTAGATTTCATTAAAAATATATATATATCTTTTTCTAATTCCTCTTCCAATGCGTGAGTAATTGTAATTGCCAAATTTATCTTATAATCATCGAGAATTATGTCTTTGGCCCAAATCATGTGCCATTATTAAATGCAATGGTGCTTCCTTCCCGCCCTATGCATGGCACCGATATCTCCGTTTCGCTGGCCTTGGAATCTCATGGACGGCGTACGATCTACCCATTCCCACAGCGCCCCGAAAACATCGCGCTTTCCTCTGACCAAACTCCTCTGCCACCTCTGACGGCTCGTCTTTCTCTGGGCCCGGTGGGATTTGTAAGAAGTTAGAGATATGAGCTTTTTATTTTTGGTTTTTTCATTTTTATATTTTTTTGTCGGTTATAATCCGTTGCATACCACCTTTAATCTGCACCATTGAAGTGTAATTGGATGGCTAATAAGCTTTTCCCCATTGATAGGGCAGAGTAAGTGTACCCCATGTTAGAATCTCCCTAGAGAAAAGAGAAAGAAGTAATTGAGGGACAGATTTCAAATTTTTTTTTTAAGTGCATATTACTCATTAAGTTCTGTGCAATTTTAGTCCCCTGTAGTTTTTCCCTAGCTATAATATTTTTAAACTATTAAAATATTATTATAATAATTATTTTGATTAATTTTTAGATATAATCTGTTGATAATTTATCAAAAAATGATACTAACTAATGGATTCTGTCTTAAAGTTAATAGAAAATAATATTGTAGCAATATTTTAATATTTAGAGACATTGCAACTTTGGTTTCTGATTTTTTTTTTATAACTAGAATACCCCTAAACTATTTAAATATTATTACAATAGTCGTTTCTGTTAATTTTTATACGGAATCCGGTAATTAGAATTACTTTTTCACCAAATTATTAATGGATTTCGTTTAAAAATGAACGGAAATGACTATTATAGGAACATTTTAATAGTTTAAAGGCATTTCATCTGTGAAAAAAAAAATTAGGGATCAAAATTTCACAAACTTAAAATTTAAAGGCCAACCTAGCAATTTACTCTCTCTCTCTCTTTTAATTTAACAACCTCAATTTTAATTTACTCTTTTTTTTTAATTAAACAACCACAATTTTAATCTCTTCTTGTATGAAGAGACTATAGGAGGGAATTTCTATGGAAACACAATAATAGAAAAGTACTCCTAATCCTCCATCGAATTTGTGTTCACATTTTAATCCTTTATATTGTCTTTTCTTTTACCAAACACAGCCTAATCTTACTTATAATTAATTTTCGTCGTGAAGTGGATCTGCCTTTTTTCTCATCGTTCCATTACAAATACAATTGCCGACTACAGAGCCAGGACAAAAAGATATGGGCACTCCTTATGAAGCATGTGCCACTTTATATATATTTCTATGTATAGATATACAGACAAAGGTGTAAGATTTTGGATTACAGCCACAAACCTTTGCGAAGTGTCGGTGCATGAATTAGCCTTAAATTTATGGAGTTTTTGATAAAGAGTGTTATCTATATATGAATAGAGATAAGAGATATAAAAAATTAAGCAAATTATGTGGGCTCAAATATTGTAATAGACAAATGTGTATCAGAGCTCTTTGATTTCGATAGATCAGATTTTTTTTTTTTTGGGGTTATTTATAGAGGTTTTTATTAGAGTATTGTACGATTCAATTATTAATGTACTTATTTAAGTGTTTATTTTTTAGACTCAATATATGTCTATCTTTTTTTATTTTTTAATGTCATACGAGTTTACTGATAGAATAGATGATTTATGCATTATAATTTTCTTTCGAGGGAAAAATTAGAATAAACAAATCGTTGTGGATACAACTTAGGATGGAAAACGAACGTGTACATGAAAACGAAAATTAGATTTTCATGATGAAAGCAGATTCTATTAATGTAGTGGTTTTTAAAAAGGTACAAAGGATTATGTTATTTTCAATTTCAATAAAAGTCACTTTTAATATAAAATCTGCAAGTTTTGTTATTAATTAATGCCACTTAAATTTAGAAGTATCCGTTAATATTCAGTTGGTCACCTGCCCTTCAAGAAAATAATAATAAAATAACAAGGTAGAAAACAAAGTGTCCTAATGTGTCCAACCCAAGAACAGGTCAGGGCTAGGATAAGATAAGAGATTTGGAATTTAATTGAGTGATTATCATGTTTTTTTGTAAGCCATTAAGCTATAAGTTGGGGGAAAAAATATATTAAAATAGTTTAGTGACAAAATCAGATATGTTGTGAGGGGGCTATATATACGTAAAAAAATATAAAATAAAAATAGAAAACAAAAAATTAAGGGGAGATTTGGAGGGGACTACATGTGTTCTTATACAACAATATATATATATATATGGGTATGACCTTAATAGTTATTCCAATATTTATTCATCGGTGGTTACCGTTATTTTAGCTTTTAGATACAAATCCGACGGTTATAATGAATTTGGTAGTTGATTGAAAAAACTTACGACAATTAATGAGCATTAAACTTATAAAAGTCATTAAATACAAGTTTGGATAGACAACTTGTTCTTACCTCCTTGATCTGGCTTTTTTAGAATTTTTTTTTAAAATTAAATATAATCTAAATTAAAGATTTATTCTCTAATTTTTGACTCATCGTTCCATTCCAGGATTTTTTTTTTCTTTTTCAATCTACCTTTTTTTTTCCCCCTTTATATTCTGTAATTGTATTTTTTTAAAAATAAAAAAAATTTCGGTTCAAGAACTAAATTATCGAGAATCCTATTAGCTACTGTGACAAACACGTTAGAGAAGCGAACCAACAGTTTCTAGGGGAAAAATCTTAACCCAAAAAAAAAAGAAAAGTATGCGTTATATTGGCCTTTGTATAATTAAAAAGGAAAAAAAAAAAAAAAAGCTCCTGCGTTTTTTTTCCCCTTTAATAAGATATGTATTGTTAAAAATTAGGGGGAAAAAAAAAGAACAACCTCCATATGCGTCAGTCAATCAAATATGCAGTGTCCATATGAAAATTTTGAAAGAAATTTATTTTTTAAAAAATTATAATAGAATAAAAAACGAAATTAAAATTAGAAAAGATAAAAATTATATTTCATTATTGGATTTTGAATTCCAAATATTCATTTATCCACCTCAAATAATAATAATCTTTTAATTAATATTTAAAGTAAATTGATTGTTTAATATTCTAAAACAAGTCATGAAAAAGACCACATCATCAAATGTAATTAATGTTTGCTCTATTTATTTATAATCTTGTCTTGTAACTATCCATGATTACAAAAATACAATAACCATCGAAAACTCTTATATATATATATATATATATAAAATACCTATATTTAAAAGAATGAATAAATATTTTTGATTTTGCCTCCAATGACTCTCACGTAGGTACCACGTAGATGCTTACGTGATGGCACAATTAATGTCTTTTTTTTTTTTGTTATAGTTATTGTTTTGTTTATCTATTCCGCACATGCAAAGGGCATGTAATAAAACCAATAGGTTAAAAAGAAGGGAGAAGGAGTGAGAGAGAGAGAGAGAGAGAGAGAGAGAGCTGTGGGGAGCTTATGACTTCCGGTGCTAATGACCCAAAAACATGAGAAACGCAAAAGAAATCATGATCTCATCGGGCCAGTATGCACGAATAAGAAGTTGGATGTGAAATAATTAACAAATATAATTAATTAAATAAATAAACTTCTTTCACGATTAAAAAAGCTTTTTTCTGAAAAAAGAAAAAGAAAAAACCCCATCACTGATTGATATTTTTGAGACAATGATTATCTTTTAATTTAACAAAATTTGAGACGTTTGTTAAAAAAAAAGTTCCAAAATGTCATTTTTCTACATATCCAACCAAAAAAAAAAAAAAAAAACACACACACACACATTTGACGCATTCGATTAAAGTAAGATGTATGAGTCATTTATAGTCAATATGGATATATAGTGTTTATGTGGTTGTTGATGGGTAAATCTTGATCAACAAATCCTGCAATAATAGGAATCCCCAAGAACTATCACGAACGTAAGATAACACAAAATAGTAAAAGCAAAGAATGTAGAAAATAAAGAACACATAGATTTATGAAGGTTCACCACAAATTAATTGGTTACATTCTCTCTTGGAGCTTGGTATAATATTTATAACGTGACTTAAGGTTTCTGAAGGTCATTTACTATATATTTATAGCATTTTAAGAGATAACCTTGAACTAATATTCAAAATACAAATATTTTATATTAATTTGAATGCAGAGATACTTTTCAATAATATAGATTATAATTATAGATATGGTTAATCTTGACTGGTACTTTGATATTCCAATATCTGAAATTTTGTAAATTGTCACTAGTGAATTAGGCCACGTCAAGGGGCGGCTATCTATCAATAGTGGTTGTAGACATAGTTTGCAGTAAATTTACATCTGATTTCACCATAAAATATAGAGTTTGAATTCTTAAATCCCAAACTCAACAAAAAAAAAAGTATAGTTTTTAATTAATGTAGAATTTATCTATAAATTATTGGTACTTTGAGTCTTTGACCACTTAATTCAAGAATTATAGCACAGTTACTGATAAATGGTAACTTTCGTCCCTTTTCAACGTTTCTAATTCAATACATTCCTACTTCATATTAACTCGTAATTTTTCATCTAAAAGCGGATTCGTTCCCCTTTTTTTTTTTTTTTTTTTTTTTTTTGGAATTTAAGGATAGGGGATTTAAACCCTACACTGAAATTATTGTTAGTCCATGCTTAGAAGCGGATTCTTTTGGTGTAAAATTAATGTAAAAATATATGCGAGTTTGAGTTGCTTTCTTTTTCTATTTCCTGATTTGAGTAGTTTACTATTGTTTTCGGGAACTGCTCATTTGGCAATCTTTTATATTTCCTTAATTATCTCCATGGTGAAAATTTTTCAAGTTCAATTCTTCTCTAGTGTTTTCTTTGAAGAATTTTTTTCCCCCTCAATGAGTTTGAAAAAAAAAAAATTCCTTACTGAGATTGTACGATCTTGATCTAGTATATCTTTATTAGATTTTGTTTGCAAATGTATAATATGGTACATTATACTACTAGAAATGTCAAATGATTTTGAATTGCAACGTGTCATATTTTTAATAATTGAATTTATCAAATGAACGCATTCTTCAAGCTTTATTCAATTTTGCTTGTACCTTTTTCTTTGTTTTCTCATCATCCCAATATGGTGTGTGTATATATTTTGGACCTTAAACGGGGATTCATATTCTATATCTTTAGATAGAATCAGATATGATATTATCGTTAAACTATATATACAATCGTAGATATTATATCTATATATGTAAATATATAATTATTATTTTATAATGCAGGAAAAGTTTCGAAAAAGGTCCTGACTTAATTGAGATATTCTTTTGAAAAAGAAATAACATTGACTTGTCAGAAATATTGTTTAATCAATCAATTGATCATTTTATTTTATATAGTTTTGTAAAATTTTCATCTTGGCATTTATATTATAGGTTGATCAACAATATGGGTTTTACACCACCTTTTTAGTTTTTTAGTTTTTATTTTTCATAGTTTTCATAGGTTGATCAGCAATTTACTCTCTCTCTCACTTTTTTTTTTTTGATTAAATAACCTCAATTTCAATTTACTCTTTTTTTTTTTTAATTAAACAACCTCAATTTTCAATCTCTTTTAGTATGAAGAGATTATAGGAGGGAATTTCTATGGAAACACAATAATAGAAAAGTACTCCTAAACCTCCACCGAATTTGTGTTCAAATTTTAATCCTTTATATTGTCTTTTCATTTACCAAACACAGCCTAATCTTAGTTATAATTAGGACCTATTTGGTGTTTGAGTTTGAGTTAAGATTTTTAATTTTTAATAGCAATTTTTATTGACTTTTAAGAAAAAAAAGATAAAAAATTTTTTCAGAAAAAGGAAAAAATTAAATTTAAATCTATGAATTTGAATTTGACATTCAAACTCACCCTTAATTTTTGTCGTGAAGTGGATCTGCCTTTTATTTTATTTTTTTTCTCATCGTTCCATTGTAAGTACAGTTGCCGACTACAGAGCCAGGACAAAAAGATATGGGCACTGCTTACGGAGCATGTGCCACTTTATATATATTTCTATGTATAGATATACAGACATAGGTGTAAGATTTTGGATTACAGCCACAAACCTTTGCGAAGTGTCGGTGCATGAATTAGCCTTAAATTTAGAGAGTTTTTGATAAAGAGTGTTATCTATATATAAATAGAGAGAAGAGATATAAAAAATTAAGCAAAATATGTGGGATCAAATATTGTAATAGACAAATGTGTATCAGAGCTCTCTCGATTTCGATAGATCAGATTTTTTTGTTTTTGTTTTTGTTTTTTGTTATTTATAGAGGTTTTTATTAGAGTATTGTACGATTTGATTATTAATGTACTTATTTCATTTATGAGACTCGATATGTGTGTATATATATATTTTTAATGTCTTACGAGTTAAACCGATAGAATAGATGATTTATGCAATATATTCTTCTTTCGAGGAAAAATTAGAATAAACAAATCGGTGTGGATACAACTTTGGATGGAAAACGAACGTGTACATGAAAATGAAAATTAGATTTTCATGATGAAAGCAGATTCTATGAATGTAGTGGTTTTTAAAAAGGTACAAAGGATTATGTTATTTTCAATTACAACAAGTCACTTTTAATATAAAATCTACTACTTTTGTAATTAATTAATGCCAAATAAATTTAGAAGTACCAGTTAATTCCAGTTGGTAGCCTGCCCTTCAAGAAAATAATAAAAAAACAAAAAGATAGATAACAAAGTGTCCTAATGTGTCCAACCCAAGAACAGGCCAGGGCTAGGATAAGATAAGAGATTTGGAATTTAGTTGAGTGATTATCATGTTCGTTATAAGCCATAAAGCTATAACTTTGACAAAATCAGATATGTTGTGATACGTAAAAAAATAAAAAATAAAAATAAAAAATTAAGGGGAGGTTTGGAGGGGACTATAAGTATTCCTATACAATGATATATATATGGATGTGATTTCAATAGTTATTCCAATATTTATTTATTGGTGGTTATCATTATTTTAACTTTAGATACAAATTTGACGGTTGTAATGAATTGGGTAATTGATTAAAAAAATTATGACGATTAATGAGCATTAAACTTTTAAAACGTCATTAAATACAAATTTGAATAGACAATTTGTTCTTAACTTGTTGATGTGACTTTTTTTAGAATTTTTTTAAAAAATTAAATAAAATCTAAATTAAAGATTTATTCTCTAATTTTTGAATCATCATTTCCATTCCGGATTTTTTTTCTTTTTAAATCTACTTCTTTTTTTTTTTTTTGGCTTTATATTCTGTAATTGTATTTTTTGAAAAAGAAAAAATTTCGGTGTAAGAACTAAATTATGGAGAATCCTATTAGCTACTATGACAAACACGTCAGAGATGCGTTATATTGGCCTTTGTGTAATTTATTATTATTATTTTTTTAAAAAGGAACAACCTCCATTTGCATCAGTCAATCAAAAATGCAGTGGCCATAAGAAAATTTTGAAAGAAATTTATTTTTTTTTAAAATTATAACAGAATAAAAAATGAAATTAAAATTAGCAAAGAGAAAAATTATAATTCATTATTGGATTTTGAATTCCTAATATTCATTTATCCACCTCCAATAAAAATAATCTTTTAATTAATATTTAAAGTAAATTGATTGTTTAATCTACTATAACAAGTCATGAAAAATGCCATATCATCAAATGTAATTAATATTTGTTCTATTTTTTATACTTTTATCTTGTAACCATCTATGATTACAAAAACACAGTAACTATTGAAAACTCTTCCACACACACATATATATTACTTACATTTAAAAGAGTGAATAAATATTTTGGTCTTGCTTCCAATGACTATCACGTAAGCTCCACGTCGATGCTTACGTGGTGACACAATCCACGTCATGTTTTTTTTTTTTTTTTGCTTGTCTCTTCCTGCATGTAATAAAACCAATAGGTTAAAAAGGAGGGAAAGGGAGAGAGAGAGAGAGTTGTGGGGGAGCTTAAGTGTTCCCGTGATGAGAAATGCAAAAGAAATCATGATCTATTTATCGGGCCAGTATGCACGAATAAGAAGTTGGATGTGAAATAATTAACATATCTAATTACTTAAATAAATAAACTTCTTTCACGATAAAGAAAAAAAAAAAAAAAAAAGAAAAGCTTTTTTCTGGGGAAAAAAAAAACAGAGAGAAAATCCTATCATTGATTGATATTTTTGAGACAACGATCATCTTTTAATTTAACAAAATTTGAGACGTTTATTAAAAAAAAGTTCAAAAAATGTTATTTTTCTACATATCCAAAGAAAAAAAACATTTGAAGCTTTCGATTAAAACAAGATGTACGCATCATTTATGGTCAATACGGATATAAAGTGTTTATGTGGTTGTTGATGGATAAAACTCGATTAACAAATCCTGCAATAATAGGAATCCTCAAGAACTATCACGAACGTAAGATAACATAAAACAGTAAAAGTAAAGAATGCAGAAAATCAAGAACACATAGATTTATGAAGGTTCACCACAAATAAATTGGTTACGTCCTCTCTTGGAGCTTGGGGTTTCATTAGCTTTTATAAAGTTACAAGTACTATAATATGTATAACGTGACTTAAGGTTCCCGAAGGTCATTTACTATGTATTTATAGCATTTTAAGAGACAATCTTGAACTAATATTTAAAATACAAATATTTTATATTAATTTGAACGTGGAGATACTTTTCAATATCATAGATTATAATTGTATGGATAATCTTGACTGGTGATTTGATATTCAAATATCTGAAACTGTGTAAATTGTCACTATTGAATCAGGCCACGTCAAGGGGCGGCTACCTATCAACAGTGGTTGTGGACATAGTCTGTAACAAATTCACATCTAATTTCACCATAATATATAGAGTTTGAATCTTGAAATTCCAAACTCAAAAAATACCATATAGTTTTTATTGGTCAAGCTAATTAATGTAGAATTTATTGATAAATTATTGGTACTTTGAGTCTTTGACCACTTAATTCAAGAATTATAGCACAGTTACTGATAAATAGTAACTTTCTCCCTTTTCAACGTTTCTAATTAAGTACATTCCTACTTCATATTAACTCCTAGTTTTTCATCCAAAAGCGGATTCGTTTTTCATTTTCATTTTTTTTTTTTTTTTGAATTTGAGGATAGAGGATTTAAACTCTAAACTGAAATTACTATTAGTCTATGCTTAGAAGCAGTTTCTTTTGGTGTTAAATTAGTGTAAAAAATATATGCAAATTGGAGTTGCTTTCTTTTTCTTTTTCCTGACTTGAGTAGTTTACTATGTTTTCGGGAACTTCTCATTTGGCAATCTTTTATATTTCCTTAATTATCTCCAATGTGAAAGATTTTCAAGTTAAATTCTTCTCTAGTGTTTTCTTAGAAGAATTTTTTTTTCCTCAATGAGGTCGAAAGGTTGGAAAAAAAAATTCCATACTGAGAGTGTACGATCTTGATCTACAATATCTTTATTAGATTTTGTTTGCAAATGTATAATATGATACATTATACTACCAGAAACGTCAAATGATTTTGAATTGCAACTTGTTAATTGAATTTATCAAAGGAACGCATTCTTCAAGCTTTATTCAATTTTGCGTGTACCTTTTGCTTCGTTATCTCATCATCCCAAGATGGTGCGTGTGTATATATATATATATATATATATATATATATTTTTTTTTTTTAACTTAACATGAGAATTCAAACTCTATATTTTTAGATAAAATTAAATGTGATATTATCGTTAGATTATATCTATAATCACGTATATTATATCTATGTATATAAATATATAATTATTATTTTATAATGTAGGATAAGTTTCGAAAAAGGTCGTAACCAAATTGAGATATTCTTTTGAGTATCAGTGCTAGTTGCTTCCGCTCGTTAGTTTAAGAAAGAAATAACATTGACTTGTCAGAAATATTGTTTAAGCAATCAATTAATTATTTTATTTTATAGTTTTGTAAAATTTTCATCTTGCTATTTATATTATGGGTTGATCAACAATATGGGTTTTACACCACCTTTTTTGCTTTTTTTTTTTTTATTTTTTATTTTTCATTTTTGTTGAAACACGCAATGGTCTGTTTGATATTGTTTGTCAAAGGCTTGTTTTGGAGATGTGTTTTGGATTTAAAATGAGATTAGTTTTGAAAATGTACGTATGAAGAGGGAAAAAAAAAGTGTTGGAGTGAAAAAGTTTAAAATTTTAAAAATTTGTTGAGGAAAAAAAAATAAATATGAATTTTGTTTCGTTACTTTCTAAATTTTATGCAAATTTATTTTAAAAAATATCATTTGAACTTAAAATAACAAAGTTATAGATATTAAAATTTGAATTTATTATAAATATTTGAAGATATGAATAGTAAAAAATAGTTTTAAATTGATGAAAAAGACAAAAAAGTTTTCCAAATCAGTATAGCCCCCCAAACGGACCCTAAAAGTTACCTTTTGACTTCTCGTGTCCAAAAGTAATTTTTGAAAGCTTTTAAATAATCTATCAAAAGAGCTCCAATTTCCAAAAAAGCTTCATATTGTCAAAGTTAGGGAAAAATAAAAATTCATTTGAATAGACTTTAAAACTTGTGCAATAATTTAAATTAGACTTCTATATCATTTTGACTTTATAAATTCCTTTAAAAATGTGATTCTCAACTACTTGTCGAAAAGTCACAATATTTATACTTTTATTTTTCTACTGGTTAAAAACAAAGTAAAATCTCTGTTAAACAGATCTAAACAAAACTACTTCAATACATCTACGCGTCCTCTTTTCTTCTCACTTAATTGGTGAAGAGGGAGAGAAAAATAATAACAACAACAATAATAATAATAAGTTAGAAGCATGCAATAAAGAATA
This sequence comes from Ficus microcarpa, assembly GCA_025413485.1. Classification (NCBI taxonomy): domain Eukaryota; kingdom Viridiplantae; phylum Streptophyta; class Magnoliopsida; order Rosales; family Moraceae; genus Ficus; species Ficus microcarpa. Next base: position 48,676,479 of record CM046377.1, on the reverse strand, counting down.
GTATTAAAAGAAGGTTAGACGTAAGACGTCTACGTAATGAAGAATACAGAAGTGTAGTTAATTGAGGATGACAAAAGAAATCCATTCGTGGAGCTACCAAAATGGTCATGACTTGTGATAGTGGTGGTGGTGGTGGTGGCGGCTTTTCTTTAGCTTAAAAATTGTGCTTTTACCTAAGACCCCCACCCCCTTTAGAATTAGAATTTGGGGCAGGTGCAACAACCGTACCACCTTTATTGGTTCCATCAGGTTATCCCACATGAAACCCAACATTATATATGTGTGTATATATATATATATATATATATATATATATAAAAAGAGGGATTGCTATCCAACATCCTCCTTATACGACATTTGTAATTTTTTGTTGCACATTGTATTAATCAGGTGATTTCAATGTAATATTTTTCAACTTGTATCGTGTGAAAATATTCTAAATAGTAAGTTACATATCAATCAATTAGTTATTATAAGTTTTTAAACATAAAATTACAAGTGTCAGATAGTATCTGGTGTCAGATAGTATCTGGTATCAGATACAAAACAATTCCTATATATATGAACTATGTAAAAAAAAAAATTCATGTTGTAAATAATCAATCATACATAGGACCATGACATGTAAAAAAAAAAATTTGTTTTAAAAATTAAATTTAACAATCATGTAAGGAATAGTATATTATGGTTGTAGGCATTACTAGCTTAGTGATAATTTAAAATCAAACTTTATTATAAGGTGGAGAGTTTGAACCCTTTACTCTTAAATAAATTAAAAAAAAAGATATACTACTTTAAAAAAAAAAAAAAGATATACTACTTTTAAAAAATAAAAAATAAAAAGGTATATAATATTGGTTTTAATAAAATATTTTATCGTCAGGCATTTTCAACATTATTATTTCATGAAATAAATATCACACGACTTTTTTTATATAAAGAATAAAGAAACACCTTTCACTTTTACATCTTAGTTATGGTTTAAGACTGTTTTTCGCGAACAAATGCAGCCTTTTCATTGCATTTATAAGAGTAATTAAATTTGCTTATTGTTGAATTCAAACATGATATTTGATACAATGTCTGACATTCTCAAGTGAACGTTATGTTAAGGTGCTTTATTAAATCCTAGTATATACGACACGATCTAACGATTTAAAGCATAATTACTGTATTAAATATCGCATGCTAAAACTAACACACAAACTTTTTTTTTTTTTTTAAAATAATAAGCAATACCAACATAGCATTAACGTAGAAAATATAATTCTCTTAATTAACAGACAACTTAAATCCATAAATCCAAATGGGCTTCTTATGATAGGTCTCATGTTTATAGTGTATTATTTGATTTTATTGTTGAATAGTGTCAAAACCACATGGTAATGAGAAAAGTAATATATAGAAAAAAGAACAAACAATTTTTTTTTTTTATATATAAATCCGACAGTTGAAAAAAATAAAAATAAAAAAACAAAGCTTAGTGATAGTTTTTTTGAAGAAATTAAGTTAGATGCAAGTTTTGTACACTTATTTAAAAAAAATGATCGAACTTAAAAAGAAAAAAAAAAGTAATTATTAAATGTTAATTAAGCACCACATTTTGTGATTAATTAATGCAAATATATATTGCTATTAATCAATCAGTTAATTGACTGTATCCACTGAGTCAGATATATATTTTTTTATAAGAAAATCACTATTTCTCTAATTTTGTGAAGCTTGAATCATTTATTTAAGAAATGCTTTTAAAACTGGACCACTTTTTATACTAATCTCCAAATCCAAAAATAATATATAGAAACATATTATATATATATATATATAGAGAGAGAGAGAGAGAGAGAGAGAAAACAGAGAGAGAACAGAAAAAGTGTGAGTGGTCCTCAACAGTTCACAACTTTGTTTGACTCTACATTAGCAGACACAAGACAATAACAGCACACAACACACAAAAAATGCCCACAAGGCCTAAAAGGCCTAAAAGGCGAAAGTGAAAATAGCAACAATCCCGTTTCCCTTTGCTCTCGTCCCCTATTACCAACAAAATAAACGCATCATCCCCGTCCCCATCCCCATCCATCACACGCAAATAATGCAACCGTGTCCTTTGTTCCCTTTCGTTTTGCTTTTTACTCCTCCTTTCCCAACGTTGCTACCTTCCAAATCCTTCTTCTCCCAAGTTTCTTTTTCCTTTTTGTTTCCTTCCTTTTCTCTAATTATTTCTTTCTTTCTTTCTTTCTTTTCTTTTCCAAAAATCCCACTCTATCTTTTTCTTCTCTACTTTCTGGGTTTTTGACGTTTTGGACTTGAGATCTTTTTTTTTTTTTTTTTTTTTTTTTGTCCAAATCTTTTTTTATCCTCTCCGTGAAGTTCCCTCGAGAAACATGTGGATATGGGTCTATTTTGGATAATTTAAAAAAGAAGAAGAAGAAGAAGAAGCACCCAACCAAAAAGAGTCATCTTTTTTTTGTTTTTTTTTTGTTTTTCTCAAGATAAGAAGTTCATTTATGCTATTCTACACCGGGAAGTCCAATGGTTTAGTCATATTCTCGTTTCTCGAGCATTCTTAATTTGGTTTGTTTTTTCATGGTTTACGATGTTCATTTAAGAGAAATTCTCGCTTCTCAAGACGTTCTTTCTCTTCTCTTCTACTCTTAGCTCTGCCAAACATTTTCTGTTCTTCTCTGCTTATATTTTCCCGGGATTTGCCTTTGAAGTTTCTGAGAATAAAACGTTCAACGTTTTCAGGTACTGTTATTCCATCACTTCTGATCAAATTTGTTCCTTCATTTTTATTTTTTTATTTTTGAAAGTTTTCTGGAAGAAAAGGTTAGTTCACATCTGCGTTTCTTCTGATTTGAATGTTGGAAGACATTCTAGATTCCAAAAGCTACTTTACTTTTCTGTTCCTCTGCTGTTTTTGCTTAAAAGTTTTCCTGTACGGTTTTTCTTTTCCTTTTTTATTATTATAATTATTGTTTGTTTTCCGTAAAAGTGCAGTTCATTCTATAGTATTTAATGTTGGATTATTCATTAAAAAAGAAATCATTTGATTAATTATAAAAATTTACAGTCTAATATGCAGAACTAATTCCAGTTAAATCATAAAAAATTAGTTTAATAACTAATACAATTTTACTTCTCGATAAAGCAAAAATATTGTTTATATCCTAAGTTTTTTTATTACGTACATTCTATTATGTTCATGATTGCCCAGTAAAAGTATTTGATTTCTAATCTAATTAGTCCTTTTTATTCTCAATTAATTTAATCAGTAGTGCTTTTAGTTGAGATTTGAAAATTCACCACTTAAAAAAAAAAAAAAAAAAAAGGTGGTGAATTCTCAAATCTCAACTAAAAGCACCTCAGATTAAGCTAATTGAGAATAAAAAGGACTAATTGCAGATTGCCCAGTAAAAGTATTTGATTTCTACTCTAATTTGTCCTTTTTACTCTCAATGAGCTTTAATCTGTGGTGCTTTTAGTTGAGATTTGAGAATTCACCACTTTAATTTTTTTTTTTTTACTTTTATTTATTTATTTATTTATTTATTTTGCCTTTGCTTAGAGAGGAGAAAAAAAAAATCGTAGATGTAATTAAGGATTAATAATGAGTGACTTCAAAGTATGTCCTTGTCCTACTTTTCTTTACATCAATGATCCATTGCCACTCACAAGAAAATTGACGTTCCAACGCCCTAATTAAAAATTAATACTTTATTACCATCTTAAATTACCTTTTTTTTTTTTTCTTTTTCCATGTCTTATGTTTATAATATATATATTTTTGCTACAGATGAAGATAATGATTATTTCAAGGATGGCTGTAACGAATTGGTACTCTTTCTGATCAAGAATCTTGTTGCTTTTCGTCTTTTACAATTTTGCCCCTCCCAATGGCGGAAAGTACATTTGTGCCCCTCCACTTGCTGCCGATTTTCATATGCCTATCTTTTCTTCTGTTCCCGCCTTATTGCATGACTTTAACGGTCGAGACACAAGCGCTTCTTCAGTTCAAGAAACAGCTCAAAGACCCTCTCAACTTTCTTGATTCATGGCGGGACTCCGAATCAACGCCTTGTAGCTTCTTTGGCGTCAAGTGTGATCCGGTTTCTGGGAAAGTCACCGAAATCGTTCTCGACAACAAGTCACTCTCCGGTGAGATTTCGCCTTCCGTGTCTGTGCTTCAGAGCTTGGCTGTGCTCGCATTGCCCTCGAATGAAATTTCAGGCAAACTTCCTTTTCAGCTGAACAACTGTACTAATCTCAGAGTGCTGAATTTCACCGAAAACGACATGACCGGAACAATCCCGGATCTTTCCCCGCTTAAGAATTTGAAGATTCTTGATCTCTCCATTAATTACTTCTCTGGCAAGTTTCCCGCTTGGGTTGGGAATCTGACTGGCCTGCGCGCGCTAGGACTTGGGGTAAACGAGTTCGACGAAGGAGAAATTCCCGAGAGCATTGGGAATTTGAAGAACCTGACTTGGCTGTACCTTGGGGATTCCCATTTGAGAGGTGAGATCCCCGAATGGCTTTACGAACTCAAGGCGTTGACAACGTTGGATATGTCGAGAAATAAGATCTCCGGGAAGCTCTCCAAGTCGATTTCTAAACTGCAAAACCTTAATAAGATTGAGCTTTTCAGAAACAATCTGACAGGAGGAATACCGATGGAGATCGCCGAACTCACTCATCTGCAGGAGTTTGATATTTCTACGAACAAGTTGTCCGGGACAATACCATCGGAGATCGGAAATCTGAAGAATTTGACGGTTTTCCAGCTATACAAGAACAATTTTTCTGGAGACATCCCTGCAGGATTTGGAGACATGCAATATCTTTCTGCGTTCTCGATCTACAGAAACCGTTTTTCTGGTGAGTTGCCAGCGAATTTGGGCCGATTCTCTCCGTTGCAAAGCATCGACATATCCGAGAATCAGTTTTCAGGTGAATTCCCAAGGTTTCTATGTGAGAATAGAAAGCTGACATTCTTACTCGCTTTGCAAAATAGTTTTTCTGGAGAGTTGTCAGATTCTTATGGAAATTGTAAAACCCTGGAGAGGTTTAGAATCAATAAGAATCGCTTGTCGGGCAAAATCCCAGATGGTATCTGGGAACTTCCACTTGTAAAACTGATCGATTTGAGCGATAATGATTTTAGGGGACAGATATCGTCGAGAATAGGTTTCTCTACCAGCTTGACTCAGTTGCTATTGGGGAACAACAGTTTCTCGGGCAATCTTCCACCGGAGCTCGGAAAGCTTACAAACTTAGAAAGGCTCTACTTGAGTAGCAACAACTTCTCTGGAGAATACCGGCAGAAATTGGTGCTTTGAAGCAGCTGTCATCTTTGCAACTTGACGAAAATTCGTTGACAGGATCAATACCACCTGAAATGGGTAACTGCATCAGAATAGCAGACTTAAATCTCGGTTCGAATTCTTTGACTGGTAGCATCCCGCATACGCTCTCGCAGATGAGCTCTCTGAACTCGCTAAATCTTTCTCGAAATAAGCTGACTGGTGTTATTCCACTAGATCTGGAGAAGCTGAAACTAAGTTCTATAGACTTTTCCGGAAACCAGTTCTTTGGAAGAGTTCCGTCGGATCTTTTGACTATGGGCGGGGACAAAGCCTTCCAGGGAAATACAGGACTCTGCATTGATCAGAACATGAGGGCTCATTCAAATTCGGCAATGAATATTTGTTCCAGCGAACCCGGTCAGAAGAACCTTCTCAAGAGTAAACTAGTTTTGTTCTGCATTATAGCGTCTGCATTGGTAGCTATTCTGGCCGGTTTACTCTTCGTGAGTTATAAGAACTTCAAGCATGGTAACACCGACATCGACAGTAACTTGGAAGAGGGGAAAGGAGCGGAAGCAAAATGGAAGCTCGCGTCTTTCAACCAATTGGAATTCGATGTAGAGGAGATATCTGGTTTGGAAGAAGACAATTTGATTGGAAGTGGCAGCACGGGGAAAGTTTATCGCCTCGACTTGAAGAGAAATGGGAGTACTGTGGCTGTGAAGCAATTATGGAAAGGCGACGCCGTGAAAGTTTTGGCAGCGGAGATGGAGATTTTGGGCAAGATCAGGCATATTAATATACTGAAGCTTTACGCCTGCTTGATGAAAGGAGGATCTAGTTTCCTGGTGTTCGAGTACATGGCCAACGGTAATCTGTTTCAAGCGCTTCACCGTGAGATCAAATGTGTGCAGCCGGAGTTGGACTGGTATCGGAGGTATATAATAGCTTTGGGAGCGGCGAGGGGAATCGCTTATTTACACCATGATTGCTCGCTGCCGATTATACACAGAGATATAAAATCAACCAACATTCTCCTCAATGAAGATTACGAGCCTAAAGTTGCTGATTTCGGCGTTGCAAAGGTTGCTGCTCACAAGGGTTCCGATTTTAGCTCGGTCGCTGGTACTCACGGCTATATTGCTCCTGGTGAGTGTCCGAAATATCTTATTTTGTGTTCTCACTATCTTTTTCAATTGATTGAGCTTCTAATTTATTTTGTTTGATGGAAAATTTCTTGCCTTTAAATGAATTCCTACCAATTATCTTCCATATTATTATAATTGGCGAAAGTTATTAATGAAAATCCGAGCTTAACAAGAGGAAACTTGGGATGTTTTCTTTTTATTCCATGTTTGCTCAACATATTGTGTTTATATGTCTCCTTTCGAATCGAAAAATTTCTCTCTCTGACATCGATCGAGCTCTTTCCTAACGTCGATACTAACTAATTTCCTTTTCAGAGCTGGCTTACACTCTCAAAGTCACTGAAAAGTGCGATGTGTACAGCTTCGGTGTGGTCTGCTCGAGCTAGTAACCGGCAGAAGACCAATTGAAGACGAGTATGGAGAAGGAAAGGACATTGTCTACTGGGTTTCGACACACCTCAACAATCGTGAAGATGTCATGAAAGTTCTTGACTGTAGAGTGGCGTCTGAAGTTGTTGAAGACGACATGATCAAGGTCCTCAAGGTTGCCATTTCTTGCACCAAGAAGCTTCCTTCTCTCCGCCCGACCATGCGAGAGGTAGTCAAAATGCTTGTCGATGCCGAGCCTTGCACTCCAGGTCTGCAGGTCACAGTTCGGATCTCAACTCGGATCAGAGGAATGGTAAGATGATGTTCTAGTCATTTCATTTCCTTCCTTCTACTGCAGTAGTTAAAATTGTCAACGGAAATTCGCGTGAGTTTTAAGTCAAATGAAGGTTCCATAGATCGGAATTTCACATCAGAGGGCTTTAAATTCCGCCGTCTGATGGAAGATCATGGCAAGTGTTTTTGCTTTTTATGAAGATTATGTTGTGGAAAGCTAAATCTTTGTATTGTGACTTGAGGTTTAGCTGTTTTTGTGTATAAGCATATATGTTATTAGATAAGGAAAAGGCTTTTTGACATTGACTTTGCTCTAGTCCTTTCCCTTCCCAGAAATTAAAAAATCAAAGTAAACAAGAAATGGATGGTAAAAATAGTGGCATTTAGTTTGAATGGGTCGTCTTATCAGCTGCATATATAATTATACAAGAAAAACTTTCATTTATTTTGTTTGTATATATTTATATATATACTAAGCCAAAAGCATGCACGATGGACATGATTTGACATATTAAGAAAATTTATCTAAATAAAAAAATATATACATAAAAAATAGATTGGAAAATCAACAAAGTACTTAAAGAAACAAAAAAAAAAAAGAAGACGCATAAAAAAAGGACCAAAAAGATAAAAAGGATTAAAATGTTTAAAATAGAAAAATATGTCAAAAAGAACTAAAATTAAAAAAAAAAAAAAAAAAAAAAAAAGAGGCATGAAAAAAAGACAAAAACGATAGGACTAAAATGTTAAAAATAGACCAATATATAAAAAAATGACTAAAATTAAAAAATTAAAAAATGAGGCAAAAAAAAAAACTGAAGAACAAAACAATAAAGAAAAAAGTTTTTTCAGTGCATAGTAATAAAAAAAATTAAAGAGGAGAAGAACCCAATAAAAAATTATAAAAAGATCTTAAAAAAAAGGGGGGGGGGGGGGGGGCGCTAAAACATTTTGGTGGAAGGCTCCATGCACATATGCATTTTTGCCTCTTCTAAAAATAACATAGATAAAATGGCACGCGGTCATGCATGTATGATAGACAAACAAAATATTAATGGTAAAAATGTTAATGAAAAATTTTGAAAAATGATATGAAAACTTTAAAAAAGAACTATAAATATAAAAGGACTAAAAAAAAAAAAGGACCAACATAAAAAAAGTGACTAAATTGAAAAAATAATTAATTTTCAGGGTGAAGAAGGAAAAAAAAAAAAAAAAGAAATGAGGACTTAAGAAAAAGGAAAACTGATTTAAAAGGACTATAATGAAAAATAAATAAATTTTAGGGTGAAAACCAAAAAAAAAAATGTTTTCATCCAAAACGACTACAATGAAAATAAATAAATAAAAAAATAAATTTTAGGGTGAAAAAAAAAAAAGAAAAAGAAACGAAATGAAGGACCCAAAAAAAAAAAAAGAAAAAGAAAAACTGTTTTCGTCCAAAACGAATCATTTTGGATGAAAACAGTAAAAGTTTTTGTCATTAATAATACATTGCATAGATAAACACTAACGATAGACTATAAATTATAAGTGTGGTGTCCTGGCTATGTAGCGGTCATAGGAGGTTCGAGTACTCAGTGATCTTTTTAAATCTTAAATATGAAGGCTTATTTCCTGTCAGTTTAGTACTCGATTTAGAGTACATTAGATCACGTCCCTCATATCCTTACCATTAGCATTGTTGGGACTAGGGTGACACTCCCCTCGTTGAGATATATGGCCTGCCCATAAGGCTTTCAACGAACATTACTATCAGCATATGGAAATCCTCTTTGATAACATTCAAGGAGTATATGCTGCTAATATTGGTTACCTAATTTCTGAATTTTTTTTTTAGCCCAAAAAATTATAAGTTATATTTATGATCATGACTAATACATGAATAATACAAAGTGATCAAAATTCATAGGGAGATGTTTGACTGATATAATATATCCAATTTGACGATGTATGCCACACATTTTCTCGTTGAAAGTTCAAACAATTTTTTCCCACCTTGACATGTGATCTGGGTTTTCTTTTCGTCTTCAATTAGAAGTGGGATTTGGGTTAAGTTGCAGGTCTTTCTCTCTCTCTTTTTTTTTTTTTTTTTTTTGATAAATATGGCTTTATATGATAATTTATTATTTTAATAAAAGTTGTGTAGAACTTTCATTGCTGACTTCCATTTTATGGGGCAATGCATATGAGAGTCATAAATCAAAATATGAATTTGGGTTTTGACCATTAGCAATCATATAAAAGGTTATATCTAGTATCATATTTCCAATAGAAAGTGCAAGACTGCCGAAATTATGGGAAATTGCATTATAGAAGTCTCTAATATTTAGCGATAGTTTTTTTTTTTTTTTTTCCTACCCTAAATTTTAAGGTTTTCAAAAAATTATACCTTGTATTCTACATTTCCTTTGGCTTTCCATTTTAAACATAAAGTTTTCATTTCAGTTTTTTTCTTTTTCTAAAAATCAACAAAAATTATACTTAATTTTAAAAAAAGTTAACTAACTTTAACCTAAAAATTTTTATTTTAACCAATGCACCAAACACATTGGTGTCACATTTTAGATTTTAAATTTATGCATTATCTTTATTTATTTATTTATTTATTTTGTCAATGGTCAATTTTGATTACAAAATGGCCTAATGCCCTTAATGAAAAAGAGAGAGAATAAGACCAAATATATATATATATATATATATATATATAACGACTTAAAAATATGAAGGACATTTAGGTTTTTTTTCATAGTCAAAATCAATTTAAACCCACAAAATTGGGACATGAATTTCGAGTGTTAAGGTATACATGTGATGAAGTCTAAAATATAAAGTATAATTATTTTAGTAAATTCAAAAAATACAAGGTATAAAAATGAAAGGAAAACCCTTTAGAGATAGTAGATATGTGTCTCCAATAATGTTGAGTTCTTAAGTTTGTTCGATTGTAGTGTGTGCTTCCAATCATGTTGGGATTTTACATTCACAACTCGTAATTTAAATAGTAAATTCAAATTTTCGTATACGAAAATGTTGAAGAAAAAGTTTAAAAATTAGATTTAAAATGGGTGCTAAATGATACACAAATTGCTTACCAAAACATTGCATTTTAAATTTACACATGCCTTTAGCCCTAAAGGTATGTATGGTGGTAGCTGAGAGGGTAGGTGGCAACACAAATTTAAGGGTCTGTTTGGAATAATAGTTTTAGTTGGAGTTTTATAATTGAAAATGAACTATGATTTAGAAAACTGTGTAAAAATTAGAAACATGTTTGAGAAAAAACATGTAATATAGATCTTGTTTCGCTCTTTTTATCATGCTATGCAATTTAAAAAATATCATCTCATTTCGACTTGAAATAAAAAATTATGAATTTTAATTTTGAGTTTTTTTGAATACAAAAGAGAAAGAACGTGAGATATAGATATGGAATTTAGAAGTTGAGTAAGAAAATTTCAATTGGAAGTTAGAATCAATGTCCCAAATGGCTCTAATCAAAAATTACTTTATTAGGCATTTCCAATGGGGTGAGAAAAAGTCCTTGTCTCTGATCTTGGACAATATCGCCTGGGAAGTGAACAAAAGACTATTTTTCAAGCAAAAATAAATACACCAAATTTAGAAACAACAAGGTTTTTTTTTTTGTTGAATAGAAAAAGGATATACGGGTGGCCCTATTATTTTCAAGTTTTTAGTCCCATAGGCAGGAACTCTTTTATCTAGGTATGGCATATACATGTTCTTTATACTAGTTTCTTTCAATCGGCTACTTAGAGCTTATCTTGGTATCACCAAACTTTACTTCAACAGTCGAAACTGGAGCGAAACTTAAGAGGAGGCAATGGGAATCGAACCCAAATAGATGAAGGGGAGAAGCCTAACAAAGACACCCACCTCTTTGCCAATTCCATCCATCCCTGTGGGTGTTAGAAACAACAAGGTTTGAACTTAGAAGCAAAGACCTAAAAATGTCCTATGTAAATATGTGTACAACTTGGCCCCAACGTGTACAGAGCAAAAGGTGGAAAACTTCTAGATGTATTTGGTTTCAAAATTTCTTTGGATTTGGTGAGGATCATTTATCAAAGAGATAGAAATTCTTCCGCACAAGTTCCTTTTGCATAAGATTATATATATTTTTAACTTGTAAAATTGTTTGAAATGTGCATATATAATGAAGGACCATGTTCATCCATTCACATTCCATGAATTTCCTAATCACCTACTCGTATTCTAACTATATATATGTTATATACCAGAAACAAATCTTCTAGATTATGAATTGTATATCTTTACCACTACCAAAAAAAGAAAGTCATTCTCGAGTTGAAACGCAAGACATTAACGTTAAAATTTGGATTGATGCTCTTTATTTATATATGTACTTCTATTCTATTCAAAACTTTGAGACGTAATTTTTTAATAAATAACTTGTAATAACTATTAATTTATTTATAACGTTATATAAAATTATGTGTAACATGATATTATTTAATAACTCTTGACATACAAGACTTAAGTATCATTGAAAAAAAAATATATTTAATTAATAGAATCAATTGCTTATTATAATTATGCTTAAAAAAACTTACAAATATACTGTTCACGGATAAGAGAATATAATTATATATAAAACTTCCATTGACTTACAATTTAGGTACTAAAATTTTTTTATTCCCTTTTCACCTTTTGGCACCTTGCTAGAAGCACTGTCTACAAAGTCAATTTTTGTAATTTTGGTTTCAACTTTAACTCCCTTATCATAGTTAATTCTGTTAGGTTGCATGAATTGTCGTAATCGAAATACCAGAATAGTGATTCATATGTCGGTAAATGATTCTCGATGTTACCTAAGAATAGAACTCTATAACTGGGTAGAAATTAAAAATAAGTATAAATTTTATTTTGACTTCTGAAATTGTGTAACAAAAATTAAGGACTTATTGAAATAGTTTTTATTTTTACTTTTAGTGCAAAACAAAACCTTAGAACGAGTTTAGTAGGAGGAAAAGGTAGTAGGAGTGACAGATATAGGGGGGATAGTGAAAATATTTTTTGGTTAATTTGTCAATTTAGTACCTAAACTATAAATATTCTTTCATTTTGGTCTTTAAAATTTCAATTTTGATAAATTAGTCCCTAAACTTTTTTTTTTTTTTGGTAATTTTGGTCTCTATCACTAAAATTGATGAACACTTTCTAAAATTTAACAAAGATAATCACATCCTTATTGCCAGTGATGAATCCATAAATTTGTCCTAGTAGGGGCACACATAAGGATAATTTTTCATAAATTAATAAGCGTTATATGATAAAAAGTTTAATATCTTTTATCCTAAACAAATTTTATTTTATTTTTCATGTTTATTACCATATAATGCTATTACATACTGGCTTTATGTTTTGAAAATATTGTGAAATCCATTCTTGAACTTTATCTCAAATGTTAGCCTTTTGATAAGACATAGAAGTTGCTAGCTCATAATATGTTGTTGATAATTTTAAAATTAATAAATTATTTAAAAGCAAATAAAAGTTAAAAAAAATTAGAAAGAAAAGTATATAAAGAAATTATGAGGAAACAAAAAGAATCAAATGTTGGTTATGGTATTAAAATATAAGAATAATTTAAGTGTTATGGGGGTACATTTGAAAAAAAAATCTGAGTGGGGACAAATTACAAATTTAAGAAAATATGGGGTAAAATTTTGATTTTAAAAAATTGAGGGGGGCATGTGCCCCCTTGGCCTCTGTGTAGATCCATGGCTTCTTATTGCATAAACACTAAAACTTTTTAAAAAATTATTACATTGAGTGTAAAATGTTATTTTTAAATCTGTAAAATTTCATGTAAATATGAGTTGATACATGATTAAATACATCAAATTTCATAAATCACTCATCAAATTTATGTCAAGGACCAAACCTGTGAAAAACAAAATTTTGGAAGTAATTTACTAAAATTAAAAGTTCAACGGCAAAAGTGACAAAATATACATAATTTATGAACTAAACAAACTAATTATCCTAGATTTTTAAACATCTAAGATTTTCGTAAAAGGTTATAAGAAATAATTGAATTGCATGGAGAATTCAAATAATAAAAACAAAATAAAATAAAGCTCTTGATTTTATCCCTCCTAATTTGAAGGGATATATATAAATATATATGTATATATATTGTTGCAACCCTATTTGGGGGGATTCTTGGATGGAACGTCCCCACTAAATTCAACATGGCTATCTTTCACAGGGATTTTTAGTAGTTTTTGGTTTCACGAGTTCAAAAATGCTTTTGATCTGATTAATCGGCGAGATCAATTTTATCTCCCCAAAATAGCTTTATTAAAATTTAAAAAAAAAAAAAAACCCTCTTCAGAATAGACTTTTAAATTTATATAAAAATTTCATAGTTAGACATTAATTAATATAGATTTAAATTTAATATTTCTACTTGTTATTAGAAAATTTTAAATTATTTTGACCCATTAAGCACTTTATATATGTATTTCTAAATACTTATTAAAAAACCAAAAAACCTTTTTTTTTCTATTAACTAAAAGCATAATAAATGGCTATACCAAAAGAGTCCTATGTGGACCCAAATTTAGCTTATCACCACTCATTATGAGACCAAACATGAGATGATAATGAAAGTATTGTTTTTATTGGACTTTGATCGCGCATTATGGTGCACGACTCATAATCAACACATGATTGGATATTATTTTGAATAAAACTCATATAGGGTAAATATCAATTTGGAATATTATGGCTGATTTGAGTAAATTAGGGTACAAATTCTCTGTCAACTAATGAGAGGTGATATTTTTCATATGTTGCATTTGCCTACGTGCATCCTTTCTTCTTCATAAAAGTGGCTATATATCTCTAGGTAAGCAATTTTTATACGTCATTTAACGTGAAATCACCGAAATACTATCTCCTCTCTCTCTCCTTGTACTTTTGTAATAACCATATATCATGAGCGATCAACTACGAGATTATGATATTAATGATGGATTATAGTTTTGAGCGACAAAAATCATGTTTGAGACTATGAAGTATTTTGAGTATATTCTTGACGAATCTTAAAAAGGTGTAGATCATGGATCGAATTTAAAATCGGCAAAAGCTACTTCCGCATGTGTGCCAATTATTTTTCCCTTCAACTTTCTTTCCCCTTTTCACGAGATGACCTGTCTCTCCCTCTTTATTCCCCTTACCTCCTACCAAACTAGGCCTAAGAATCATATTACCACACTCTCAAACTGGGGTGCTTGGTGACTAATGGTTTGGGTGGTTATTTCCCTCAAGGTTTGCAATTTTTGTGCTATGAATAATTCACTTTCTCTCTGTTTCATTTTTCAAATAACTCAAACTTAAAAAGTTCATAACTTACTTATTTTAAGTCGAAATAAGATTTTTTTTTTAAATCACAAAGAATGAAGAAAGAAACGAAATAAGATCCGTATTGCATATATATATATATATATATATATTTCAAACAAATTTCAAATTTTTACACTATTATGTATATTACAATTCATTTTCAATTCACACTCCAACCAGACATATATTTCAATTTTAACTTACAAAACTCCAACTCTAATTATTGTTCCAAACAAACTATTGTTATTACTTATAGCAAAAAGAGAACAAAAGTCAAATACTAAAAAAATCTACAGCTTCTTTATCGTAGGCACTCTTGTGATTTTTCAGTACAGACACTAGTTGCATTATTTCAAATGCAAAGTGCGAAACTCGAAATATAATATTACTAAACTGACCCTTAGAAGTTCTAGAAATTAATCACAACTACTTTTCATGGAATACATGGCATTATTTTTGCTTGGTTCATTGTATACTGAAAAAAGAATGATCAGGTTATTAGGGAGAAAAAAATTCTGTCCAACACAAAAAATAAATAAATAAATAAATAAATTTCCCGAGAATATAACAAGTAAACCCATCATTCATCGATGAATACTCAATGGAAACGGAGATGAAATCAATTAGTTTCAACTTGAGAAATCGCTGATATGAAAACTCATGTGATAGTGAGAAAATATACCCTTTTCATTTGAACCATTTAATCCTAGCTGACAAACTAGAATTATTATCAATTACAAAATTTTAGGCAGATTGACTAATGACTATACCTATTTTATGTCAATGACTGATTTGGCCTAACAAATTGAAAGCAGATTTTCCCTTAAAAAAAAAAAATTTTTTTTTTTTTTTTTGCTCAAGAAAAAAAAAAAGGTAGATTGAATGAAAAATGGAAATGAGATAATTAGGTGGGAGAATTCTAGGTAGGGTGTGATAGAATATCGTGTCATATATTTGTAGAGTTTTATTTTAATCATCAGATCTGTACTATCAAGTTCTATTAATTTTGTATATTTATACTTTGTTTTCGTGTGTTTTTTTACTAAATTTATTGTTAAGAAACATACAATACTGGACAAGATACCCGATTATAGAAAATTCCAAATACATAACGCAAATTATATATTTCTTATTAACAATGAGGGTTGTAGTCTCAGCGCAATTGCCACTCTAACATTCTTTCCTTTAATTGATATATATGTTCTTCAATTTTGCTTTCGTGATCGTAAAATAATTCCTATTTTCAGGATTACTGTTAAAAGAGAGAGAGAACGTAGCAAATAACGGTTTTGTGGTTGTAGGTATAATTTAGGAGAAATTTTACATTTGATTCCCATAAGGTGTAGAGTTCAGATCCCTTCACTCCCAAATTTAAATAAATAAACAATAGTTTTCAAAAAATAATTGAAGTAAATAGAAGATTTTTAAAATATTTAGAGTAAGTAAAAGTAAGTAACAAAATAATCATGTAAATGATTTATTCACTCTTTGTAAATATGTTATTTATTTAGTAAATTTGCTATTATTTACCTAACAAAATTTGCATTTACCTTGTAAATTTATTTACTTCAAATATTTTAAAATCTTTTTATTTATTTCAATTATGTTTATGAAATTCTATTTACTACAATTAAAAAAAAAAAAGTAAATATGTAGACGTAGATATAGATATAGATAAAACATATTTATTATGAAGGATAGAAAATAGACAAGAAATGAAAGGAAATTTTTTGTGGCTTAAATTAAAAAGCGTACTGATTATAAGTAGAAAGATGATGAATTCCTCTTGATGACTATCATATTAATTATGAAAATCACGCTTAAATTTTAAAATTTATACAAACAATAATAGAGCTACCTCACCTGAGTTTATAGTGAAGATATTCTCAAGTGTGAAATTACAAAATATCCATCATGAAAAGAATAAAAAGAAAACAAACAAACAAACAAACAAACAAATAAGCAGCTCTTGGCTGTTGCCAAGTTTGGAAGTGACCCGTCCACTTTAGAAGTTTAAAGCACACTTTAAAGCACTTAAAACTATGACTCCTTCCAAGTAAAATAGAAGACAAAGTTTGAGTTTTCATCTTCTATACCACACACAGACACGCTTTTTGTTTTTTTTGTGTTTTTTTGAATAATCACACACGCTCTCCTTTAGTCCTACTGCTACTACTCGTTAAAAATGACAAAACGACTAAAACCCTTTTTCAAAACGACTCGGTCCTTGGTCCTCAATATCCTTCTTTCCCCAAACCGCGTTTCCTCTCCCTCTCTCACCCCCTTTTCTGCTTCTTCTTCTCCTTCAAAACCTCTTGTTTTTAAAGACAATATTAGAAACCCATAATTCTCTAATTCTCTGACACCCAATAATTCTCTTGTACCAACCATGAAATTATTAGAACTACACTCCAATCATAATTTCCATGGCTTCTCTCTCCCATAATCCCCACTCTTTTTCTTTTCATCTTTTTCTTCTTCTCTTCACCTTCTTATTGTTTCCCAAAATTATTCATTCTGTGTCAACCGTAGCAATCTCAGAAACTTCAGGCCAAACTCTAATCTGTGCTCTCACAACACAATCCCAAAACAACGACAAGCCTTATTCTCTTAATTGCACTACCTTAATCAACTCCCAAAACCAAACTCAAACCCGATTTCAAAACCCCTTCAATACCAACGCTTCGTTTTCGGAAATAGTTTCCGGAAACGGTTTCTTGTGCGGCTTGATCAACGTCAATTCCAATGCTACTCCAACTTCAGTCCTGAGTTGCTGGAGATTCTCCTCGATCAACGGCTCTGATCTGCAGTACAAGCGAATTTACCGTGGTCCTGCTCTCAGAGAACTCGACTCCGGAAACTCCCATGTTTGTGGAACAGTCAACGAGACCAACAACCTTGAATGCTGGCAATGGCACGGATTCAACTCAAGGTCAGCTCAAAACTTGTCCAAAATCTCTGTCGGAGAGAAATTCGTCTGCGGGATTTCGCCGAAAAACGAGATTTCTTGCAACGGAAGCAATAATGCGGTCGTCGATCGTGTGCCCGCTGGGAGCTACGTAGAGATCTCTTCTGGGTTCTCTCACGCTTGTGCAATATCCAGAAATGGTAGCTTGATTTGCTGGGGCGATAATGTGGGGAATTATCCGCAACAAGGGAAGTTTTTGTCTCTGGCATTAGGGGAAAACAGAAGCTGTGCTTTGAGAGAGAACAAAACTGTGGTCTGTTGGGAGCAAAACGGCAATTTCGCTTTGCCAGAATCTCTCAGGGAAACGGAGTTCCTTTCGATCGTGGCCAAGAGAAAAGTTTTCTGTGGTATTCTGAATGAAAACTTCTCTCTGTATTGTTGGGGAAATGGTGAGAATGGAATGATGGGGTATAATTACTTGGTTTTTCAGAATGTCTTGCCAGGGCCGTGTAGACGCCAAAGCCAGTGTCCCGGCGGCCGAATTTTGCCGGGCTCCGGTGCATATTGTGAGACAGGATTAGTCATCTGCTGGTCAGGAGAAGAATCGTGGCCGGAGAATTCTACGGTGCCCTTGTCTCCTTCGCCGCAGTCGGAGCCGCCGTCGCCTTCGGTGGCGAATTCCTCGGGTTGGAGTAGGAGAATGGTGGCTTTTATGGTGGTGGGTTGTGTAGGTTCGTTGTCTTTGGTGTTGGTTTGTTGTTTCTTTTTGTATAGGTACTGTATAGGGAAAGGGTGTAGAGTGCACGATTCAGGCCGGTTGGACGAGGCCCAAACACAAGCTGAACCGGGTTCGAGCCGACGGCAACAGAGTTTTAGTCAAGTAGATTCTAGACACGGGTCCGGTCCGGTTTTGGAAAAGCGGTTGAGCCATTTGGTAAGCATGGGAAACAATGGGACTCATTTGGAGGAGTTTTCGTTTGAAGTCCTACTTGAAGCAACGGATAATTTCTCCGAGGAGCGAAAGATCGGAACCGGAAGCTTCGGCTCGGTCTACCAGGGAAAGCTCGAAGACGGTCGAGAAGTGGCGATCAAACGAGCTGAAGCCTCGGCGTCCTCGTCGTTCATCGGCGGCGGAGGAACCAAACGACAAGCGGAGGACAAAGACAACGCTTTCGTTAGGGAGCTAGAGTTGTTGTCACGCTTGAACCACAAGAATTTAGTTCCCTTGTTAGGGTTTTACGAGGACAACAAGGAAAGAGTCTTGGTTTACGAGTACATGAGCAATGGCACGCTACACGACCACCTCCACAAGGAGGATGACTCCCCACTAGCCACGTGGTCCGCGCGGATCAAGGTGGCCGTCGACGCAGCAAGAGGGATCCAATACCTGCACGACTTCGCTGTTCCCTCAATCATTCATCGTGATATCAAGTCCGCAAACATATTATTAGACGACACGTGGACCGCTAGGGTCTCGGACTTCGGATTATCCCTAATGGGCCCGGACGATGACATGTCCCATCTGTCCCTTCGGGCCGCGGGCACGATGGGGTATATAGACCCGGAGTACTTCCGACTCCAAAAATTGACCACAAAGAGTGACGTCTATAGCTTCGGAGTGGTGCTTCTAGAGTTGCTTTCGGGGCACAAGGCAATTCACAAGAACGAGAATGGGGTGCCTAGAAATGTGGTGGACTATGTGGTGCCTTACATCGTGCAAGATGAGATACACAGAGTTTTGGACCGAAGAGTGCCGCCGCCGACGCCTTATGAGATCGAGGCGGTGGCGTATGTCGGGTACTTGGCGGCAGATTGCGTGACGTTGGAAGGACGAGATCGGCCGAGCATGGCTGAGATTGTGAGTAGCTTGGAAAGAGCATTAGCCGCGTGCTTGGCAAGGCCCACGCTGTCTCGGTCAACAACCCAGTCTTCCTCTTAGTATAGACGTAGATAGGACTACTCGGCAAAATCCATATGTTTATAATTCAAGGCTGACTTGGTCAATTTTTGTAAAGCAAAACAGATTCTTTCCTTTTTTTTTTCAATACAATTTACATGTATCCAACAATTTTGTTCACATTAGGTTACTGGGGTTTGTGGCCAAAACTGTGACAATAATTATATCGCCTACCCCAGAAAAAGAGTGTAGATGTATTTAAGTCACTCCACTTTTAGGAACAAAAACAAATTTTTTTCTTCATTTGCTTCTATAAATTAGTCAGACAAATTTTTTTTGTTCACTCTAGTAGTTTCTACAGCTTTTTCTCTCATTTATTTATTGGGGGTTTTTTTTTTTTGTTTTTTGCTGAATATTTATTTATTGGGGTTTATAGCAAAAAGTGTATGATAATAACCTACCCCAGGAAAAATAAAATAAAATAAAATAAAATAAAAACTCCATGGATTTTTTTTTCCTTTTCTTTAAGTCGGTCAAACCAATTCTTTTACTATTCTTTTTTTTTTTTTCCCATGCATAATTAATTTTCTTTTCATGCATTCATTCAACAATATTCTCATTTATTTATTGGGGTTTTTGGCCTTCAAGGGGAAAATAAAAAATGCTTATTCGATTACCTACCCTTGAAAAAGAGAGGTAAAATGCGTTTTTTGAGATTCATTGATTTTTCTTCCTATAACTTGGTCATAATTTATTTCAAAATTAGGTTTGAATTGAATGGCCTTCTTCAACGACAATGTCAAATTGGTGGAAAGCTGGAAAAGAAAGCTACACGTCTAGTCGTCTAAAGGCTTGGTGTTAGGGTGACCTCTTCTTTATATTATTAGCTCTCAATGATTAGAATAGTGGGAATTAATTTGAGATATACAGATTTAAGATGAGTTTCCCTTTGACTTGAAGAGCGGTAAGCCTTTGATTTTGAGGTTTCAAATTTCAACTTTTCCCCCCTTTGAAAAGCCAAAAAAAAAAAAATTTTCAAACCAGACTTTAATGATAGACCAAACTACACGTGAAGCAGACTAATTGAATGTGATTAGTTTTTGCAAACTAAAAAATTTTAACGCAAAATTGATAAGAATTATTGTTTCAAATGTTACCTAATTGTAATTTTAGGTTCACTTTACAGTTGAGGCATTTAGTTCATGTCCCCATTTTAATATGATGTTTATATATATCGACAGAAAATTAGATGAGATGGTCGATTTTAATCACCTCTAAAAGAAAGACCGAACTTTTTTTTTTAGTTAACATGCCTTTTTTTTTTTTTTTTAATTTACTGAATTTTGCAATTATCAATCACTAATATATCAATAGTCCATTGATTTACCAATGATTTTATCAATGATAGACTAATGAATTAGTGATTGATATTTGATTAATTACTAATTGATATCATTAAATCAACGATTGACCATCGAATATATAGATGATAAAATATCACATGGTTCATGATCGACAAACCATTTAAAATAACGACCATTTGCGGGGGAAAAAAAAGACCTCATATATTTTTAAAATATTGAGTTGAAAAAAAAAAAAAAAAGAGAACCAATTTCCTATAATTCCATAAATCGCATAGTTATCGTGCGTTAAGCTTACTAAAAATATACCATATTTGTACTTGAAAAATTCAAACAAACCGATTATAATTTAAGGGTGTGTTTACTTACACGTAATCGAAATGAACATAAATGAGAGGGAATAAGATTCGAAGTAGACATGATTCGGGGTGAAGATTCGAAATCTAAATAAGTTGTTTACTTTGTTGTAAGATTCAGAATCAGAGTCACGACGAATCTCATTTATGTGTTTACTTGAATTCAAAATCAAAACGAATTGTTGTAAATTTACTTATATAACCATTTATCTATTGCGTTTTCAAAAATTAAAAAAAAAAGATTAATTTTTTTTATTTATTATAATATTATTAATCAAAAGTAAAATAATTAATATGATATTAAGGCAATAAATTAAATTGTGTAATTTTTTACTTTAAAAAAATTAAAAAGAATAAAAATAAATAAATTAAAATAAGTAAAGTATAAAAAAAATATAAATATAAAAACATAATAATATAATATGATAAAAAAAACTCTTTATTTACTCTAATAACATTAATAGTAATTAGAATAGTTATATAATATTAAGTTAATTAAAATATATTATATTTAGTTAATAAAATTAACTAATATGGGTTGTTATTTTTAAAATATAATTTTTTGTAAATAAATTAAGGATAAAATGATAATTTAATGTTAATAGTAAGAATGAGAGTCACAATCCGAAGAGGGAGCATGAGATTGTCAATATCATTCCTCAATCCCAAATTGATGTGAGATCCACCATTCTCACTCCCATTCCAGGAAGAAGAAGAAGAAATAAATAAATAAATAAATAAATAAATAAATAAGGATTGACTCCCATTCCCCACTCCTGATAAGTAAACATACCGTAAGTGTGTTGGGTTAGAGGGATGGAGGGAAACCACCAATCCTTGGACTGATTTATTCCGTGGCTAACTAGACAATGTGATATTTATCCACAGAGAGAGAGAGACAGAATGTGAAGGAAATCTTTATCTAATTGTGTCCTTCATTTTCAGACTCACTTTTGGTAGTAAACGTGGAATTTTGAATAAATGAGACTGGCCATTAACTGCTTCGCGAGCCAACAATTCCCCAGTATAAAGGGGGAAAAATAACACACACACACACACAGTTGGATTCAGATTGCATATGATATCTGTGCTTACGTTACAAGCTTATTTTGCTGACAATAAATGTTTACATTACAGGCATAAAAAAAAAAATAATAATAATAAAAAAAATCACTCACCATTGAAAATTTTGAATGCAAATAACTTTACCCGTTTCTCTCATTCGAGGCCCTGATTTTATGTACACAGCCTATTAAGATAAGGTCATTCTGTAGGTTACTTAAGGGTATTCTATGCCTTCAACCAGCACAAACATGCGATATGTTCATAGCATTGCTCTTCTCTAATTCGGGTGTATTTTTAGGAACAAGCACACAAAACTACCATGTTGTTTATACTCAATTCATTCTGTCAAGTATTTTGGAGATGGCGCTTACTTTTATGTGTGTGTGTATTTTTTTTTTTTTTTATCACCTAAGCTGCAAAAGATCCCGATGTTGCTGTGCTCTGCTGAAGAAGATTCTGTAAGGCACCGTCAATTTGTGCGAACACTTCCTCCTTAGAAACGTCTCCTTTGATCTGAACCAAACAAGAAAAGGTTAGCCCTAAAGCATAATTTCAGAATCGAGAAAATTACCCATTCTAGAAACGTATATGCCGCAAACTAATAGGTATTGTAATCTCATAACCGACAAAAGATATATTTCTTCTACAAAGCTCTTCTTAAGTTTCTCTTTTGTAGTAATCACTTTTTGTTTGCACTTTAACAGCCCCAGCGATATGTATCCCGGCTAAAAATGCCCAAATTCTAATATTCCCAACTTTCAGAAGAAGCAGTCCACATAAACGGCTGAGGAACATGATCCCGTTGGATCACTAATGTCCTAGTTGTTATGTTGATAATCCAATAAAATTTTAGCAGCATGGTAATACCTCCAGTAGAGGTATGTTTTTCAAATTCCGACATAAGGAATGAACTAATACATTAGTTTCTAATATCATATTTGGAGATGTTTAGAACATTCCTCAAGATCTTATTCTAAAGGATCCCGTGTTGGCAACTACTAAGGGCTTCACTTATGATGACCGTGCACATTTGTTCACAATATAAACATGTAGGTAAACTATATGGAGAAAGGGAAAGAGATATATGACTTGCCTTAATTGTTTTGTCCTCATACATGGAAAGTACAGCCTCCACATTTTGATTATGCGTGTTCAATCGCAACTTCACCTGAAATTCGATAGAGTAGAAATGGAGATTTTACTAAAACATGCTTACATGATTAGATTCCAGGAAACAGTTCCAAACGTAGATTATACATTGGAAAAACCAACTAAAAAGGAGGCTGTAAGTAACTGAAATTTATAGTTCGCAAGTTAACATATTAAAACTGAATAATACACCGCAGACATACCTTCTCTTCTGTATCATCAAAGCGTTGAGTAAGCCTCGAAGCAATTTCTTCAGTTTCTGGAGGAGAGTACTTTAAGTGGTATATCTTCCCCGTAACAGGGTCCAACCTTCGTCCAACAACTCTCTCAACGAGAATCTCTTCAGGAACCTGCAAAATGAAGCTCCATATTATTTATTAGATTTTCTAGAAAAAACACTATTTAGGCGTGTAATAGCCATGCATCGTTTCATCAGAGAGGCAAAAAATGCTGCTGATTCTAATGGACAGCATCACTTTTGATTTTCCAATTCACAATACCAGCGTCAAATTAATTCTAAAATACGAACACCCATATGTGAAAAACATGTAATAAAAAGAAACAAATTACCAACCAAATGTTGTAAACCATCTTTAGTTCAGCTTTCTCTTTTTTTTTTTTTTTTTTTGGTTTTTTTGTTTTTTTGTTTTTAATTTCACATAAGTGAAATATTTGTAACAAAGATGCTAACAGCCGGGGGGGGGGGGGGGGAACCAACTCTTACATCTAAAAGGATGAAAATATCGGGCTCAAACCCATATCCTTTGAGAGCAAGTGCTTGTGAGGTGCTCCTAGGATATCCATCTAAAAGCCAACCTTTTTCTTGAGAATCTGGCTGCAACAACCGCTCCTTCACCATCTACAGGATAGAAACAAGGAAATCACCAACAGCATGATTCTATTTTGAAATGAACTTGTTGTATTACCATGACAACTATCTCGTTTGGAACCAATTTTCCTTTCTCCATGTACTCCTTTGCCCTCCTCCCATTCTCACTCCCAGCTGCAATTTCTGCCCTAAGTAAATCTCCAGCAGCAACATGCACCAAGCCATACTGCAGAAAGAGGACATTTGATTCAATCTCTCAAGTCTCTCGCAAAGTAATTTTAAAATGAGAAATTCATAACCAAAGCCAGGACTTCAAGTTGACAATAACATATTGAGACAAATAAGGGTGGAAATCCAATCCATTAGTGTTGTAAATGCAAACAAAAGTCAACAAAACGAGATAGCGTACATGATTGCATTTATCTTAAAACATTTCCTTCATTTGTGTATGAGCAAGGGATTCTAGAAAGGTGTTACAGGAGGCATTAGGCATGGAGAAGCACACTTGAAATAATCGGCAGTCAAAAAAAGTGCAATAGAATTCTTGCCAATTTTCAAAGCTACTATCAAAACAGGATAATTTTTAAAAGAGCTTAAATCCATCTATCTACACTAATTTGTTATCTTCATGGTACTCAGAAACCAAAAAGAACATCTGGAAGCGCTCTCTTTAGTCTTCACCGAGTGTTCTCTATATACCCAAGTACCAACCATTTTTGTACTTGTTTAGACATTGAAAATCATAATGTGTCTACTCCCCACCCCACCAAAAAATAAAATAAAACAAAACAAAAATTGCCTGAGGACTCAGAACAACAAGAGAATATCTGCCAAAACAATTTACAGTCATATCTCGGACTTTTCCGCCTATTTAGACAACAACTAACTATTCACAACTAGGCTATCAATAATTACTCATCCAAGGGTGTGTTTACCAATTTTCCATCAGTTGCTCTGCTTATCTACATAATCAAAAATGCAAATTTAGCGGAGCTCGCACGCCCTCGGGGAATCAGAAAAGAGACCCAATTCTAAACTACCCCTAAATTTGTTTCCTTGCCAACATCTTCCAAAATTTCTGCTAAGTTGTTATTATTATTCATCTCAAACACAACTACACCAACAAAAAGAGCTCCAAATGATCGGAATCACAAAATAAACAAACAAAAGGAAAGAGGAAACACGAGAGGGGTATAAGGGTGACATACTTTCTGAGTGATGAGCTCACATTGTGTTCCCTTACCAGAAGCAGGAGCTCCGGATATCATCACTCTCAGCGGCTCCGCCTTAGCACTCGCCACAACCTGCTCATCAAATTCAAAAATTCAAAAACCATCGGAACAAAGCCTCAAAATTTCGCCATTTTTCATTCAGATTTTGTCCTCAAAATTTCGTCATTTTTCATTCAAATTTCGACAAATATTCGCGAAGAAATGAAATGTTTACCAGGAAATCTGGAGTTCTAGAGGATCGGCGGGAGTTTAGGTTTGGGCCACGACGAGAAGAACGGAGGAGGAGCCTTTTTTGGGAGGATTTGGGATTGGACGTGGAGAGAGAGGAGCGAGATTGGAACAACTTTGGCTGTGCAATGGACGATAAAGATGCTGGTGGGGAAACTGAGTTGACATTGCAAGCAGCCATTGTTGCTGGATTTTCTTTCTCTCTCCTCTGACTTTCTCTCTCCTCTCTCGTCTAGCTCCAAAGGAAAGAAGACAGTAGCAAACGAGGATAATAAACGTGAAAATAGTTGTTCGTTAGTCCTTTCGCAGACTATTTTCGACGCTTTGAATTTTGGTCAAAGTATTTTTTGTTTATTCAAGAATTTTCGTCAAAGTTGTACGCCATTATCCGCACTCCACCTACCATTAAGTAGGGGTGGCAATACGGGTCGCGACACGACGACACCCCCGTTTTTCGAAAACGACACGAATAGTTCAAATTCGGATCATTCGAATTTCGTTTTTTTTTTGATTAATACGGTTTTTTAAAGAAAGACGCCATGTGATTGTAAATTTAAAAAAGTAACGGGTCGTATCGGGTGACCCGTGTCCGAACACAACACGAATTGCCACCCCTACCATTAAGGATGATTTGGCCTTTTCGTTTATAAATATTTTAGAAAGTTAAATATTATATTAATAAAGATGTTAGTTTTATTAATGGGTCCTATATTACAAGACACATACTCTATTAATGAATGATATTATATATTAATGATGTTCTTTAATATTGTTATTTTTTCTTTCGTATTGAGCTTAAAACAAAATTCACTCACTTGTAAGACTTGGTTATCCTTGAATTCATAAGAGGAGGGAGTTTTATTCCTACGGGACCCAATTCAAATTAAAAAGTCCTAAATTATCCTCAATAAAAGGTTAGGCGCATTTTTATTCGGGGTTAATTATAATGGATTTTGAAGTTTAAAAAATAAATTATCAAGATTTTTAGTTAAAAGATTGATTTTCTAAATGCGACAAGCTCATGGGACCCTAGAATTTTTAATAAATTTTTAACGAATTCTTGTTAGAGGGGAGGGTTATTTGTATTTCGTAAATTGATGCTTTTGTCCATTTTGAAGACACATAGCAAAAATATACGTTTCCATAAAATACAAGTGATATTTTTGTAATTATCTCTACAAATTTAATTGCATGGTTAATAAAATAAAACTTATACACACACACATATATAGGTACAGTTTTGATCAACATAGGTGCAGCAACACAAGCTAATAATGTTCAAATGAGCATAGTGTGTGCGCGCGTGTGTATATTTATATATGATGAGTATGTTATCTGGTGACGCCAGACCCCGACATGAGAAAGAAAGAGAGAGCGAGATAGAGATAGTACAATCCTTCTTTTTCATCAGCACCGTTCATTTGCACATCCAACAGCCCCAAATGAGTGATCATTCTTGTTCCAATAAAAGTGGGGTGTCGGATAAAAGAGCTTCTTCATATATAATATATCTATCTAGCTAAGGGTTGAGAGATCATTTCATCCCCAATCAAATCCAATGAAATGTCCTCAGCTTTTGCAACTTTTACCATTTCCAAACACTCTTTTAGTTCCCCCACTACTTGAGTCATGGTCGGGCGTTTGGCTGAACTTGGAGATGCACAATTTAATGCTATTTCAACGACTTTCCAAGCAGTGTTGACATTGAAATTTCCTTGCAGCCTTGGATCTACAATACCATTGATGAGCCCTTTTTCAAGCAGGAAACTGACCCACTAAATTTAGGCAAATGTTTTCATGGGTTTTTGACATTGCAGGCCTCCCTGTGATTATCTCCAACAATACCATTCCAAAGCTGTAGACATCACTTTTCTCATTTAACCTATTTGACTTGCAGTACCTGCAACCATATCATAGATCACTAACTCAAATGCTATCCCATCAAACAAAAAGGTATTTCGAGTCTTTTTTTTTTTTTACAAAAAAAAAATAATAATAATAAAATAAAAATAATTCTCATCTATGTCCTGAATTTAAAGTTACTTTCATCCCTTTGTTCTATAAGTTTTAAAAACACTCTCGTGTTACCCTTAAATTTTAAAGTGGTCTCGATACTTAATCCTTTTCATTAAAATTTTTGTTTAACATACATACCAAAAAAGAGGGGGTCAAGAACAGGCACGTGGGTTTTCTTCTGTTTGTTTTAATGGAAGTTCGAATGGATAAGTGAGACTAAAAGTTCCCTTTTATCAGACTATTTAAAAATCTTTTTTTTTTCTATCTGATTTTAATATAAAAAAATTATAACAAAAAGTGAATTAATTTAAAACATGAAAAACAAGATGAGAGTTTTGAAAGCTCAGAAAACAAAATGTAAGTGACCTTATAATTTGGAAGAAATAAATGAGATCGATCCTAAAAATGAGCAAGAACTTACTCGGGGTCAAGGTACCCGGGAGTGCCAGCAACTACTGTTGATAGATGAGTTTTTCCATCATAATCAGTTCGAAATGTTTTGGATATGCCAAAATCAGATAGTTTTGCTTGGAAACTCTCGTTCAACAAGATATTTGCAGATTTCACATCTCTGTGGATTATTGGAGGTCTACAACCTTGATGTAGATACTCCAATCCTACATGTTTTAAAAATAAACTAACTTAAAAAGACAGAATATATGCATATATTTTAGGAATAAATCAGGAAAAAAAAAAAACACACAATAAAAAATTTTTGTAAATTAGGATTCATTAATTTGCTAACCTTGTGCTGCATCTGTTGCTATATGAAGTCTGTCTTCCCATTTCAAGACGTCCATGAAACTATTATCTGCATACATATATATATTAAAGGTTAAACGTGTAATATTTATCTATTTAATTTGTTATCGGCATCTATACGAACATCTGAAGTTACTACTCTGTGTGTAAACAATAATGTTAAAAATAAGGTTTTAATTATAACTACGATACAATTACCGTACGTGTGTGTATATATATATATATATATACGGTATACGGTAATCACCGGCGGATTCACATGGGACAAGTGGGGGTTATAGCCGGTCCTCACTGAAATTTTTTGTTCTTTTAATTTTATCTCAAAAATTTTATAATTTGTATATTTTGCCCCCATTAAAAATAAAAAAAAATTCATACAGTCCTTATTTTATGAATTTTTTTCCACTACAAATAAAAAATTCTTACATAATCCTCACTAAAATTAATAAATAAAAAAAAGTTTATGATTTTTTTACTTTGCTCCTGCTAAAATTAAAAATTCTCAGATGAACCCACTAAACTTAAAAATTCTCTAATAGCCCCCCGCTAAAATTTATTTTTTCTTTAAAAAAATTTGATGTATGCCCCCATTGAAATATATTTGTGGCTCCACCCTTGACGATAATAGATAGCAGTTTACCACATATATAAATAGTATGAGAAACACACTTGTTATACTGCTTTTTGCTGTCTGACAATTTTGTTTTACTACTTCTACAAATGCCGTCTATTATTATTATTTTTTATTAATTGTAAGTGTTAAGAGAAAACCTGAAAGATGGGATTGTAGATCTCCATTGTTCATGTACTCATAGACAAGCCCTGCATTGTTTTTATTATCGGTGAAATAACCAACAAGAGTTGTTAAATTTTTATGATGAACCTCAACAGAATGTTGACCTGCATTTAAAAAAAAAAAAAAAAAGAAGTGTTACTTCCTTTTCAATACATGAGTAACTTGAATGATTCTAAATGGATAATTAATAGAGTCATTTACTCAAATGCACTAATAAATATCGGTTTTTCAACTATCTCTTCATTGCGAGGTCAAAGTAATATTAAATGAATGTTAAAGCACGACAGTAATCCAAGAAAAATATAACATAACAAATATTAAACTTGAAAGATCTATTTTACATACTAATACATGGAAAAAATGATTTTCACTAATAATACGAAACTTTCAAGTATATCATATACAATTTTACGTTAAAGACAATCTATATTATGTTAAGAGAACCTCCCACCAAAGGGACCGTAACCAGTATGCAAATATACTAGTTGTAGCACTTCATGATTGATAAATTAATAACACTATAAAAGATGAAATCGAGAGTTTTAGAAACTAAATCTAAAAATATTTATAAAAAGTGTACAATATGATCATATTACGTACCTCTACTTGAAATTGTTGATATCCTTGAACTGATGATGGTGAAAGCATTTTCACAGCTACTTCAGTATCATCTATGTGACCATGATACACTGTTCCAAATCCGCCTCTACCAAGAATTCTCTCAAAATTGTTGGTAATCCTTCGTATGTCTGAGTATGTGAATTTTTGTTTTCTCGCATCCAATGAATATTTACCTAAAGTGATTTTTACCTTTGATGAATCTGCTATATATATATATATGTGTGTGTGTATGTTGATCATAAGTAGTTGTAATTAATAGAATGTAAATATATATATTGTGACATGTTATGTACTCACATCCTTGAATTCAAAAAGAAAGCTGTTTAAATAATTAATCGAACATTGGATGATTTGAAAAATCAATTCGAGCCATCAAAATTTAAGCAGTTTACAAGAAATTTAAAAAAATAAAATAAAATAGAGTAAAATAAATTCATCAAGTTAGATATTTTTTAACCAACATCCAACGTCTCCAAAAATATTGTGCGGTGTGGTTAGATTTGACTCTCCGTACCTTAGGTGACCTCAGTTAAAGCTTTTGCTTTTTCTTCTTGTTTTTTTTGGCCTGTCTTCCTATTTTCTTTATAATAATATGTTGCATGTTTTGAATATCCAAATAGAAACAAAAATGTCATATATACATATACATTTATATGTAATAGTTTCATGATCTTACCACGCTGCCTTTTGCCTTTAAGAATCCACCAGATTGCTGCAACAGTTGACAGAAGGAGAAAAGTTCCCACAAGTACTGATGCTACTACAACTGGAACTACAATATTCTTCTTTTTGCAAGAAACTGATGCACATAGATTTGGGTTCCCACTTACACTAGCAGCAAAATTAAGAAATAATCAGATTTTAATTGAAAAACAACTCTTAACATTATAATCAAGTAGCGCATATATATATATATATATTCTCATCTAGCTAGCTCTACATACTTCCATACTTAAAAATTTGGTAAAAGTCTTTAGGGTTATTTTCATAAATGACCACTGAATTATACTCTCAATCGAAATTTGGTTCATGACTTTTAATTTTATACATCACATTACCTTGAATTTTTGTATTCTTACGAAAATGAAGGAAATTGAACACTTTCATATCACATTATTTCCTTTGACAACATGTTTGATTATTGACTTTACCTATTCATAAAACTCACGTGATCAGAAAGTATTCAATTTTTATATAATTTTTTTTTACATAATATTGACAGAGGGACCGTTGGGTAACAGTAGATAAATTCAGGGGAGTGTGATGCATAAAATCAAAAGTCAAGGGCCAATATAAAACATAATGTATAATTCAGGGGCTATTTAAAAAATTAACTCAAATCTTTATATATGTATACGTAGATTTTGCAGTAACGTATTGGATTCATGTGTGGACAAAGGTCTCCAGTTGTTTTAATTTATATTAATTTTGAACAAAAAGCTCACCTTAGTGATAGAGAACCTGTCTTCCATTTCTCTCTGAGTTTGACAGGAAGTGAGCCAGTCAGCTTGTTGTTTTCCAAGTTCCTGCAGCATGCGATTAAAGCTAGCTTTTATATATAACAATAGTGGCGGAGCCAGAAACTTTTTACAAGAGACGTGAATTAAACTAAACTTACAACACAAAAATTTTTTAATGTCCATTTATAAATTTTAATCTTTCTTTTTTTCTTTTCGTCAATACAAACTTAGCTTTGTCATAGAACCGATTCAATTTTTAACTGAGACAAATTAAGGGGCTGTTTGTTCGGTATGTTTGGCCCATCTCATTTTAGCTTGCATTTAATGTACAAGTCTGAAATGAAATTTTCAAGTTAAACATGATTGATATTTGAAAAACTAATTACAATTTTTATTGACTTTAATTTCAAATTAAAATGAAAAATTTAGGTTTGAAACGGAGAGCCAAACGGAATCTTAGAAATGAAATGAAAATGGTGTTTGTTTAGACCTAAAAACTCTTCTCATTTCTGATAGAAAATTCTTTGGATGGGGTATCCAATTTCCAAAATAGTAAAATTTTTACAAAAAAATGTTTTTCCTACCTTTTTTTGTATTTATTCTCATTTTGAAAAAAGAAACCCATCTTATTCTTAAACATACTTTTTACAATACCATTTTGGAAGGGAAAAAAAAAAAAAAAGGAGGTATTCTTTTGAAATCTTCTTACAATGTATTATTCCCAGTACTATTTTTTCTCATTCCAAACAACTTTTTGTTTTTAAGAATGATACTTTTTTACACATCCACACATAATCTTATTTTCAAAATAAAACACTTTTAATTTAAAATAAGAAAATTTTCTTTTTCAAAAATAGACATATAATCCAAACTGGGTCGTCACAATTTTTCAAAATCAACGCTTCAACTTATTTTGATTTCAAACTTGTTTTGCATACTAACATTTTCATTGTCAAAAATTTCTCTCCTCTACTTGTTTTGAAATTTTATAACTTTTTTCATTTTATCTCCGATTAAAACGATTTTTTTTTCAACATTTCCATAATGAACCGATGAGCAAATCTATAGTAACATCCTATTAAAATATGATAACACTATATTAGATTTGTAAAAAAAAAAAAAAAAATTAATTTTTACATGATTTTGTCTAATATTTATCCAAATGTCATTTCAGAAATTTCACCTTTTTCATAATTACAAAAAATTACACTTCCAAACATTATTTTATGTTATTCTTTAAAAAAAAAAAAAAAAAAAAGACTTCTCGTTTCAAAAAATATATATATATATATATATATGTATTTTTTTCATTTCAAAAGTAAGTATACGAACCAAACGATAACTGAGACAAAAAGTCTGGCACTGTTGCAGTAAGAAAATTTAATTACTTACAAGACCGTCAGTTCTGGCAACTGAGACAAAAAGTCTGGCACGGTTCCAGTAATGTTGTTGTTTGATAGATCCCTGAATTGGAAAATTATAAAAATTAACATAGATATTTAGTTAAGAAATAAAATTAAATAACGTTAATAAACCATCTGCTATATGTACTGAACTTACAAGCTTTGTATCATCGTGAGGTTAGCTATGGAAGGTGCTATCTCCCCGTTTAATTCACTTGAAGACAAGTTCCTGATTGCATTTCATTAGCTTCACATGTTATATATATGTTACTAATATTACATAATTTCTATATATTTGGATTACTTTTTTCTATACTCCTAAATTTGAAGGTCATATTTTCAGTTTATCTTGTGAACTTTAAAAACTCTCATTTTGTTTCTTAAATTTTGAATTAGCCCACTTAACCCATTCATTAGATTTTTTTAGTTAAAAACAATTTAAAAAAATTGTGGGTTAAATGGAGTTATGAGGTCCTTTTTCATTTGTTTTTTAACAGAAATTCTAACAGAATGGATATAATAAGACTAATTCTCTTATTTTTTCCGTCTATTTTGAATCAAAATTCTAGTTAAAGGGATTAAGTGAAATAAATTCAAAATTCATGGGATAAAGTGACAGTTTTTTTAAAATTTAGAGGGAAAAATGGAAATGACTTTAAATTATGTATAAATATTAATAATCCTATTTATATAATTATACTTACAAGGATATAATTCTTGGGGGCTTATATTCCTCATAGCTACAATTTAGACCTTCCCAGAAGAACTCTTTAGGGGCACATGGATCTCCCTGCCAGTTTCTCCGTAATCCATAGGTTGACTTAAGTTTCTTAATGGCATCAACTGCACGTACATATTTTTCAAACGTTTATACATGAAAATGAATTGTATTGGTCTATACATATAAAAATTAGTTAGTTTCATAAATATTGACTCTTAAATTATACTCTTAGTTCATATTAGTCCCTGAATTTTAATTTTATACGTCATGTTATCTCAACTTTTTTATCTATTGTTACAAAAATGATCTCTATTTCAGTATTCCATAAAAAACTGAACGAAAATTAAACATGTTCAAATAATAGAGTTATAATTTAGATTAAAATCATAATTAAATATCTTTTTGGAGAGAAACTGTATCTCTAAAATAACTCTAAGATGCTATATATGTTTGATTAAAGTATAGAGTGTGCTATATATTTTTTTTATTAAAATACATTTTGCTTCCAAAATATCTCTGATTGAGGTAAAATTTTCTTTTAAAAAAAATGTTTAATTACGACTTTACTTGTAAATGAAGTTCATGTAACATGTTCAATTTTTGTTTAATTTTCTTACAGAAAATTGACAGAGGGATCATTGGTATAACAATTAAAAAGTTCAAGAAAGTGTTATGAGAAAAATCAAAAGTCAGCAGCCAACATAAAACATGATGTATTATTCAGGAACTATTTATAAAATTAACCCTATAAAGATATCAAAAGTTCAGCAATGTGAACTTTAATTACTGTGAATGTAAACTTTAGTTACTAGGAATGAGAATTCGTGAAGAATGAAATGTAAAATAAAAGGAATTCATATTCACTTTAGCTACATTCTTTTCTACATGAATTTTTATTTCTAGTAACTGAAATTCACTTTCATAGTAACTGAAGTTGATATTGCTATATACTATATGATACCAGATAGAAGACTTAGTGTGTGTATATATATATGTATATTGTTTACCAAACGTGCGTATTCCAATACACATTTGCACGTACACACATATGCACTAGTCAATAATTACTAGATTGACAAGTGAAAAGCAAACGCTTTAAAAAAAAAATAAATAAATAAATAAATAAATAAAAGATTACTTACCATCTTGTTGGTCTGATTCTGATTGTGAGAGTTCCTTGACGGTGTAAATCTCAAAGGCATTGAGAAGAGGAGGAAGAGTTGAGTTTCTAGTCTTGGAGATTGAGAAATTATGGTAAGATCCCGAGAGCGGAGTCCGAGTGTACACCGTTGTTCTTAGGAAGTACCTTGGAGAAACAGGTCCAGAGAAGTACCGTCCGTTATGTAGTATGTTGAATTCCCTAGACTCGTTGGCCTGGAGTTGTTCAATTTCAGCAAAGTGCATGTAAAAATAGTATGAAGTAGTGTTATCATCAGTTTCCTGCCACCAAATATCCAAAGAAGCATTTTGGTCTTTCGGCGTGACTGCAGTGCTCAAAACTGTTGACGGTATCTTGTAAGGGTCGTCTGCACCTCCAATGTCAATGGTCAGATTGGTGCTTATATCTTTCCAATCACCATATTCCATTTCGTACCAGAAACGATCGTAGACATCCTTTTCCTCGCCATACCTAAACATAGAAAATTCCGATTCAATGTATACGATAAACAACTATTATTGAATCATACAAGATATACTCAGAGACATCTCTACTAGTGGGATTTACAGGTAAATGGCTGTTTTTTTAAGTACTTTTCTTTCAAGGGCTAAAGTATTTTAAATCAAGAAAGGGCTCAATCAATTATTGATCACATGTGATGCCTCATGATTGACTATGGTAGATGATTGACCATAATAGGAATAACTAAATTTCCAGTCAATCAGTGAATACAAAACTCTCTCTCTTATTCTCTTCTCTGCAATCCGGCAAACATCCTCAACGTCGCCACCCAATCGCTTGCCATGATTCTTGTCGCTGTGGTTGCCTCAATCTTTGTGCCGGAGATCGCTCTCTGATCTGCAACTTGCCTGACTCTAGTGAGAGCCGCAACACTCCGAGCCCGGTCTCTTTGGTGTGGTGGTGATGACCAAATCCTCGTCGAACTCCAAAGCCTTCTCGCCCTCTCTCCCCCTACACTCACACGGAGGATATCTCCTCCAAAGCCTCGATGACGGGTATGATTGACGGGAAAAAAGACCACGGGCCATTTAACTATACATAATTTTTTTAAGCTATTCTTCAAAAAGGATTTGTCAAAATCGCCTATCACACATTATATCTCTATTATCATGATGCTAGTTGTTCAATATATATATATATATATATATATATTGGCAAAATAAAGGGGAATAGTCACAGATCACTTTCAAAGAAGGCTCTGAAGTCTACATAAGAAATCAAAGCCTTTGTTTCAATTGTCCCGTAAAAAACACTTCAACGTTCTCTTTGACTCTAGTTAAATTGCACTTTCATTTTTCTCTTATATTTTAGAGTAGAAGAGTGTGAGTTGGTGAATGTTTGGATTGAATATGGGTGTACCCACCCTGACCACTGTAACAGAATTGATTCAAACCCCAAGATCTCATCAAGGAGAACGATCGGTTTTACCATCATACTTGGGTTTCTCGGTATTATTTTTTCCCAATTAATAATAAGATTCTGGACATTAATAACTCACCTGGTCCATTTACTGGAAGCAGTGACACCCCGAATGTACAGTGCCAAGGATCTGGATTCCGTTTCCGTTGGATAAGCTGAATTATCCAAAGGCCTAAATTCTAATGCAGATATAAACGGAATACCATGGCCTGTCTTCACCAAGCAAACATGCACATGGCTTTTCTGAGGGACATGTATGATCTCGTTGACTGTGGTGTTGGACTCTTTTGGTTTTATTGAATCCCACGAATTGGCTCCGAGATAAAGATCGAACACCGGCGGCATACCCTGACCATCATAATTTCCATAAAAGAATGATGCTCGGATTAAATATTTAGTACCTGCTTTAACATCTATTTTGTAGCAGTTCCTGTCTCCTTCAGGGAAGCTCCGAAGAGACCAATACTGCTGTTGAACATATTTTTTGTATTCTTCTGATATGACCCTACGTTCACCAGTGTCTATGATTTGCTCATCTGAGATGTAGTTTAAGCCGGAACTCTTCCCACCGTAGCTAGTAAAGTTAACTTGTGAGCCGCAATCTATGCTGATAAACCCTGTTCAAACATTCATGTAGATACATTATATTACCAAAAAAAAAAAAAAAAAAAAAAAAAAAAAAAAAAAGGCCTAAGGTCATCGATATACAGCCTTAACCTATACTTTGCTTTTGGTAAATTATTATATACTTTGTCTTGAATTAGATTAGATAACTGTACTACATATATCTTTTTTTTTTTTTTTTTTGTATGTTTTAAGAACTTGAAAAAAACCTTATCTTGCTTTTTCTTTTTTTTTCTTTCGCATATTCCAAGAACTTGAGAAAAACTTGTATACTTTAAGAACTTGAAAAAATAAATATAAAAAAAGGTACAACAAACATATTTTAAGAACTTGAAAAAAAACTTGACAATCCTGTTCAAAAAATAATAATATTCTAATAATAAAATAAACTTTTACTAGGGATGGATCCATACATGGGCTTTACCCAATAACAATAAGAGAAACTACAGCAAATAGATCATTTTTAAAAATAAGGTAAATTGTTACATTAATTCCTAAACTTTCTATGAGGGTGTCATTTGGTCTCTAAATTTTTTTTTAATTAATTGATCTCTAAATTCATCAAAAAGATGTAAGTTAGTCCATTTTGTTATCTTTTTGTTAGAATTTTATAGACTTCTTCAACTTCACTTATTTTTCAGGGGTAATTTAAGAAATTGGCTTGATAAAAACAAAAATAATTATCAAAAATGAAAAAATCAAAAGAAACAAATAGGGGGGAGGGGAATCTTTGTTCTCTTTCCCTCTCTCTACGCTTTTTCTTTCTTGATAGTTCCTCTCTCTCTACTTGCAGGCCACAAAACAAAAACCCACACCCAACAAAAAGGAAAGCCACCCACCCTCCCGCCATCATGAGGCGGAGGCTGCCGCCCACCCTTCCCGTCGCAAGCTAAAAGCCACCTACTGTCAGTCCCTTGCGAACCAAGATCCTCCGCCGTTGACTCTGTGAATTCAGATCCACCACTGCGAGCCTTCGCAAACCCCCAGTCGTAATACCTCCGTGTGAGATCGCAAGTCTCCCTACGCTCTTAAGTCAAATCAGTAGGATTGTTGGGTCTTCTTCTTCCTTCTTTTTTTTGAACTTGTAAGTGCATATTTTGTAATTTGCTCAAGTGTTTGTGTGGGACTTTGGTTTGGTGCTGGTTTTTACAAAAGAAAGCGACCAAGGGAGAATAGGGGGGAGAGAAATTTTTTTAAATATTTTTTGGGGTTTACGTTTTAAAGGGTAGTTTAGTCTTTTTAAAATTAGGTAACAAAAAAAATGTGGGTTTTAAACATCCGTTGGGTAAAATGACCAACTTGCACATTTTTAATAAGTTTAGGGATAATTCAATAAAAAAACAAAATATTTAAGAATAAAACAGCACCTTCATAAAAAATTCAGGACTAACATGACAATGTACCCTAAAATTATTTAAAATAAATAGAATATTTTAATAATATTTAAAGTAAATAGCATACTTATGATAAATTATTTATTTACAAATACTTTTTAAGATGATTTTATCACAAATATTCTTAGTAAATAAATTATTTATCGTAAATATGATATACATCACAAATATTTTATCTATAATAATAGTTTTAAGATAATTTTTGTGGTGAAAAAGTTTTGTAAATACACTATTTACCATACATATGCTATTTACCTTCACCTAAAAAAATTTTTTTATTTGTTTTTTTTATTATTAGAGATTTTTGGCCTATTTCTCTCCTTCTCACAATAATAATAGCGGTTTCCAGTCACTTGAGGTATTTTTGTAAAATACTTTTTGTATTCTATAGAATATTTTTAGTATTTTACCATAATATTTTCTTATTATTAATTATTTTAATTTACTAAATTAATTTATTTTAGGTTACCAATTAATTATTATTTTCATTCATCTATTGTATAAAATATCATATTTAATTAAAAATCAGAATAAAAGGAAGAGTTTTTTTTTTTAATTTTCCTTTTAAAAAAAGCCCAAAAATTGAGAAAGATTTTTTTAAAAATCCTAATTTTGATAAGAGTAATTGACCTAAATATTTCCTGAACTCTATGAAAATAGTGACGGTTTGAAATTATTATTATTTGACTAAGACGATCATAAACTCTTAAAATATTGATCATAATAGTTTTTTTCGTCTAAAACCATTAAAATTTCTAACAGAATCTTGCATAAATCATAATTTTTATACTAAAAAGACGAAAATACCCCTTAATTTTTTTATTTTCTTACTCATTTACCTTCTCCCTCATTTTTTTTCTTTCTTTTCTTTTCTTTTTTTTTTTTTTTTTTCCCCTCAAACCACAAAACAACTAAGCCAACAAAACCAGAAAATACCTTTCAAAAAACCAGAAATTATTACACAAACCGAACCCAAACCCAGAACCCAGCCCCCCTAGCAATCATCGAGCTCACCTCGCCCTCATTTGCCAGTCGCCAAGCTCAGCCCCCTTCCCCACCCCCCCCACTCACCGAACTCAGACCCAGCCTAAAACCCCCTTCTTCGCCGTCACTGAGCTCAACCCCCTTCCCAGAGAACTCAAAACCCTACCCGAGACCTCTTCCTTCACTATTGTCAAGCTTAACCTCAACCCCATCCCATGCCCAGGCTAACCCATCGAACTAAAAACCCAGCCCCAGCCCCGTCCCAAGCCCGAGCACTCCCCCTCCCCCCTCCCTTCTCATAAAACTCAAAACCCAGCCAAACCCCCCCTCATTCGTTATCGCCGAGCCTGTGCCCCCTTCCCCGACCTCCCAAACTCAAAACCCAATCACCCCCGACCATTGCCATCGAACACAAGCGCCTCCCCCCACCCCCCATCACGCCGCCTTTGACGAACGAAACGACACCACCCCCCCCCCCCCCCCCCCTCCACCCACCAAATGGGTTCAAAACCTAGATACCCCCAAAACGAACTAAACCCCCACTCCCCCATCATTGCCAAACTGGAGTCCCCCTGCACCCGACGGAGAAGACGAAGAGCAAGACGCCATCTCACCACCCTAGACCTTACTAAGGTTTGTTCTCTGGGTTTTTTGGATTTGGATTTGGGTTTTTGTTGCTGAGATCTGAGGGAGGAAATAGAGAGAGAGAGAGAGAGGAGAAAGAGAGAGAGAGGAATAGAGGAGAGATGAATTTAGTTTTTTTTATCTTTGTTAACGGTTAATATTTAAAGTTTAGATTTTATCTCAGACTCAAAGTATTTAACGGTTTGGACGGAAAAAATATGGATGAAATCTCATCCAAAACAAGTAAAACATGAATCAAACTGTCACCTTTAAAGAGTTCATGGACTATTTGGGCTTATTACTCTTTTGACAATATCTCCCCCCCTACCACCAAAGGAACGTTCGTTAGAAACGGAGATGGTGAGAAAAAGAGAGGGATAGAGGAGGAAAGAGAAATAAGGACACGATTCAGGTGTCGAAAATCATGAGAAAGATCTTGGCATTTCTTAGTGTTATTATCGGCGACTACCGAGCAGATTGCGAATGGTGATTGACGAGCAACTCACAATAGCTCGTGAGCTGATCGCGATCGGCAACATACTTAGAAGACGACGTTGGTAGCAAGTTCACTGAAGAGCAGATTAGAGGGGGGAGAGAGAGAGAGAGAGGCCCACCAAAGACAAAAGCCCGTATAGAAAAGAGAGAGAAATGAGATAGCAACAGGTGGAGGGAGAGAAGGGCGAAGAGAGAGAAATGGAGGAAAAGTTAGATAAGATAGAGATAAGAGAAAGAGGTATATGAAGAAATATAATTAGGGTTAGAGTGTAAATTGGTCCTTTTTAGCGTCTAGTCAAACAAAAAATTGGTCAATATGACAAAAATCAAAACCAGTATTTACTTGGAGTAAACATCCTAACCATATGCAAAAAAGGTTTGCCCAATTTTCTCTAATCACAACAAGAGACATTGAGACACACACGACCATCCTAACACCAAAATCTCAGTCTCGTGATCGTCCCTGCACAAATGTCTATGCGACGGGGTTGGTGAGGGAGGGAAGAAATTAGGGGGGTTTTTTTTTTTTTTTTCAATTTGAGACTTTTTTTTCAATTAGGGGGGTTAGGATTTTTTTTAAATGATTAAAAATTATTTTTTTTCCTGATAATATGATTTTCTATATAATTTTTTTTATGATTGGTATGATGAAATGATGCATTAATCTGGTAAATAACAATAATTTATTTGTTATAATATTATGAAAAATTCATTTTAAAATATAATAAATAATTCAATGGGATATAAAAATAATTTGATAGATGACGAAAAGCATTATGATAGACTACGAAAAGTATTCTATCAAAATACTCTATGGCGATCGATGACCGGAGACCATGTTGATTACCAAAAGTACTGGCGACCAAAGACCAGCGCTATTAAAGAGCAGTTGATTAACAAAAATATTCTAGTAAACTACCAAAAGTATTTTACCATAATACTTAATGGGTAATTTTGAAAAGATATATTATGTTGAATTTTGACTTATATTTATATAGAAGGTCAAAAACCCTAAAGCTACTGTAGATGTGGCAATATTCTACTATTCTTTGAGGGGCAATACTAAAAATCACCCTAATAATAACAATAACAATAACAATAATAATTATAATAATAACAATAAAAGTAAATAGCAGTTTTTAATAAATGTTTAATATAAATAGCAGATTTTTAAAATAGTAGAAGTATATAAAAGTATACAGTAGTTTAATACTTTAAATATTTTTAAAACTTATTATTTATTTTAAGGAAGAATTATGGTAGAGTCATTTTTTTAACCGTTAAAATTTAATCGAACGGTTGAAATGTTATTGGTGTACCAAACTTACCATACAACTCACCTCATATAATTCTTCTCACCCAAAGTCTTCTCTGTCGCCAGCGACCTTCCCGCCGCCGGTGATGGACGCCAACGACCCACCTTCGGCCCCCTACCACCGGCCCCAGCCCCGGCCGCCGGTGACCCCCTTTCTCTCTCTTCCCCTCTCTCTCTTCCCCTTTTTCCCACGGCCCCCTCATACCACCGGCCCCAGCCCTGGCCGCCCCCCACCCAGCCTCGGCCGTCGGTGACCCCCCTTCTCTCTCTCTCTTCTCTTCTCTATCTCTTCCCCTCTCTCCCGCGGCCCCCCACCTTGCCCGACGGCCCCCTCCCCCGACCTCCCCACCCCTCGCCTCCCCTCTCTTTCTTCCCCTTTCTTTCTCTTCCCGACCCTCGGCCCCCCGGCGCCCCCACCCCACCCCATCTGCGACTCCCCCTATCTTTCTCTCTCTCTTCTTGCGTCGAGGGTGGTGTGGGGGGTCGGGGCTAGGGTGGGGTAGAGAGAGAGAGGAGAGGGAATAGAGAGAAAAGGGAATAGAGAGAGAAAAGAGAGAGAGAGGGAAGAAAAAAAGGGGGAGGCGGGGGTGGGGAAGAGAGAGAGGGGGTTGCTGGCGGCCGGGGCTGGGGCCTGTGGTGGGGGGCTGGGGGTAGGGCGCCGCAAGAGAGAGGGGAAGAAAGTGAGGGGAAGAGAGAGAAAAGAGAAGAGAGAAAGGGGAAGAGAGAGAAAAGGGGGTTGCCAGCGGCTGGGACTGGGGCCAGTGGTGGGAGGGCTGGAGGTGGGTCGCCGGCGGCGGGAAGGTCGCGGGCGAGGGAGAAGACTTTGAGTGGGAAGAATCATATGAGATAAGGTGTATGGTAAGTTTGGTACACCAATAACATTTCAACCATTCAATTAAATTTTAACGGTTAAAAAATGACTCTACCGGTAGAGACCCTCAACCACAGTTCTTCTCTTTATTTTAATTATTTTTGTAAAAGTATTATTTATTACAATTTCAGTAGTAGTAGTACTGCTGATAATAATAATAATAATATAATAATAATAAATAAATAAATAAAAATCAGAGAAAAAAATAAAATCCTAGTCTTGTGTTCCAAACATGATCCTTGAAATATAGTTACCTTACAGATAATTTTCATTTATGAACCTAACAACCTTTGAAAAGGTTTACACTGCTCTAAATATATATGCTGTCGTTAATAACTGGATTTGGTCATATAAAAAAGTTTATTAAAATAAAAACAGATTAAAAAAAAAAAAAAAAAGAACAAGAACAAGAAAAAGGAAAGCAAGGATCTTGACGTTGTACGTACCTGTTTGGTTGAAACCTGTTTGGTCCTGTGCGTCGACCGTAAGAGCAAAACCGGCAAGAAATGCTAATAAGAAGACATGCTTCATCTTCAGCTGCAGCAGCGGCATCATAACATGAAGATCAAAATCAAAAGCTGGAGACAAAATCAGTCTTTTATCTTTACCAAGGATCTACTCTCTCTCTCTCTATTAATATGGGTCCAAAATCAACCTTATTATGCTACAGATCCGATCGATGGCAATATTTTAAGACCTATTCAGTTTTTCGCTCAACAAAAGAAGAGTTGTTGTATAAATTTAAGCTTCTTTTCTTCATCACTCTCTATACCTAAAAATGATCAGTTCTTGCCATGAAGAAATTGAACAGACCTTTGAGTTTTATATATAGGAGGGCAAGTCAATGTGGTCTTCTCGTATCGTTTATATTTTCGTGATGAAATTGCCCGGTAGGACCTAGGATTTTTTTTTTTTTCCTTCTTTAATTGTATGGTAGCTTATCTTTATTACAGCTGGCATATAATCAAAATTATATTATTAGCATAAAAAAGTAAGTAAAATTAATAATACCAATAATCAAAAAGTATCTTCTTGATGACCTTTTTTTTTTTTTTTTTTTCCTGTTTGGGTACCCTACCAAAAAAATTCTTATAGAAAACATGCAAAATTAAAGAAAACAATAGTGATTATATTTGCACCTTCAAATATATACATACTCTTAATTAATTAACAAATGTTCCTTAAATCTTTTTCTAGGTACTTTTAATAAAATATCATAGATATATAAATATTTCTTAAGGCAGCTGGAGTTTTACTCACTAGAATATCATACAAATATTTTAACCTCTCATATCCCCACTTTCATTTCAATACTTTCACATCTCAGTGTTGAGTATGTAAGTATAATCAGATGACTAAATTGTCTCTAATCTTGCCATCCTGCTTTTTAAAAAAGATATAGAATCAATTAAACAAATAAACATAGCATACAAAAACCAATTGGAGCCTAGCCAAAAAAAAAAAAAAAAAGTAAAAAGACGAAGTCAACACGGAGGAAGAGGAACAAAAACAAATGGGTAACAAGGAATCAAAAATAATGAAGAGGACATATCAAATGTAAGGGCTTTTTTTTTTTTTTTTTTTTGGAGGGACTCTACCATTTAAGAACAAAAATCAAAATGATATTTGAATGTTCAATTTCTAATTACAT
Source organism: Ficus microcarpa (assembly GCA_025413485.1). NCBI lineage: Eukaryota > Viridiplantae > Streptophyta > Magnoliopsida > Rosales > Moraceae > Ficus > Ficus microcarpa. The sequence goes on along the minus strand of CM046377.1, from coordinate 48,632,603 downwards.
CAATCAAATTCGTATTGCAATATATTATTCAAATGGAACAATCTAAATGTTGGACAAATAATTGCCCAAAACAGGGGGTTTGATTGGGTCATTGGTCATATCCCTACTTGAAGCAAATATTGGGCCAGACTGACAGGAGTTGTTTGGGGTTCCATCCTTTGGAGTACATTTTGGTGCAGAGTAATGTATCTCTACCTCATGGGTTTACAATACACACACACACACAAAAGAATACGTGGAGCTTAACATGTCTAGAAGTACAGGAGAATGTTCTTTTGATGATATTATTACCATTATTCGCTCCTGGGTCATTCATAGCATTATTATACATTACCTATTCATTGCGGGTTGGTTATTTATCAGTACGGGTTTAGCTTACGATGTATTTAGAAGCCCCTATCCAAACGAGTATTTTACAGAGAACCGACAAGGAATTCCATTAATAACTGGCCGTTTTGATCCTTTAGAACAATTTGATGAATTTAGTAGATCTTTTTAGGAGGTCCCAATGACTATAGATAGAACCTATCCAATTTTTACAATGTGATGGTTAGCTATTCACGGACTAGTTGTACCTACCGTTTTTTTTTTTTTTGGGTCAGTATTAACAATGCAGTTCATCCAACGATAAACCCAATCCAAATCATAGAGCTACGACATAATCAAATCCGAATAAATGAAATGTTGAATTGAATCGTACCAGTCTCTACATATGTTTATTATTCATTTTTGTACATGCTGTTTTATTTTCCAATTATTTCTTTAATTAATAAAAGAAAAGAGAAGACTATTTAATAATAGTAGTAATTTTCTTATCCGATTTGAGAGGATATCATCTCATAATATATAATAAGACTATCACTATGTATAGCTATAGTCTTATTTCCGGCACCCATCAATCAAATTCATATTCTAATAGACCATTTAAATGGTCCAAATGTTGACAAATAATTGCGTAAAACTGGGGCTTTGACTGGGTCATTGGTCATTGGTCATGTCCTTAATCGAAGCAAATGTTGGGCCAGAATGATAGGGGTTGGTGAGGGGTTCCATCCTTTGGAGTGCATTTTGGTGCAGAGTAATGTAACTCTACCGCATGGGTTATACATACATACATACATACACATACATATATATGTGCAAATGTGTGATAAAATCTTATTTATATACTTTATCAATAGAACTCATTTTTAAACCGATCCGATATAATCAAACGATTGAGATATTATTTATACCTAATAATTATGATGTACTTTCACCCATAATATTATATACAAAAAATAAATAAAATAAATAAATAAAAACTGATCTTGTGACCATCTACAGAAGGCCCCCCTCCCCCTCCAAAACAACACCTAGGAGGCCCCCCTCCCCCGACGGCAACGCCCCTCCCAAACACCGACCAGATTTGGCTTTGTGAGGGGGGGGGAGTGGAGGAGGGGGATTGGGCTTGTCAGCATTGGGAAGGGGTTGGAGGGGGTGGGGCTAGTCGACATTGGTTGAGGGGGGGGGGGGGTGGCGATGGGGACTAGGCTTGCAGCGGGGGTGGAAGTGGGGTCTGGGCTCACAGCCTGCAAGGGGGGACATCGACCGGGAGCATCATCGGTGGCTGAAATAGGTGTTTTTTTTTTTTTTTTTTTTAATATCATTTTTAATTATTATTATTTTTTTTTAGTTTATACTAGTATGTAGTAAGATACATTATAACTATAATATATAAGCAACATGTCAGCCATTTAATTATAGCTTAACGGTTTAAAATAGGCCTCTATCGATAGGGTATCTAAAGCTTTATCATATATATATATATATAGCCAGTCTTATTTCGGGCACCACTACAAGAAATTGGATTTTTTGGTAGCAAATAGCATTTGGTCGCAAAGAATATGACATTTTAGGGACCAAAACTTTGGTAGCAAGATGTTTTTTTGTAGCAAAAAGTATGAGGTTCAGTTACCAAATATTTAGTAACAAAGGATATTTGGTAGCAAAAAGTATGAGATTTAGAGACCAAATTTTTTGGTAGCAAAATATATTTAGTAGCGAATTGTACGAACGAATGAGTGATACATCTGGCGAGCACCGGTGAAGAACGCAAGCAAGGCTGGGGCTTAGGCATTGTAATATTCCATCAAGAGAAAGGAGGCAGACTGGTAAGAAGGCCAACCACATAGGGAGGTGTGAACTAAAAAGCTCAGTTCTGTGACTAAATATTTTGGTAACAAAAGGTATTTGGTAGCGGAAAATGTGAGATTTAGAGACCAAACTTTTGGTAGCATAATGTATTTTGATAGCAAAATATACGATATTCAAGTACCAAATTTTTGATAGTGAAAAAGTATTTGGTATCAAATTTTTATGTTTTAGCCACCAAATATTTGATAGCGCAAAGGGCAAATAACTAAATTTCTGCTAGCAAACTTTTTTTGGTTACCAAAACTAAAGAAGATTTATATACCTGTATTCTTTCTCGAAATATATACACAAAAATCATTTTTAATAAACAAAATACCAAATGTTAACTAAGCAAATACCAAACATCTCTTAATATCTCAATATATATTAGAATCTAAACAAAATACTAAAATAGTCACACCTAAGCAAATCCAAGCACTTATGTTCTACTAAATGTTGAAATAGTAAACACTTAATCTCGCAAGAATAGAAAGATGTAATCTTGCAAGAATAAAAAGATCTAACAATCTAGGGACAGAAGTGGCGGTGGTGGTGGATCTTCATTTCTTGGGGCGGTCGGTGGAGGATGATCTGATGGCACATTAAGCTGCTGAAGTAGCTAGATTGTTTTTAAAGAATGGCAAACCAAAACTTCAGGAAGACACACTACCTACCTGGCCCCCTACGATTGGTAAGAACGACACTAATAGAAGTGAACTCCTTACTATTTGCATATTCCACGATCTGCAATCAGACGTACCAAGATAAATAAACGAAAAACTTTCAAAACCCAATGTCACTATATTAGAAAGATACAAAACAGTAATCACCCTTTTTCAAGTCATAGGTTTCCTGATCTCTTGTAATAATGTGCATTTGGAATCACAGAGAGTTGTTTTGATATAAAAGCACAACTCAATATACACATCAAAGTTAACCTAAACATGTTAGTGAACCAATTATGCAAAAAATCTCGTATATGTAAAAATGCCCCTATCCTATAAGATGTGATTGTAAGCCAAATAGAAAGTAAATAAAAAAATAACAGATTTTCGGGCAAAATATATGTTCCCGAAATAGTAAGAGATACCGATGAATTGAAACGGCAAAGTGTGATCAATATCATTGGAATACGTTTACATTTTACAGTTGCACTGAACTCATCAGCATCATTTTCAGCAAATAGCTGCAAGCAAATGAGCACGGTAAAAGGATTTCCTTTAGCAATATTACAACTTACCACAAAAAAAAAATAAAAATAAAAATAAATAATAATATTATTAATAGAAGGAAAAAAAAATGAGAAAAATGTAAAGAATTTGGACTTTTAAGCAACAAAAATGATCGAATTGATCCCTCCTGTACAAAATTCAGATAAAATTTCCCGAGAAAACAGTTTTCCAGCCAATTAAACAATCAAAAATATGAACTTTCCCTAAGGAACTAATTCCTCAAGAAACAAATTGAAATCATAAATTAAGGCTGGGGCAAGGGACAGACTAGTTCACATTCCATAACCGCCGATATGACCAAAAAAAAAACAAAACAAAACAAAACAAAAAAGCAAAAGCAAAAGCAAAACAAAATAAAAACAAAACAAACAAATTAAATATGAAAACACGAGCACTTTTAGGCTTCATATTGATTGCAATTGGAGCCCTTTTAATCAAACGCGAGCTCCTCCTCAGGCAGATTCCTCCTTTTGCTCCTTAGCCTACGGGGTATTAGCAGCCATTTCAAGTTGTTGTTCCCTTCCCAAGGGCATGTTCTTACACATTCCGCTACTGGAAACACCACTTCCTGTTCGACTTGCATGTGTTAAGCATACAACCAACCTTCATCTTGAGCCAAGATCTAACTCTCTATGAGACTCATAGTTGCATTACGAATAGCTTTATTGTTAGTAGATAAAGTGGATTTGGAAGTGTCTTTCATTTCAAAGTATAACTTGTATCTATGAGCTTCATATTCATCTGGAATTAGCTCCTAGAAATATAGTCATCCCTACCTCCTCACGTCAAACCAAAAAACAGACAACTAGATTATTCAAACTCTCCCCAGTTTGATGGAAGAAGCTTGTGGATTATTAAGATCAAGATGAAATTCCATGAAAAGAGCTCAAATTGAAGGGATTAGAGTGCAAAACAAGCTAAATCGAAAAGAGATACTAGTACATGAAACTGGAAATTTTGAGCAAATAATATGTAAGGGTAAAAAGGAGAATTCATCAAGCATTAAATATGAAAAAAAAAAAAAAATCAAACTGGCACAAATATCACCAACTAAATTAAGCTTCCGTTTGAATCACCGGTTGGAGTCAAAAATTTTAAAGTGGAATTAGTTGACTTATCAGAAAACTAATTATAATATTTGCTGATTTTTCAGAAAAACAAAAAAACAAAAAACCAGCTGAAAACGTAGTTGAAGTTAAACTAAAGCATCACCAACTAAATTAAGCTTCCATTTGGATCGCTGGTTGGAGTCAAAATTTTTAAGTTAAATTTGGTTGACTTTTCAAAAAACTAACTATAATTTTTGCTTGACTTTTCAAAAAAAGATAAAAAAAACTACCCAAAAAAGTAGTTGGAGTTAAACTGAAACACCAAATAAACCATAAAGCTAGCACAAATCTAAGAAGGTGTCTAAAAAGTGGTTCTCTCCCTAATTTTCTCATTTTTAATCATCGGATGATCAGATATCTTCATTAAATGTAGAGAATTTGTTAATGTAACGACCCGACCTAATCGCGGCCGTTAATTACCTTCATAAACATAATTACTTGCTTTGACCATAAATTTAATCCCCAAAATTTCAGAGATTTTTTTTTTTTTTTTTAATGAAATCGAAACTTGCTAATTTAATAAGTAAGAACTGAATCTAAAGTTTAAAACATTAACATGTCAAACTTACATAATTAAAACTTAGTACAGGCATATCTTAAGTTTGGTTTCTTGTAAACCAAACTACTTGGTCAAATAGAGGTCTTTTTATCGTTCAAATAAGTATAACCAAAAGAATAAAATACATTTTAAAATATTAAACTTTCTTAACCTTGCTTGGTTAAAATTAAAATCAACATTAATTTCGTATGGGTTCCTTAAAACCCATTTACTTGAAAATAATTATTCTAAAGGATAAAATCTTTTAGAGCTTATTCATTTCATATGAGTTCTTTAGAACTCAATTACTTGAAAATAATTATTCTGAAAGGATACAAATATTTTAAAGCTTATCATAATTTAAAAGAATTTCTTATCGCGGAATTTACATTTTGATGGCGGTATCCATAACCCATACCTCCATTGTCTCGACACAGTACACCAGTCCATCGAATCACCGTGTTGCCTACAGCATGAACAAATATTAATGAGCTTTCGCTCAGTAAGTATAAACATAAATCTCACAAAAACAAAATGCATATAATAATGCATGACATTTTATGAATTGCACAATTATGCTTGCTTCTTGTTTCTTATTTTCTTGCTTCATACTTATTCTTACTTAACTTTTTACTTTGGGCCCCATGTGTGTACGTACCCATTGAGCGTAACCACAGAAAGTTAGGGTTTGCAAGATCCCTAACAATTCTGGGAATCATATACGTAACCCTTCACGATCTACGGAAGGTCTTAGAATTTTTAAAACATACATAACATAATCCTCCACGATCTGCGGGAGGTTGGTACGACACTTTTCTTGAACTTATCTTGCACTTTCATTAGCCTCTTACTTTCTTAAGGTGAACATGTAATTTATGATCATGATTCCATGAACATACATTCAAATCTCATGATGCACATAATAATGCATTACATTTTATGCATAATTAAATTTTACTTATTATCTTCTTATCCTGGGCCCCATTGTGTACGTACTCATTGTGCGCAACCAATGAGAAGCTGGCGGTTGGTACGACACTTTCTTGAACTTATCTTTTCACTTCCATTAATCTCTTCCTTGGAATGAGCATGCAATTATGTTCGTAACTCATGAGCAGATATTGCAGTTTCACATAATATAGAGGCATCGCTAATTCAAGCATATTAAGGCATAAAAACATATGCTCACTAAAGCATATCAAGCAACCATATAATCATATTGCATAAGAGCATCATTCTTCATGTTCAATCACAAGGATAATATTCTAAACATGTACACATCCGTTGTTCACAGATATGCTCGCATCGACAAACAAGTTTCATGCTGTAGGTGAGGTTTGTACTTACCTGGATTCCGCATTTAGCGTTCATCCTCGACTAATCCTCAACCTTGTTAATGCCGGTGTTGTGTCCTAATTAAATCGACACCCGACGGTTAGAATATGGTCATATCATATTTGTGATTAAACCACCCCTTTCTTTTATACTCATTCACAGTTCTTAAATCTCATTCCCATTTAAAATGGTTCAATGATTAGTTTAAGGTCATGATTCTGTTACATTTAAACTTGAAAATAATAGAGCAACTACAGACGTCTAGACTCGACTTCAGAGTCAAGAATGAAACTGGGAAAAACAATGACTTCTCCCCCATTTAAACATCAAAACGTTAAACCACGTAACAACTTAAAACTAGGTATTCTTGTGAATATCATAAGAATGCACCTTATTAATTAGTGGGGAATATGGAGGAGTGTCCATTTTTTTTTCTACTTGCATACCATGTGCAACATGGTATATAGATATACAAAACTTATTGGTGAGAAATAAACACCATAAAACATATTCCTCCGTAGGTCATTTCCACTTAAAATCAAGACATGAACTCTAGATTATAAAATTATTCTGAGAGTAGAACTTATAAAACTAATTTATAAGTTCAATCGTCAGTTATGATTGGATTTAACAAAAATCCGACAACACAACGGCTTATTTTCCTTATACCCAAAATTTAAACCTGCAATAAAAACCATTTAATAGAGAGTTTTGGCACACCATAACTGCAAGATGTGCCATCCATAACACATTCCTCATATTGACATACAACATATCTTGATATAATTCAATTTCACTTAATTAGCTTGAACATCAAATATATAAACATATATATATTTTTTGATATTCAATTCAAAGCATATAAATAGGCATGTAATCAATTCAATAAAAATAAATGACCTAAAGTAGTTAAGATTACTACCTAGATCGTTCGACGACGTTCGGTGAGTAAAACGCTTCCTGGTCGGCGTTCCAAACACCTTTTTGATTTCAAGCGACTGAACTTTTAATCGCTACTCTTAACCTTCGAGATTCCATCTCGCAAATCCGAGGTTGTAAACATGTCCGGAACGTCAAAAATAGGCCGGAAAGGCGATCTTCTAAAATTTGTCGACAGTTGACCGGCGTTGACCAATTTTGACCGGACGTTGACCGGCGTAGACCGGCGGCTGAAGGGGCTGAGATGGGCACCGCTTCGAAGATCTCGACGAGGGGAACCCATTTCTGGTGTCCACTTCTTCAAACGGCGTTCGGTTTTCTCAAAAACGTAAGAAAACGAACTAGAAGGCGGCGACGGACTGGGAAAATTTCCGGCGACGATTGGAGTGGTGATGGACTGGGCTTTGTTCCTCTCGACGAGTGGAATTCAACGAAACAAACGGCTCGTAAAATAGAGCTCGGATTGCACCGAAATCTCGCTTGAAAGCTCATGGTACGGAAACTTTCCTAGCATTTTTCCGGTGAACGGCGGCGAGTGACGCGGCCAAACTCCGGCTATTGGACACTCGGATGATGGGCTGCAAGATTCACCGGCGCGTGCGGCGGTGGCTGGCCGGAGTCGCGACCTCCTGTGACGGCAGCAACTTGCGACACCCATAGAGAGAGAGAGAGACGTGAAATGGTGGGCTGTTGATGTTGTCTACTAATCCTTAATAAATCTCCTTTCTTTTCCTTATTTATTTCCTTTTTTCTCTCTTCTTTTTCTGAATTTCTTCACAAGGCAGCCAGACGTGCGACACACATAGAGAGAGAGGAACGAAACCGAAGAGAGAGAGAGAGACGTGGAGAAGAAGAAGATGTGGGCTGAATGTATTATGTTCTCCTTCTTTCCTTATTATTCTCTTCTCTTTTTTTTTTTTTTTTTTTTCTTTTCTTTTCTTTTCCTTTCTTTTTTTTTATTTCTTCTTCCACGACGTCAAGTGTGGACTGACCACACATACTATGTATATATATATATATATTTAGTTTCCTTTCTCCTCTCTATCAACCATATATATATATATGTATATATATATACTTGCATTTATCTGTTTGCCAAAGAAATATTTTGACACCCTTAAATATAATAACTCATCAAATATATATCTATATACAGATACATATTTGTTGTGTCTACATTTTGAATAATGACCATGTAATATGGATTTTGACTTATAAATTTTTGCATATCAATTAAATCGTTCAAGACAATAGACTCGACTGAAATTTTAAGCTTGATCATAATTCATGTCGAGAATATAATCTTTTCTCATTTTTTCATTTTTTTTAATAGGGTAATATGAAAAATTACTCAAACGTACTAATAATTATACTGTAACATAAAATTGCTATTCATGATATTATTATCATGAATAATCAAATATTTACGTCTTGATTCATGTTTAATTCAGAAATTCGTACATTTGACATGATTATTAAAATTATAAATCACGCCTTTTTTTTTTTTTAACAACATAATTGATGGAAACTTCAAAAATTTCCAATCAATTCCTTCTAGCTCAACATAACTTCATTATACTCATTCATAACACTATAGTCTACAATCACGATAACATTAAAAAAAATGATCTTAATACAGAAAATTCACGATTTTATTCCTAATTAATTTAGGAATTAACATTGTGAATTTTCCGGATATTACAGTTAAAGAGCCATATATGTGCTCGATATTTTGTATACCTTTTTGAATGTCTTCTATTTGTGGAGTCTGGTGCACGTTTCTTTTTGTGTATCATTTGATTTTATTGATGGAACTAATTGTATATCAATGTCTAGATTTCTGTTGTTGGAGACTTTTTGTGTGAATTAATGGTCGTATTGCCTTTTTTATTCTCAATATGTATCTATCTATAACTACATTAAAAGAGTGAAGTGCACTAAAAATACTATTCTAAAATTTGGTTAAATTTTTTGGTTAAAACAAAACTTTTTCTTGATTTATTATGTTCTTCTATTCTTTCTCCCTTTTTTATCCTTTAATTTTTTTTTTTCCAAATTTTTCTTTTTTATTCTCCTGTTTTTTTTTATTATCATAAAAATCATTTTTAAATCGATTTGCTTTCTTAATCATTTGTCCCTATCAAAATATATTTTTAAATATGTATTTCCTTTTTTTTTTTTAAAGATAGTCCATATGTGTTAAAAATATTATATCATTGAAAGCTTTAACATTTAAGTTTATAACTTCAATATTCAATAATTTTAGTACTAATGTACTTTACATGTGTTTGCATGAACTAGTGTGTGTATATATATTTATTTCACCAAGCACTCCAACAATCAAACCAATTCTTCCGTACTAGGAATTTATTAAAATAATAATAATAATAATAATAATATCCCTCAACAGAAACACGGAGAAAAGGCTCAGGAAAAAAAAAAAAAAACTAATTTTGACATCAAATCTGATTTTATCTAAAATGTGCAATGTTAAAAAAAATAAAATTAGGATGGCATCCGGCATGAACGTTTATAAAAATAAAAATAAAAATAAAAAAGGAAGGAAAAAATAAAGGGAAAATTAGGAGGGCATCCGGCAGGTAATTTGTGGCTGATAGATGAAGACTGAACGGTTGAATTTTGCTCTACACATACAAGAGTAAGTGTAGATATAATCCGACAGGCTATGATGCCTATTCCGGAGTAAGAAAACAATTAAAAAAAAAATTAGCCTCGGTCCTATTTACATGTTTAAAAAAAGATGCATGAACGTTTGCTTTCAAGGACGGTGTCGAAATCCAATATATATATATATATATAAATATGTAAATACATATATATATATATTTTTTTTTTTTTGTGACTTTCCCAAAAAATATAGTATAGATTTAGGATAGAGAGGTTCATAAAAAATATAAAACAATTGACTCAGATAGTTTCTAAACTCTTTAAAAAATAATTGTTTAATTCTTATTTTATTTTTATTGAGAAGATTTTGAACTCTTGAAATATTGACTATTGTATTCATTTCTGTCTATATCCATTAAAAGTCTAACATAATGAGTTGCATGAGTTATCACATAAGCTCAATTAACCTTAAAAAAACAAAACTATCCTTATGCATATTAATAACATTAAAAAGAAAAAGAAAGAAAGAAAGAAAGAACCCCTCCCCTCTCTTGCCTCCATTTCCTCTCTCAAAAGACCCCCCACCCTTAAAAGACCAACTGAACTCAAAACCTAGACACCCCCTCTGGTGTTCGTTGCCGAGCCCGGCCACAACACCCCAATGCCATCACCGAGCTTGAACCCCCCTCCCCCGGCCCCCCTGCCCCCCCCCCCCGATGTCTTTGCCAATCGCCGATCCCACCCATCGAACTCAAAACCCAACACCCAACCACTCTTACGCACCCCCATCCTCGCCGTCATCAAGCTCAAGCCCTCAACCCCCTACCCCCTGAAATGATTTGGGTTTTTGCTGTGAGAAAATGAAGGGGGGGGGGGGAGATGAATAGGTTCTTTATGAATTTTTTTATTTTTATTAAATTAATTATTGTTAAATGACTAAAATACCCTCTCAAATTGTATTACATGCATTGCACATGACTCATTCTGATAGAAACTTAATGGATTTAGATGGAGAGAACTATAATGACCAACATTTTAAGAGTTTGGGATCTTCTTAGCCCAAAAAAATAAAATAGAGACTAAATCATCACATTTAAAAGAGTTTAGGGATCATTTGGACAATTACTCAAAAATATATTCCAAAAAAACTATATAACATTAGTTTTTTTTTTTTTGGTTGAATCTATTCCAGTAATTCTAATACACAAAGATTTAAAAAAAAAAAAATCAATACATAGGGTCATAAATTAATATATTGTAGTAAAAAGATAACAAATACTGCCAAAAAAAAAAAAAGAAATCAATTTTGAGAAATATTCCACGTAAAATTACCCGATGTCACCAAAAGCAACAATAACCACTGATAATGTTGGTCTTTGGCTCCAGTCATCAAAATATTAAGTTAAAAAATTCTACTATAATTTTTTTTAAATATAGATAATCAGATGTCTCCAACTCTGTTTGTCGATCTCAGTTATCAGAATATTCTATTATAATATTATGGATATCCTACTAAAGTTTTCTTTTTCTTTTTTTTTTTTTTTCAACACGAATGGTCAGACATCTTCAAATTCTAGTATAATATTTTGAATTTTCTAGTAGAATATTTTTTTAGTTTTCAACATACATGACTAGATATCTCCGGGAGGCATTGATCACTAGAGTATTCTTGTATAATTTGTAGTGGTGGGAATTCGGCCCGGCCCGGCCCATTTAATATTCGGGCCGGGCCGGGCCGGCCCGAACTTTTAAAATGTAAGCCCGGCCCGGCCCGTGGGTTTAGAACGGGCCGGGAGCGGGCCGGGCCGGGCCGGGGCCTAAATTAATTTTTTAAATTTGTATTTAATTTTATTTTTTATTTGTAATTTTTGAATAAATTTATATATTTTTGATAATTTAATAATTTATCTTAATATATAATATGTTATCTTAGATAAAAAAATTATATATCTAATTTTTATTTTCTTTTCTTTATATATTGAAAAAGGAAGTTGGAATTAACGAATTCCACTACCTTTTTATTTCTTTACTCATATAAAATATTTTATATTTTATATATTGAAAAAGGAAGTTGGAATTAACGTACCCAGTCAGTAGCTGCTACTGCTCCCCTTCCTTTTTCTTTTCTTTTTTTTTTTTTAAATATAAAATATAATATTAATATTTAATATATATAATTTTTTTAATAAAAATAATATATATAAATTAATTTTCTAATTTTTATTTTATTATATATTTTTTAATTTTTTTAATTTTTTAACGGGCCGACGGGGCCGGCCCATCGGGCTAAATGTTCGGGCCGGCCTGGCCCGGCCCGTCGGGCTTGAAAGGAGAGCCCAGCCCGCCCGTCATTATCGGGCCAGGCTTTTACCGGGGCCGTTAAATGTGGGCCGGGCCGGGCCACCAAGCGGGCCAAAAGTTCCGGCCACGGGCCGGCCCGTTTGGCCCGGCCCAAATTCCCACCACTAATAATTTGGTAATCTACAAGACTAATTTTTATTTCAGCATAAATTGTCAAATGTGTACGGTTCCGACTGTGGAGCTGGTTACACAGAGCATTTTGGTAGAAAATTCTTTATTTTCTATGAATATATATATATATATATATATTTGTTTTCATCATATATGATTGGATGTTTCTAGTACCATTAGTTATCGGAATAGCCTAATAGAATTTATTTTACTAAACTTATTTCTTTTTATTTTCAAAAATATTTTGCCATAATACTCTATTGATCAGAGTTGAAAATATCTGGTCATCCATGTTAAAACAAAAATATTATAATAGATTACAAAAAAATATTAGTAGAACTCTGATAACAAATGGTGACAATTGAAGTCGGAGATCCTAGATAGGAGACCATAGTATTCACACTACTTGTTTTCATTGAATTATTAGAACTATAAAATACCACAATTCAAGTAATACCACTTATTGGAATGACATGGATGATGTGAAAGTAGAAATTAAGAAAATGATTAATTTTACAAAAATATGAAATTTATAATTTACAATAAGCTTAATGTAAGAGAGTCAAGTTATTTTTATTTATAATAGGTAATGTAAGATAGTCCTATTTTGATGGATTAAATTTGAATTTAATCCTTAAATTAAATTTGGAGAAGACTTAAAATAAAGAAATATGGATTATATGATGTGTTTACCGATGTTACATACAATTTGTCTCAAAAGCACATGTTTGTTTCTGTGATGTTTCATCTACAAATACCAAAGTTACCGAATCATTTGCACTGGCCAACATTACATTTTTTTTTATTGCCTTTTTTCAGTTTTTAACGCTAGTATAATTACCTTTAAGCCCCTATTCTCAATATTATATCAATTTTTATCTGACAATAATTGCATCCAACTCCCTTTAGAATTGACAAGTGCCAATTTGCTGTCAACCTACCCTATTTGATTATCACTTTTGGCAGTAAAAAGGAAGCCATGTCACTGCCGTTCCACGTGAGTACCGGCTACGAGAGCAGCTATATATATATATATATATATATTTCACCCTAAAAGGGCTCCAATAATCAAACCAATTCTTCCACACTAGGAATTCATTAAAATAATAATAATAATAATATCCCTCGATAGAAACACGGAGAAAAGGCCGAGGGAAAAAAATAATAATTTATAGCTAGATAGTATTCTTTTAAAGAAACTTTTTAATAAAAAACTGAAATTTTTAAAAATTAATTAAAAGGTTATTTTTTAAAAATAGTTAATCAATTATTTTAAATAATTAATTAGTGATTGATCGTATAATAGTCAATCAATTATTGACTTATGATCAATCATTGATCAATCATAATATAAATTATCAAATTTTATAGTTAATCACTGATTGACCATTAATTAATATTGATTGACCAAATCTGAAAAATGAAAAATGATCATTTTACTAAATAAAAAAATTAGGCTATTTATTGATTAGGTGACTAAAAAAGATCATCCAGCCTAATTTTTCAAAAGAAAAAAAAGGTAACCTAATTATAATATAAATCTGATTCTATCTAAAAGGTGCGGAATTAGAATCTTTATTCAAGTTAAAATAAAAATAAAAATAAAAAAGGAAGGAAAAAAATAAAGGGAAAATTAGAATGGGTGGCCCATATATAATACATAATCTAATGGATAGTGAAACTTTCTTTTGTATAGTTAAATGACCTAATATATATGTTTTATTTAATTAATTTTCATTTTTCTCAAACACCTCCCCTCCTTCTCTTGCTCTCTCCTCTTTATGATTGAGCTTTCATGACCGTGACAAAAACCATTGACCATCGATAAGATTTGTAGCACGACAATGTCTGGGAGGAGATTGCGTTAGTCGTATGCGATTGCATCGCAGATCTCAACCATCACCGATCTCCACTATCGATGCTGAGGTTGCGAGATCGCAAGTGTAAGTTTTGGATCTCCACCATTACTAATTTATCTATAATTAATTATTGATTGACTGGAAAATTAATGATATTATTTATGTTCAATTAGTAATTGACCATTTATCAATCAATTATTGATTATAAAACTTCTTAGTTATTTTATGGTTAATTAATAATTGATTGTGGTCCTATAGTTAGTAAATGATTAATTAATGTGAATATATTCATAATATGATCGATCAATATACAAGATCGATTGACCATTCTGTTAGGGAAAAAAAAAAAAAAGCATTTTAACACATTTTTAAAAACTTGAACTATTTAAAAGAAACAAAAAATTAAAAATTAAAAAAATAATTAAAAAAAAAAGGACGCGTTTGGCTATAAACCTCAAAAATTAACACAAGACAAAAGAAAGGAAGAGAACAGAACCGAATCGAATCCGCCATGGCTAGACCCGCGAGAGCCGGCGCCAGAGCAGCGGTTGTACCGTCATCGGCCACCGTGACGACGACCATAACGCTAAACAATTCTGAGGGATCGTCGTCGTCGTCGCCGACGCAACAGCCGCAAACCCTAACGCTGCGGCTTAGTCGGAAGAAGAAGGTGACATGGAAAGAAGGCACCGTTGACAACGAGTTCATGCAGAAGAAGAGCTCCAAGAAGTGCTGTATCTTCCACAAACAAAAGCCCTTTGATGAGGACGACAGCGACGAAGAAAACGACAACCAGCACCACCACCACCACGACAGAGACGGCGATGAGGGTTGTTGCTCCAAGGATAATGATCATTTGTAAGTCCGCAATTAGATGTGATTGTCTTCTTTGGAATAATTGAAATCTTGATTGTTTTCAATTTTCCAACGAAAAAAATTTTCCACCTTAAATACATTTTCGTTGGAAAATTGTTAAGGATTATCAATTCGACAGGAAAATTTCGGATGATTTTGTTCTGAAGATCGTTCCTTTTTTGTCCCCAATTTCGTTTTTGTTGCTTAGTTTGGTAAAATTTGTATGTTATTTTGCTTGTAATTGAATATCTGTTGAAGCATTAGATCGGACAACTCTTTAGGTTAGGATATTACTCAATCTTTTCTACCGATTTTTCTATGCGTCAATTTCATGTTTGTGCAGAATTAGGGTTTTTTGTTTTTTGTTTTTTTTCTTTGGGTAGTAACATAAGCATGAGAACAATAAGACATCTGCCGACATGGATTCGCTTTACCGGAATTCTATAACCTGAGTTCTGAATGGTAGTAATAATACGAGGATGGTTTAGCCTTAGGGTTGGTTATACTTGTCCTTAGGGATCTCTACTTGATGAAATATCAAAATTTGGCTATATATTTTTACAAATTTTTTCAGTCCATTCGCGTTGAACCTAATACGAGGAAATGCAATTTGCATAGGTGAAAAAGTATTTCTATGTTTTAAATGTTGGAAGTCAGACATAGTAGATGAGATTCTCCTTAGTTTTATGCAAAGCTCGGGAGGATGCAATACCATTTCGCATCTGAGCAGGGAGCCTCTGAAATTGATTATATATAGTTCAAGATAAAGAAAAAGCGGTGACTTTGTTTTTTTGTTTATTTGTTAAGAAGGTAGTACTACCGTTATAGAGATTATAACAAAAACATCTGTTGAAAAAAATGAGTTGTAAAGAAATGTGAAGAACTTTACTGATGAACTCTTAATGGATGAGCTGTACGATGATATGAAGTGCCTGCTCTAGTTTTCTTTTGCAATGTTGTTGTGTTGTTTCTGTTGTGCTACTAAGGATGTGGAAGCACTGTTTGATTAACTTCAGACATATGCATGGTATTCCGTTGACTGTAATGGAGAATGTAGTTGTCATTTGTCTAGCTTGGGATTCTAGCTTAGAAGGACCTTGATCAACTTGATAGAATGCTGGAATTAGATTAACGAATACTTGTGCTTAGCAGCAAAGAACTTTCTAAGAACTTCGTAAATCAACTTCAGTAACTAGAGACAGAAGATTGGTTATGCTGCTCTGCCTTGAAATTAGAACTCTGTTACTTAAGGAACTTGATTTGACCCACATCCCAATTGCATATCTGTTCCAAGTTCAGAAACGAAAAATGGTCATGAAAAGGATTGATGACTCAAAGGAAATCCCGAATTGTTTTCTATCGACTCTTTGCAAATCACTAAAAATGCATAGACATCACTTGAGCTGAATAAGTCTATTTGTGTCACGTCTTTTCTTCTTCTTCGTCCTGTTACATCTATTGATTGCTGCTTTGCTTGGTATTCATATATATCATTAAGCACTATCATTTACTTGAATGTGAAGTTAATAGTCGGTAGCGACGTAGCATATTTAATGGATTCTCTAAATTAGTGAATTCTGTATGTGTGATGTTGTTTGCCGATTTGGTTACAGAACTAAAGAACCTTAGCAGCTACACTGCATTGGGATTTGGAATTCTGCAGAAATATGTTACTTCAAAAAATAGCGACATCGAGTGCAATCTGCTTGTGAAGATGAAACACCACCTTGTAGCAGCATGTCCTGAACCTTTGAATAGAGATTGAAATGCAAATTTATTTGTGAGGATGAATCAAAATACTAGCCAAGTTCTTTGGTACGCATGACAAGTTTGATTTTCATTTTTTTCCCTTTCCCTTTCAAGACGGTGAATATGTACCTTTTTTAAGGGATATAATATGTATGGTTCCTCTGAAAACTTGGTTCCTAGAAATCAGATCTGCAATAATTCTGCAGTTATAAATGTGCAAGAACATTGTTTAGGTGTGAAACATTGCTTCCCTCTGGTCTGGAACATTTCAGTTATTTGTTGATTGGGTACATTTCATTTTTTGGTCTCTAAATTATAGATCCAATCTCATTTTAGTCCCTGAACTTGAAAACATCTCAGAATCAGTCCTTAAACTTTCAATTAGTTTCGTAATCGTCCTTCACTCCAAGGCATCGCTAAACACTGGATTGTAATTACTACGTTAAGATAA
Organism: Ficus microcarpa; assembly: GCA_025413485.1. Taxonomy (NCBI): domain Eukaryota; kingdom Viridiplantae; phylum Streptophyta; class Magnoliopsida; order Rosales; family Moraceae; genus Ficus; species Ficus microcarpa. The sequence goes on along the minus strand of CM046377.1, from coordinate 48,615,261 downwards.
AATGAGTTTTAATCAAGATTAATTCTGTTGTTGTAATGTTTGGTACGCATGTTTTAAGAAATTAGAACTTAAAAAATTGAAATCTGGAACGTGACAATAACAAGGTCATTACAGTTCAATTTTTAACAGTGCTTTGGTGGGAACGACTGTTATAGAATAAATTGATAGTTTGATGTTTTAAAGTTTATGGACTAAAATGAGATTGGATCTGTAATTCACTGGCAAAAAATGTAATTTATACGTGTTTTGTTTTTTGTTTTTTGGTTTTTAGGTGTTTTTTGTTTTTTAGTTTTTATTTTTTATTTTTATTTTTCATCCGATCCTAACAGCAACACATGACGACCCAGGTCTATTGGTATATACTTAAAAGATTTGGAATTTGTGAGCTGGTATGTCATGGTTGAGAAATTTGCCATGTCATGTTTGTAAAGTGTAATTTCTATTTTTGCCAATTTAATTAGCATCAGCACTACGGTTAGTAGTTAGTTTAAGTTTTTTTTTTCTTTAATTTTTTTTTCCCTTCTAATTATTAAGCATATGCTAATCCGGGATCAGAAACTAATGAATTTCAAGATGAATAAGTGGATTCTCTACCGAGTTCTTACGAAATTTGCAAAGGATACTTGATGATAATCAATGCATAAATTATTGATATTAGTGGATTTGAAAAGATTTCGATTTTTTTTTTCCATCGACATCGGTGGAAATTTTGAGAAAAATTAAAATTTATGGATAGTATGAATACATATATTCAAAAAAAATACTTTGTATATATTTTTTTAGAAACGCTAAACATTGGGATTATTTTTTTTTTTTTTTTTGGCCTAAATTAACAAGTTGCACGCAAAGCTTTATTTATATTAGATAAAAACTTCAACACCATAAAAAGGTCCTACAAATTTAAGCATGATTATTGTAATATTGAAACTATCATATGCTAAAATGCAAAGTATACAAGTATGATAAGTGATAATTAAAATCTGTAATTTAGCTAATAAAACACTGATAATAAAAACAATAGAATATATTGACTTGCTGATATCTACAAAATTTTTTCAAAGTTTTGATATTTCTCAGATATTTTTTATAATACTTTCCAAAAGTTAAACCAAAATCAAAAACACTTCCAAAACAAAAAGAAAAACAATACCAAACACCACTCACCTAAATGTTTGCTGCAACTAATTTACAGTGAAATTTATCCCCAAAAAAAAAAAAAAAAAAACTTATTTACTGTGAAATCAAGGACACGTGATTTTAATGTTAAATAGCTCTCTTCCAAATCTCTTGTACAGAGAGACAAATACATCATTCTCGAAGCGCCAACCTGCAAAACTAATTGATGGCCGCGAAGGCTTTTCCTCGAGTAGTCTCTGTCTAAAAAGGACACGGATTCACGTGGATGTTGTCGACATGAAACACGACATTTTACAAACCCACCACTGTTGGTTATGGCCAGTCAAGAACAAAAATATTCCATATTGATTGGTTGTTGAGATTTTGATAATACAACGTATGATTGTAGTATTGCATATTGTCTTGAGGAGCGGTGAACTAATCTTTTAGTTCAACAAGGGTGTGTATTAAAACTAAGTAGTATATGATAATTTTATTTTCAATACGATCCAACGATTCTTGTTTGATAAATACGACTAATGAGATTTCAGGTAAAGTAGTAATGTTTTTTTTGTGAGGATTTATATGAGATAATTAATTTTGAGTGTCGATAAAAAAAAATATATAAAAAATTTTCAAATAAAAAAACAAAGTTTAGTGATGATGGCAGCTCTCCCTCGGTACAACATAACTCCATCATTGGGATCTTGATCGGTCCTTATATACATATTTTTATATATATATATATATCTCTTTTATACAATTTTTTTAGCGTTGTCTTGTGAAACTCACCTTAAAGTGAAAAAAAAAAAAAAAAAAAAGGGACACAATCTAATACAAAATTTTTAGTTTAAAATAGAGTATTAAACCAAAAGGCGTATAAACTAATGAGAAAAACGGGGCAACTACTCTATAGCTAAATATACAAACCCTAATTTGAGATTAAATCCACCCTTTAAACGGTAAACAACTTTGAGTTCGAAATAACATGCTTGGAATTACATTTTTACGGAAGTAAAGAGATTTTAAAAATTTTCTACTTGAATTATTCGTGGTCCAATCAGCCAAATGAATGATTGTTTCAATTTCCAAGAACAAAAGGTGCATACCTTTTGAAGAATCCATTCGAGCTATCTATAGCTATAATCAGATTTTAAAATAAACATGTTGGATACAGTTTTCAAAAGTACTTGTTATTTAATTTCCTGAATCCCATAATTATTTCAGAAAGTATTTGTATTAATTTGATACAAAAGTTTCTATTAAAATCAAACATTTGATTTCTGAAAAAAGTTCATGTGAATAGATATTTATAGCTTGTTTAAGAATTTAAATTAGACATTATAAACTTTATTTTTATATTTTTATTACTAAATTCATTTTGACTTTAATAACTCTTTTGAAAATATAATTATCAAATATTTATTGGAAAATCAAAATTTTTTCTTTATTTTATAACTCTGTTAAACAGGTCTTTAGGGCTCGTTTGGTGAACCAACTCAACCAACTCAACTCAAACTTTTTTTTGTCTTTTTCTTAAAAAGTTTTTGTCTTTTTCCCAAAAAATTTTTTGTCTTTTCTGAAAATTTAAAAAAATTTACTATTCCAACTTAAAAATCTCAACTCAAACTACTCCACCAAACTCCCCCTTAGTATTGTCAAATTGGGAACCAATAGTTTGTATAGGGTTGGCTATAAATACATGGAAGGACCATGAGTTTGCATGAAGAGATAGAGAGATAGAGAGATAGATAGAGAGAGAGAGAGAGAGAGATATCAAAGCCAAGGCAATCATGGAGAGAGGTGAAGGGAGCAAAATATTGGTGATTGGTGGAAGTGGGTACATTGGCAAATACATGGTGAAGGCAAGCGTTTCTTTGGGTCATCCAACTTACGTTTATTCTAGACAACTCACTCCACATTCCTCTCCTTCTAAGAGAGAGCTGATTCAACAGTTTCAATCCATGGGTGTTAACATTGTTTATGTAAGTGTACATATACATACACATTTATATATATATATATATCACGAGTGTAGATCTGCTGTCATATTTTCTCGTCTCATTAATGGTTATCTCTCTGATATTGTTTTGACGACTCATCAATTTGTTTATGTATTTTAGTATCTAGAATTTTTTTTTCTTTTTATGTGGTTCAACTCTATATATCACACCATTTCTTTTTAATTTCTTAATTTGTTACTATTTTCCTCCTCAAGTAATTAGGGTATTGAACAGCATGAAACAGATTTTAAAAAATTGAAAGAAACTATTATATCTTATTTATTCTGTAATTAACTGCATCTTAATTATATGTTAATGCGACGGCCCGGCAACGGGGGTGCAGGGAACGGTAGAGGAGCAAGAGAAGCTTGTGAGTGTTCTTCGGCAAGTAGATGTTGTAATTTGCACGCTTGCTTATCCTCAGGTTCTTGAGCAACTCAAAATAATTGATGCGATCAAACTTGCTGGAAACATAAAGGTTAGCATAATCCGAAAAATATAAACTTTATATTAAAACTACTAAGTGTCTTTTTCCTACTCACACAAAATCCCCATACATATATCATATCAAATTTTCCTCAGATGAGATTTTTTCAAAGTTATTGTGTGAAATGATATATTTTTTTTTTCGATACAAAAGAAGAAATGCGCTTCATTTTGCAGGCAATAATTACTTAGGTTTTACGTAATAAGCGCGTAATTACCTTCGTTAAGCTGTTTTAATAGACTATGATCTCCAAAGTTAAGGATCAGAACCATCAGAGAAAAAAAAAATCAGCAACTAATTGACCAAAAAAAAAAGTTGATAGGAAAAGTTTAGAAAATTCCTACCATAGAAAATTTATTATGTGACGGTTCAATACATGTGATAATTTTTGTATGGCAGAGATTCTTTCCATCAGATTTTGGAGTTGAAGAGGACAGAGTGAATCCTCTAAAACCTTTCCAAGTGTTCCTTGACAAAAAGAGGAAAATAAGAAGAGCTATAGAAGCAGCTGGAATTCCTTACGCTTTTGTTTCTGCTAATTGCTGTGGTTCTTATTTTGTGAACTACTTGCTTCATCCTCATGATGAGAATACAAAGGACATCGTTGTCTACGGAATGGGTCAAGTCCAAGGTATTATTTTCGAACGATGTCAAAAGACATTAATGATGTTCAATATTACATATTAATAGATTGTTGATTGCACAACATAAGAGATGAGATCCTCTTTTTATTATTAATTATGATGTTTAACACCGTTAATATCCCTAAATGTTTTTTCATTATTTTCTCTATAAATGTTTATGAAATCTTCTTTCAACTATTAATCATACACAAGTTAATAATAGCACCCATTTCCTTTAAAAAAGAAGAAAAAGAAGAAGAAGAAGAACTAAGAGTAGCCGTACAAATTGATGCTAATTGGCAGAAATGAAAAGAGAATAAAATGTATGTAAGTCTCAAAGAAATGTGCCTTACGAAAACTCAAAATTTATAAGATGGTCAAATTGTCATAATTAGTTAGGTTATTAATTTATCGAAATCAAATGTGTTTCAATAGATAAACTTCTAGAGTACTTTTTTGTCCTTTAGCTAAATCTACGAGAATTTTGTATTGAGGTGAACCCATAATGAGTGTAGAAGGAGTTGATGATCAATTTATAAGTGTGTGTTTGGTAAAACAGTTTGAGTTGAAATTTTTAAATTTGAGTTGGTTGACTTTTTAAAAACTAGTTATAATTTTTGTTGACTTTTAAAAAAAGACAAAAACTTAAATGAAAATTTTGAATTTAAACTTGTGAGGCAGTGTGAAGGCCTAATATCACCTAGAATTTTGAAAGAAATTTTATATTTGCTTTGAATTGATCTAAGATTTAAAAAACAAATTTTTTTTTCTATTTTTATGTTCAGTGGTTTTGAATTATGAAGAAGATATTGCGGTATACACAATCAAAGCAGCTGATGACCCAAGAACATGCAATCGTATCATCACCTACAGGCCACCAGAGAACATAATTTCACAACTTGAATTGCTTTCCCTTTGGGAGAAGAAGACTGGTCGAAGTTTCAATAGAGTCTACGTCTCTGAAGAAGAGCTGATCAATCTCTCTGAGAGTAAGTCATTTGAATTTGCAGCATTTTATTCTCTATCACCAGAAAAAAAAAATCATCATAATTTAGTCGTGAAAACATTTTTCTAGAAAAAAAAAAAAAAAGAAAGTAGTCACGCACATTTGAATGGTGATACTTATGTCATCACAAGATAATCAACGGATTTTTTCTTTTCTGGAATTTTGGAGATGAAAGGATTTAATTATTAAATTTTATTATAGGGTTTGACGAGTTTAATACTCGTATGTTGCACAGGAAAGGAAGAAATAAATAAATAAATAAACTGAGTATTATATAATAAAAGTAGTTGGTTAAAATAAATATTATAATTATAATAAATATAATTCTTTTCAAAATCTCTCCATATAGTGAAGATGCAAAATCAAAATGACAATAGTATTAACAATAATAAAAACGAAAACAAAAGCAAAAAATAAAAAATTCTTTTGTAGTCATACTCATTTAAAGAAAAAAAATTAAAACAAAAATAAAACAAAAAACAAAAAAAAAGAACAAAAATCTCTAGACTCAAAAGAACCGGAAAAAACTAATTTTAACAAAAAAAATTATAACAAAATAAAATATATATCTCATTTTCTCCTTTTTTTTTTCACTGTTTAAAAAAAAACCCGAAAAAAAATTTCAGGTTATATACATGCAAAAACATTAAAAAAATTTAAATATAAAACAAAACGAACAAAAAGACACAAAAAAAAATTTTTTGCATGCAGAATTCTTAAAAAAAAGGGGTATTTAAAAAATAGAACCAAAAAAAAAGACACAAAAAAAAACCCAGAAAAAAAATTCAAAATAAAGATAAAAAATTTAAAGTAAAAAATCATATAAAAAAAAAGGCAAAGTGAGCAAAAACACAATATAACAATAGATCGGAATCTAATGTCTAAAATTTAGCGTAAAAAAAATGACAAAAACAATATTAAGAAAAAAAAGACAAACTCTAAATAGGGATAAAACCGGTAACACACTGTAGGAAAAAGAAAAACAACTAAAAAAGAGGTGTAGAATGGTAATTGTACTGTGTGGGCAGCTGGTACTTTCTGCATAATAGAGGTAAAAAGGTCAACTCACCGTGGATGAAAGAAAACCAATTAAATTAGAGAGGCAAAAAAGACTATGCATTGCATACAAAACAGTAAAATATATGAGGACAAAACTGTCATTCCACTGTAGATCAGCCAAATTCAGCACATGGGATAGCGGTAAAATCGGAAAAAGCAGTTACTGTGCATTACGGTAGCATAATGTACTGTGCAACACCATAGATTACTGTAGCAATACTGTAGAAAAATTATTATACGGTATTGTAACTAAACCAGTGAAAACAAAGAAAAAGACGAGAAAGTCACTATTTATTACTGTTAAAGAAACAGTAAAAAGACTCCATTCTTTTAATATATTTATATAATGTCAAATTATCAATATGTTATTTATGTAACTATTAAATATAAGACTGTTGGATTTGAACGAACTAAGAGAAGATGGGACTATATTTTAATCCTTTATTTGGCCAAAAATTTTAAAAGAAAATTTTTTTTTTTTTTTTTTTCTGGACTGAACCAAATATATCTCTTATCCAATCCAGACAAGGGATTCGGTTATCCCTGCAAAAGGACAGGATTACGAGCATCTTTCCTGGCAAAAGTCACCAACGTGATTTCAAAGTCTTCATTTCCCCTCGATTTGGGAACTTCAATTATTTTTATTTTTATTTTTCGCTTCAGCACTTGTCCTCTATTATTCTTTTGTCTTTTTGCAGGTATAGATAGAGAGAAGGCTATATAATATGAAAAAATGAGACTGACAGTTGATTAAAATTAAAAGAATTAAATCTTAAAAGGGTCGTTAGTCTAAATAATCCATAAATTATTAAAGATGTGACGGTTTGATTTCTGTTTTTTTAATTTTAGCCGTGATAATCCTAAATTCTTTAAATGTTAACAATTTAGTCATTTCCATCCAATTCTGTTAAGTTTTTAACGGAAAAGGTTACGCGACTTATCACATGAGTTAGATTACCTATTAAAAGACTAAAATACCCTTATTTTTAGAAAAAACAATACCCCATATACATTTTAAAAAAAAAAAAAGGAGAGGGAGAGAGGACGCAAACCCAGCCCCCCACGTTGTCTTCTCCGTCGCCGAGCAATCCCCCCAGGCCGATAGTGAGCTCAGGCCACCCCAAATAAGCGCACCCCCCCTCCCTAAAAAAATCTCTGAAAGATCTAGGCTTGCACCCCCCCTTCGGGTTGTCTTTTCCATCACCGAGCCCCCCACCCTGACGGTTGGGTGAGCTTACGCACTGCAAGATGAACGCCCCACCCCTCTCCCACAAAACAAGTTGTTGGAGCATCCCCCCCCCCTCCCACACAAATCTTGGATTTGGGCTTACACCCCATTGTCGAGCACCCCCGGGAATCTCTGATTTGGGCTTGCATCGCCAAGAGCCTTCCCCCCCCCCCTCCCCCCCCCGCCAATTTCTTGCCAAGCTAGGTCCCCCAAATCTTGACTTTTGAGGATATGGAGAGAGAAAAAGAAAGGGAGAGAGATGAATTATTTTTTAAATTTTGTTAAACAAATTATTGTTAGATTACTAAAATATCCTTTTAGATTAAATCACATGCATTGTACATGACTTATTCCATTAAAAATTTAATAGACTTGGATGGAAAGGAATATAATTGCCAACATTTAGAAAGTTTAGGGTCGTCTTAGTCAAAATTAAAAAATATAGACTAAACAGTCACTTTTTCAATAATTTTGAGATCATTTAGGCCAATTTTTCATCTTAAAATTTAAAATTAAAATTTGAATTGATTTCTATTTTTTATTCGCTGAAAGGTTTGACATTTAATTAAATTGTCAATATTTTTGTTTATTTGATGAAAACATGAAACCTCATACTATTTATATCATTACAATATCTCACTTTCATATAATATTAGCTACAATCCAATCTTATCATTTCTTTTACATTGCAATTCATTTCTTTTTTGTAATTTTATATTAATTTTGAAAATGATCGGATTCAAACTATACACCTTCCAATAGAGTAAGGTGTGAAAATAACGATTAGAATATATTTGCAACCTCTTTTAACTGGATGGGTTATCTTTTGTTTGTAGGCCTACCAGAGCCAAACAACATACCGGTATCAATCGTTCATAGTGTATTCGTGAAGGGAGAGTTGATGAGCTTTGAAATAGGGGAAAATGATCTTGAAGCTTCTCAGCTATATCCAGATCACAAATACACCTCTATTGACCAGCTTCTTGACATTTTCCTTGTTGATCCCCCTAAGCCCGCTATGGCTGCATTCGCATGATCATTGTCTAAGCACAATATATAAATGTAAGACTCTGTGATGCAAATAATATTATTTGTGAGTGTGTTTAATCACTAAGTATAAACACTAAGTAAAATCGACACGTCAGCTATATCACTGTTTAAAAAAACGGGATTCGACTTGATCGAGTTGAATTCTTATTACTCACATGAAATGAATCCCATATGAATTCTGCTATTATATGAGACTCACTAGCATTATAAATGACAATTAATATGTATTTCAGTGTCATTCATGATGATGTATGTGTAGGCCTCAATTCATTTATACTTCATTGACTCTCGTGATAATGTATATGTTAGTTCCTTTAAATTGATATTTTGTTATGTAATATTGATAATAACGTGAGGTTATGGTTGTGGTATGAGAACGAAAATAATGGCTTTCTAATTACAAGGATTTTTTCGGACTCATTGTCATATGGTGAAAGTAAAAAGAACACGAATATAGTATATACACACGCAATCTATTATAAACGTAACACAAGAGCTGTTAATATAGGCAAGTGAACATTTAATTCTTATGATAATATGATCCCTTTGGATGTAACGGTTTTAATCGATTTTCTGTAACCTTATTATAGTAATAAGTTAGACGGATCTATAAATATACGTTTTATACATTGAATTTGAGGTTGCGAGAAGTTGAACTGCGTGTGTGTATATATGAAAGAGTTTTCAATTGTTATTATAATATTTACTCATTTATGATTGTTATTGTTTTAATTGTATAATGTTGATTGGATTATTCTAATAAATTAAGTAGTTGGTAAAAAACATTTAATGACAATTAATGAACATGGAATTTAGGGAGCTTATTTAATGAGATTGGGATGTGTAACTTTTTGGTAACTTGCTAATATGTTTTTTTTAAAAAATATTTTTAAATAAATTATAAATTACAGATTCATTCCTAATTTTGAAGAGATATTCCTACTCTCACGTTATGTTACTGATTTAGAGGCCAAAAGGCTTTTCTCAAAATTAAAAAAAAAAAAGAAAAAAAAGAAAAAAAAGCTGTGAGCATCCATTGTTAAGAAAAGGATTTGACGTATACTATGAAGCCAAACGAGAATATGTTTTCCCAAAAAAAAAAAAAAAAAAAAAAAAAAAGGGCCAGAAGGCTACAAGAAATAACAAATTAAAGAGACAAAATGGCATAAAAAATCTGAAAAGTGAGACTTAATTAAATTAACAATAGCGTATGATATTGTTTACAAAAAAATAAAAAATAAAAATAAAACTAAATATAAATATTTAGCCTTCAGTAGAAAAACACAAACAATATATGAAAAGAAAAATACAGTTTTGAGCAGTCTCTTCTTTTTCTCATTACTAATTAAGATTGAGTGTTTTATATGTATTGTTTTTAAAAAAGAGTAATATTAGTTTTTTTTTTAATTATTATAGGCGTATTAGTGTGCAAGAAGTACCTTATAAACATTCATCTCTTTAAATGAAATTTTATTTAAGGTTATTTCAATAATAATAAAATTTATTAAATTAGGATGTGAGAAAAGTAAACAGGGGGTGACAATAAAACCTACCCTTATTATAATTGAAGAAGTTTAATTTTTAGTTATTAGAGATGTGTAAAAAGTAATCTTATAAAACACTTTTGTCTTTAAACATAATTTTTATTAATGATTATTTAATAATATATAATTTATCACGGATTAGACTCTTTAGTCTTTTAGTTGTATTTTCTTGAATTTTTCTATCTTCCCCCCCCCCCCCTCAAATAGTACTATTTTGGTGTTTATGAATCATTCCATATTTTTTTTTTAACGAAACTAAAACCTTTGGCTTATGCTCGTATACGGCAAGTATTGTTTTCATGCAAGGGGAGCGGATGAAGTTGTTTATTAATAATATTATTATTATGGTTTTATTATTTAAAGTAATTACCGATTTTTTTTGGTGAATTATAATTTATTTTTTTTTATTGTTTTTACTATAAAATGAATTAAAATTAAAATGAAAATAGGAATATGGGAGGGTTAAATCCGGAATTATACAACAATACAAAGAAAAATATTTATTTAATTATATTTAAAGATCAAGCAAGTTGATTAAATTGTAATAGTAAGTTATATTAGATGTCATATTTTCAAATATAATTAAAATATACATGTGATTTTATAACTTTGTCTGTGATTATCTATGATTATAAAAAATGAATAATTATTAAAACCACGTCTATATGTGTGTGTATATATATTTTTAATTAATCAAAGTGAGCATCCCTGTAGTAACACACTCAATTACAGGTGGATTCTCCATCCAACCAAATAAAATAATTGTCCATTTGATGTGGAATATCTAGCCAACCAATGAGTTTCCTTATTAATTAGTATCTCGGTGGACATGACTGAGAGAAACTCCATGAAAAAAAACAAAAAAATGAAAAAACAAGAAGACGACAACCGTGGAACATCTAACAGAGACCGAAATCATTACAGAACAAAAAAAATCATTACAGAAATAGACTTATAGATTTAAGTGGAACTTATCCCTAAAAACTAGTTTAAGAGGAGATAGAGAGCTCTTCTCACAATTAACATCGTATAAATAAACAACCTACTACCCTTCTTTACACCTAGTGTGATCAGGATCCAAACCCATTATCACATGTGAAACCTTAATTTTGATATCATGTTAAATAGGTTTAGATAGAATTCATCCTCAAAAATTAACTTAAAAATAAATAGAGTGTATTTCATATTTAAACATCACAACGTTTATATAACTTAATAATGTGAGATAAATACACAATTTAACATATAGAACTCAAACTACCATTAATGCATATGACTCCACGGAGAATTATGCCAACATTCATATGCCCCATTATAAGTTGTATAGGAGTGCTACCCAAAAATTATTGAAGACAGTGCAACCATTACCTCTTCAACAAAGTTAATTTCTCATTGAAACATTTATCATTTTAAGTAGATGAATATATCACTATGATCTTCTCATAGAGAAGTGTGTAAATACACTTAGACTTGACACAAATATGATGTGGGTCTCTTACTTAAAATTAAGCCTAAAAATGATTAACAAAATATGGATTTTCAAACAATTTTTTGGACATTTTAAAATTCAAATCTGACATCTAAAATTCCTCAAAAAAAAAAAAAAAAAGAAAAAAAGCTGACACCTAAAAACGTTTACTTTCGGTAGAAATACTTCGGCATGAAAAGTTCCCTTACTTATGGTTCTTTATGCTCCACAACTTTTACAAGGTCGAAATAAATGGACGACAATTATCTAACAGGTTGTTGAAAAAAAAAAATACAAATTCCTGTCGGTAATTCATAGTTTTTAACTGTTAATTAAATTTTGACTAAATCATATTACTATTATAGATTTTTAATTTGGTATGATATTAATATGTTTTGATGATTAACCTGCGTTGGATGGAGGAACTTTTTTTTCGTACTTCCCCATATATGAAACCAACCAATATAGTGGAATGGTGGGACAGAAACAGAAAGTTGGTACTGTAATTGTTCATGTGTATTAATGGCCTTTGAATTGAAATATGGCTATATAAATCTATCATGTACCATATAGTATGTTAATGGCCGACAATTTTCAGTGGAAATGTTGGAACTTTGGAAAACTTATTTATTTATTATTTATTTTTTTAACAGTGCAGTCTAAATTTATCGTATAACTGTAATTTGCATTCTAAAAATTTTTAATTCAACAATTTCCACTCGAAACTAAACACTTTAATAAATCTATAATGATTTACCACATTGATAACAATGTTAATTTTTTCAAAGAAATTAAGATGTAATTTATATAAATCGTTAAGTAATGACATATTGAATAATCATTTTAATCTATTTTAACTCATAACATCTATGTATCAAGATTGTAAACCCCAGATCCCAAAAAAAAAAAAAAAAAACTTCAAAATATATGTGTAAAAATCTATTACACACATTTTTTGGTGCTAAATATAAGGAAAAAGGTCATTTTGCATCACAACTATATACTCGCACATAGTCCATTTTACCTAAAAAATGCTTGGAGTACTTTTGGTGCTGAACATCACTGCCAAAAAGTAAATCTTATCTATCATATTTTACAGGATTCACATTTTATTAGTGTATAATGCTCAACATCTTAGGTGTGCTTTAACATTGTTCTTTTTGTACGACCGCGTCAAAATGAGACTATATTGGGAAAAAAACCAATAATTTCAAAACTTCTTATGACTCAAAAGTAACTCTACAGAGCAACTAAAAATCCTTTTTCCCTCTTTGTGCAATCAAATGGGCATGCAAACCAATACGACATCAAGACAAGCAAATAAGCAAACTAAATTAACACAATCAATAACATCAAGGTGCCAATTTTTTACATGAAAATGTGAAGGGAAAACCCAAGGGCTATAAGCTGCATAAAGGCTTTCACTAATAAAATTAATAGATACACCAAATTCTTCTCTAGCAGCAACTCTAGAGGCTAGCAAAATCACCAACTATTCCCCTAAAAGGTGGATTTCAACAAATTATCATCAAACTCAAAATTCTCACCAAAAAATACTAGTAATAAAAGAGAGGAATTGGCGATCAAAACAGTTAAAGACGTAGCCTATACCGCCACCAACAACACTAAAACATTTGAAGACGATTGGAAGAAAACTCATCATTGAATCTTGCAAGAAAAAGCCCTATTTTTCTTTTTATTGGTCTGCGCACACACCGACGTTTAGGACTCGTTCACATAGTCGAACTCACACACGCACACTTTTTTTCTTTCCTTATTACATGCCTTTTTCTTTTTCTGTTTTTTTTTTTATAAAATATATACTAGTTGTATGCACGTGCGATGCAGGTTTTAAATCAGTTTGTTAAATAATAAATTAATTATGAGGTATTATGAGAAAATAGTTGTTCATTAGATATTGAGGAGAAAATAATTAAGTAGTAACAAATTGAAGATGAGTTAACAAACCATATAGAAAGTTAATTGGGTAGTTTATGATAAACTAAAGTTGAGATGGTTAAAAAAAAAAAAACAAAAAATTTTTTTGTCTGAGTAAGAATAGGTTTACAAAAAATTTACTTCAATATGGGCAAAAGGGAATGAAAATTTAAAATTAAAATGATAAAAGAAAACAAATAGAGAATAGATTGACACATCGACGAAAGTAAACAATAATTTTAAAGAGTAAAAAGAAAAAATATATATAGTTATCAAAATTTTCATATAATTTGGATCGGTATTCAACTAAGCGCCAAATATTAAGAAAAATAATAGTTGAGAATCTGATATGATCATAAAAAAAAATAATAATAAGTATGTATTTGTTTGAGAGAATTTTAAACGAAGTAAGGGAGAAAAAAAAAATTTTTAAGTTAAAAAAAATGAACTCTGTTACTTGTGCTTAGCAGCATAGAACTTTCTAAGAACTTCGTAAATCGACTTCAGTAACTAGAGACAGAAGATTGGTTATGCTGCTCTGCCTTGAAATCAGGACTCTGTAAGTTAAGGAGCTTGATTTGACCCACATTTCAATTGCATATCTGTTCCAAGTTCAGAAACGAAAAATGGTCATGAAAAGGATTGATGACTCAAAGGAAATCCCGAAATTGTTTTCTATCGACTCTTTGCAAATCATTAAAAATGCATAGACATCACTTGAGTTGAATAAGTCTATTTGTGTCATGTCTCTTCTTCTTCTTCGTCCTGTTACATCTATTGATTTCTGCTTTGCTTGGTATTCATATATTTCATTAAGCATTATGATTTACTTAAATGTGAAGTTAATAGTCGGTAGCGATATAGCTTATTTAATGGATTCTCTATATTAGTGAATTCTGTATGTGTGATGTTGTTTGCCGATTTGGTTACAGAACTAAAGAACCTTAGCAGCTACACTGCGTTGGGATTCGGAATTCTGCAGAAATATGTTACTTTGAAAGATAGCAACATCGAAGTGCAATCTGCTTGTGAAGATGAACACCACCTTGTAGCGCATGTCCTGAACCTTTGAAGAGAGATTGAAATGCAATTTTATTTGTGAGGATGAATCAATGTACTTACCAAGTTCTTTGGTACACATGACAAGTTTGATTTTCTTTTTTTTTTTTGCCCTTTCCCTTTCAAGACAGTGAATATGTACCTTTTTTAAGGGATATAATATGTATGGTTCTTCTGAAAACTTGGTTCCTAGAAATCAGATCTGCAATAATTCTGCCGTTGTAAATGTGCAAGAACATTGTTTCAGTGTGAAACATTGCTTCCCTCTGGTCTGGAACACTTCGGTTATTTGTTGATTGGGTCAATTTCGTTTTTTGTCTCTAATTTATAGATCCAATCTCATTTTAGTCCTTGAACTTGAAAACGTCTCGGAATCAGTCCTTAAACTTTCAATTTGTTTCGTAATCATCCTTCACTTCAAAGCATTGATAAACACTGGATTGTACTTACTACGTTAAGATAAAATGAGTTTTAATCAAGATTAATTTTGTTGTTGTAATTTTTGGTACGCATGTTTTAAGAATTTAGAACTTCAAAATTTGAAATTTGGAACGTGACAATAACAAAATTTATTTTGAGGTCATTATGGTTCAATTTTTAACTATGTTTTGGTGGGAAAGACTGTTATAGAATAAATTGATAGTTTGATGTTTTAAAGTTTATGGACTAAAATGAGATTGGATCCATAATTCACAGGCAAAAAAAATGTAATTTATTCGCGTTTTGTTTTTTTGTTTTTTGGTTTTTTGGTGTTTTTTGTTTTTTTGTTTTTTTGTTTTTATTTTATTTTATTTTTTTCATCCGATCCTACCAGCAGCACATGACGACCCAGATCTATTGGTATATACTTAAAAGATTTGGAATTTGTGAGCTGGCATGTCATGGTGGAGAAATTTGCCATGCCATGTTTGTAAAGTGTAATTTCTATTTTTGCCGCGCGATTTAATTTGCATCAGCACTACGGTTAGTAGTTAGTTTAAGTGTTTTTTTTCCCCCTCTAATTATTAAGCATATGCTAATACGGGATCAGAAACTAATGAATTTCAAGATGAATAAGTGGATTCTATACCGAGTTCTTACGAAATTTGCAAAGGATGTTTAATGATAACCAATGTATAAATTATTGATATTAGTGGATTTGAAGAGATTTGGATTTTTTTTTCCTTCGACATCGGTGGAAATTTTGAGAAAAATTAAAATTTATGGATAGAATGAATACATATATTCAAAAAATACTTTGTTTATTTTTATTAGAAACGCTAAACATTAGGATTTTTTTTTTTTTTTTGGCCTAAATTAACAAGTTGCACACAAAGCTTTATTTATATTAGATAAAAACTTCAACACTATACAAAGGTCCTACAAATTTAAGCATGATTATTGTAATATTGAAACTATCATATGCTACTATGCAAAGTATACAAGTATGATAAGTGATTATTAAAATCTGTAATTTAGCTAATAAAACACTGATAATAAAAACAGTATAATATATTGACTTGCAGATATCTACAAAATTTTTTTCGAAGTTTTGATATTTCTCAGATATTTTTTATAATATTTTCCAAAAGTTACTAAAATCAAAACCACTTCCAAAACAAAAAGAAAAACAATACCAAACACCACTCACCTAACTCTTTGCTGCAACTAATTTACAGTGAAATTTATCAAAAAAAAAAAAAAAAAAACTAATTTACTGCGAAATCAAGGACACGTGATTTTAATGTTAAATAGCTCTATTCCATATCTCTTGTACAGATAGACAAGTACATCATTCTCGAAGCACCAACCACGAAGGCTTTCCTCGAGTAGTCTGTCTAAAAACGACACGGATTCACGTGCATGTTGTCAACTTGGAACACGATCTATAACAAACCCACCACCATTGGTTATGGCTAGTCAAGAACAAAAATATTCCAAGTTGATTGGGTTGTTGAGATTTTTATACAATATATAATTATGGTATTGTATATTGTCTTGAGGAGCGGTGAACTATTCTTTTAATTCAATAAGGGTGTGTATTAAAACTAAGTAGTATATGATAATTTTATTTTCAATATGACCAACAATTCTTGTTTGATATATACGACTAATGAGATTAAAGGTAAAATAGTAAAGTTTTTTTTATGTGAGAATTTACATGAGATAATTAATTTTGAGTGTCCATAAAAAAAATTTACAAAATATTTTCAAATAAAAAAAAGTTTAGTGATGATGGCAGCTCTCCCTCGGTACAACATAACTCCATCATTGGGATCATGATCAGTCCTTCTATACATATTTTGGATAAAATAATAAAACGCCCACCAGCTTTCTGCATGCACAAAATACATATATATATATATATATCTCTCTCTCTCTCACACATTTTTTTTGGCGTTAAGTCATGTGAAACTCAACTTAAAGTATAAAAAAAAAAAAAAAAAGACACAATCTAATATAAAATATCTCTCTCTCTCTCTCTCTTTTATACAATTTTTTTAGCGTTAAGTCTTGTGAAACTCACCTTAAAGTGAAAAAAAAAAAAAAAAGAAAAAAAAAGACACAATCTAGGGTGTTTGGTATGTAAGGTTAAAATTTTTAAGTTGTAATAGTAATTATTGTTGACTTTTTAAATAAGATAAAAAACATTTTTCAGAAAAAACAAAAAAATTTTTAAGAAAAGGACATAAATTTTAGTTCAAACTTCAAGTTTGAACTTACACACCAAACTTACTAATTTAAAATTGAGTATTAAACCGAAAGCCGTATAAACTAATGAGAAAAACGGAGTAACTATTCTATAGCAAAATATACAAACCCTAATTGGAGATAATTTTCTTTAAAAATAAATAAATAAATAAAATCCACCCTTTAAACGGTAAACAATTTTGAGTTCGAAATAACATGCTTGGAATTACTTTTTTACGGAAGTAAAGAGATTTTAAAAATTTTCTGCTTGAATCATTTGTGGTCAATCAGTTAAATGAATGATTGTTGCAATTTCCAAGAACAAGTGGATATATTTTGAAGAATTGATTCGAGAATCGAGCTATCTATCTATAATCGGATTTTAAAATAAATATGTTGGGTACGGATTTCAAAAAGTACTTGTTGTTTGACTTCCTAAATCCGACAATGATTTCTGAAAGTATTTGTATTAATTTGATAAAAAAGTTTCCTATTAAAGTAAAAAATATGGCTTTCGAAAAAATTCACCTGAATAGACATTAATAGCTTATAACAAAGCTTAAATTAAATATTATAAATTTTATTTTAAAATTTTTATCACTAATTTCATTTTAACTTTAAAAACTCTTTTGAAAATATAATTATCAAACATTTATTGAAAAATCAAAAATTTTTCTTTCCTTTATAACTCTGTTAAACAGCTCCTACGTATTGTCAAATTGGGAACCAATAGTTCGTATAGGGTTGGCTATAAATACATGGAAGGACCATGAGTTTGCATGAAGAAATAGAGAGAGAGAGAGAAAGAGAGAGATATCAAAGCCAAGGCAATTATGGAGAGAGGTGAAGGGAGCAAAATATTGGTGATTGGTGGAAGTGGGTACATTGGCAAGTACATGGTGAAGGCAAGCGTTTCTTTGGGTCATCCAACTTACGTTTATTCTAGACAACTCACTCCACATTCCTCTCCTTCTAAGAGGGAGCTGCTTCAACGGTTTCAATCCATGGGTGTTACCATTGTTTATGTACGTGTATATATACATATATATATATATATATCACGAATGCAGATCTGCTATCATATTTTCTGGTTTCATTAATGATTATCTCACTGATATTGTTTTGACGACTCGTCAATTTATTTATGTATTTTAGTATCTAGAGTTTTTTTTTTTTCTTTTTATGTGGTTCAACTCTATATAGCACACCATTTCTTTTTAATTTCTTGATTTGTTACTATTTTCCTCCTCAAGTAATTAGGGTATTGAACAGCATCAAATAGATTTTAAAAAATTGAAAGAAACTATTATATCTTAATTATTCTGTAATTAACTGCATCTTAATTATATGTTAACGCGACGGCCCGGCAACGGGGGTGCAGGGAAGGGTAGAGGAGCAAGAGAAGCTTGTGAGTGTTCTTCGGCAAGTAGATGTTGTAATTTGCACGCTTGCTTATCCTCAGGTTCTTGAGCAACTCAAAATAATTGATGCGATCAAACTTGCTGGAAACATAAAGGTTAGTATAATCCGAAAAATATAAACTTTATATTAAAACTACTAAGTGTCTTTTTCCTACTCACACAAAATCCCCATCCATATATCATATCAATTTTTCCTCTGATGAGATTTTCTCAAAGTTATTTGTGTCAAATGATATATATATATATATATTTTTCAATACAAAAGAAACAATGCGCTTCGTTTTGTAGGCAATAATTACTTAGGCTTTACATAATAAGTGCGTAATTACCTTTGTTAAGCTGTTTTAATAGACTATGATCTTTAAAGTTAGGGATCAGAACCACCAGAGAAAAAAAATTAAAATCAGCAACTAATTGACCAAAAAAAAAAGGTTTATAGTAAAAGTTTAGAAAATCCTTACCATTGAAAATTTATTACGTGACAGTTCAATACATGTGATAATTTTTGTATGGCAGAGATTCTTTCCATCAGATTTTGGAGTTGAAGAGGACAGAGTGAATCCTCTAAAACCTTTCCAAGTGTTCCTTGACAAAAAGAGGAAAATAAGAAGAGCTACAGAAGCAGCTGGAATTTCTTACACTTTTGTTTCTGCTAATTGCTGTGGTTCTTATTTTGTGAACTACTTACTTCATCCTCATGATGAGAACACAAACGACATCGTTGTCTATGGAACGGGTCAAGTCCAAGGTATTATTTTCGATTAAAAGACATTAGTGATGTTCAACATTATATATTAATAGATTGTTGATTGCACAACATAAGAGATGAGATACTCTTTTTATTATTAGTTATGATATTTAACACCGCTGATATCCCAAAATGTTTTTTCGTTATTTTCTCTATAAGTGTTTATGAAATCTTCTTTCAACTGTTAATCATACACAAGTTAATAAGAGCGCCAATTTCCTTTAAAGAAGAAGAAGAACAAGAACAAGAAGAAGAAATGAAAAGAGAATCTATGTATGGAAGTCTCCAAGAAATGTGCCTTACGAAAACTCAAAATTTAATAAGATGGTCAAATTGTCATAATTAGTTCGGTTATTAATTTCTCGAAATCAAATGTGTCCCAATAGATAAACTTCTAGAGTACGTTTTTGTCCTTTAGCTAAATCTATGAGAATTTTGTGTTGAGGTGAACCCATATTGATTGTAGAAGGGGTTGATGATCAATTGTATAAGTGCGAAGGCGTAATATCACCTAGAATTTTGAAAGAAATTTAATATTTGCTTTGAATTGATCTAAGATTTAAAAAACAATTTTTTCTTTTATATATTCAGTGGTTTTGAATTATGAAGAAGATATTGCGGTATACACAATCAAAGCAGCTGATGACCCAAGAACATGTAATCGTATCATCACCTACAGGCCACCAGAGAACATAATTTCACAACTTGAATTGCTTTCTCTCTGGGAGAAGAAGACTGGTCGAAGTTTCAATAGAGTCTACGTCTCTGAAGAAGAGTTGATCAAACTCTCTGAGAGTAAGTCATTTAAATTTGCAGTATTTTATTCTCCATCACCACAAAAAAAAAAAATCATCATAACTTAGTCGTGGTAACATTTTTCTGGAAAAAAAAAAAAAAACAGTCGTGCATATTTGAATGGTGATACTTACGTCCTCACAAGATATTCAACGGATTTTTTCATTTTTAGAATTTTGGAGATGAAAGGATTTAATTATTAAATTTTATTATAGAATCTGATATGAAATTATCAATATGTTATTTATGTAACTATTAAATATATGACTGTTGGATTTGAACGAACTAAGAGAAGATGGGACTATATTTTATTCCTTTATTTGGTCAAAAATTTTAAAAGAAAAACAAAATTTTTTTTTCTGGATTGAACCGAATATATCTCTTATCCAATCCGGACAGGCGATTCGGTTATCCCTGCAAAAGGACAGGATCAGGAGCATCTTTCCTGGCAAAAGTCACCAATGTGATTTCAAAGTCTTCATTTCCCCTTGGTTTGGGAACTTCAATTATTTTTATTTTTATTTTTCGCTTCTGCACTTGTCCTCTATCATTCTTTTGTCTTTTTGCAGGTGAAGTTAGAGAGAAGGCTATATAATATGAAAAAATGAGACTGACAGTTAATTAAAATTAAAAGAAATAAATCTCAAAAGGGTAATTGATCTAAATAATCTATAAATTATTAAAGATGTTATGGTTTGATCTTTGTTTTCTTAATTTTGACCACGATGACCCTAAATTTTTTAAATGTTGGCAATTTAGTCATTTCCATCCAATTCTGTTAAGTTTTTAACAGAAAAGGTTACATGATTCATCACATGAGTTAGATTACCCTTATTTTGTGAAAAAACAATACCCTATATACATTAAAAAAAAAAAAAAAGAAGGAGAGGGAGATAAGACTCAAACCGAGGCCCCCGCGTTGTCTTCTTCGTCGCCGAGCAATCCCCCCAAGCCGGCAGTGAGCTCAGGGCACCCCAAATAAGCACACCCCCCCTCACCAAAAAAATTTCCGAAAGATCTAGGCTTGCACCCCCCCTTCGCATTGTCTTCTCCATCACCGAGCCCCCCCACCCTGACGGCTGCGGTGAGCTTAGGCACTGCAAGATGAACACCCGCCCCTCCCCCACTAAACAAGTTGTTGGAGCATCCCCCCTCCCCCCCCCCGCACAAATCTCAGATTTGGGCTTACACCCCATTGCCGAGCACCCCCGGGAATCTCTTATTTGGACTCGCATTGCCCAGAACTCCCCCCCCCCCCCGGGTTTCTTGCCAAGCTAGGTTCCCTAGATCTTGACTTCTGGGGATATGGAGAGAGAAAAAGAGAGGGAGAGAGATGAATTATTTTTTAAATTTTGTTAAACTAATTATTGTTAGATTATTAAAATATCCTTTCGATTTAGATCACATGCATTGTACATAACTCATTCTATGAGAAATTTAACAGACTTGGATGGAAAGAAATATAATTGACAACATTTAAAAAGTTTAGGGTGGTCTTAGCTAAAATTAAAAAATATAGACTAAACAGTCACCTTTTCAATAATTTTGAGACCATTTAGGCCAATTTCTCATCTTAAAATTTAAAATTAAAATTTGAATTAACTTCTATTTTTTATTCACTGAAAGGTTTGACATTTAATTAAATTGTCAATATTTTATGTTTATTTGATTAAAACATAAAACCTCATACTATTTATGTCATTACAATATCTCGTTGTCATATAGTATTAACTACAATCCAATCTTATCATTTCTTTTACATTGCAATTCATTTCTTTTTTGTAATTTTATATTAATTTTGAAAATGATCGGATTCAAACTATACACCTTCCAATTGAGTAAGGTGTGAGAATCATGATTAGAATATATTTGCAACCTCTTTTAACTGGATGGGTTATCTTTTGTCTGTAGGCCTACAAGATCCAGACAACATACCGGTATCAATCGTTCATAGTGTGTTCGTGAAGGGAGAGTTGATGAGCTTTGAAATAGGGGAAAATGATCTTGAAGCTTCTCAACTATATCCAGATCACAAATACACCTCTATTGACCAACTTCTTGACATTTTCCTTGTTGATCCCCCTAAGCCCGCTACGGCTGCATTCGCATGATCATTGTCTAAGAACAATATATAAATGTAAGACTCTGTGATGCAAATAATATTATTTATGAGTGTGTTTAATCACCAAGTAAAATTGACACATCAACTACATCACTGTTTTAAAAAATGCGATTCGATTTGATCAAGTTGAATTCTTATTACTCACATGAAATGGATCCCATATGAATTCTGCAATTATATGAGATTCACTATCATAATAAATGACAATTAATATGTATTTCAGTGTCATTCATGATTATGTATGTGTAGGCCTCATTTCATTTATACTTCGTTGACATTGGGGATAATGTATATGTTATTTCTTTTAAATTGATATTTTGTCATGTAATATTGATGTCAACCTGAGGTTATGGTTGTGGTATGAGAATGAAATTAATGGCTTTCTAATTACGAGGATTTGTTCGGACTCATTGTCATACGGTGAAAGTAAAAAGAACATGAATATAGTTTATACACACACATCTATTATAAACGTAACACAAGAGCTGTTAATATAGGCAAGTGAACATTTAATTCTTATCATAATATGATCCCTCTGGATGTAACTGTTTTAATCGATTTTCTGTAACCTTATTATAGTAATAAGTTAGGCGGATCCATAAATATATGTTTTATACATTGAATTTGAGGTTGCGAGAAGTTGAACTACGTGTGTATATATGAAAGAGTTTTCAATTGTTACTATAATATTTACTCATTTATAGTTATTATTGTTTTAATAGTATGATGTTGATCGGATTATTATAATAAATTGAGTATTTAGTAAAAAAACATTTAATGGCAATTAATGAACATGGAATTTAGGGAGCTTATTTAATGAGATTGGGATATGTAACTTTTTGTTAACTTGCTAATATGTTTTTTTAAAAAATATTTTTAAATAAATTATAAATTACAGATTCATTCCTAATTTTGAAGAGATATTCCTACTCTCACGTTATGTTACTGATTTAGAGGCCAAAAGGCTTTTCTTAAACAGAATTTAAAAAAAAAAAAAAAAAAAAGAAGAAGCTGTGAGCATCCATTGTTAAGAAAAGGATTTGATGTATACTATGAAGCCAAACTAGAATATGTTCCCCCCCACCCCCCCCCCCCCCCCCCCCCAAAAAAAAAGCCAGAAGGCTATAAGAAATAACAAAATTAAAGAGACAAAATGGCATAAAAAATCTGAAAAGTGAGACTTAATTAAATTAACAATAACGTATTATAATGTTTACAAAAAAATAAAAATAAAACTAAAAATAAATATTTAGCCTCCACTAGAAAACCACAAACAATATATGAAAGAAAAATACAGTTTTGAGCAGTCTCTTCTTTTTCTCATTACTAATTAAGATCGAGTGTTTTCATATGTATTGTTTTTAAAAAAGAGTAATATTAGTTTTTTTAATTATTATAGGCGTATTAGTGTGTAAGAAGTACCTTATAAACATTCATCTCTTTAAATGTAATTTTATTTAAGGTTATTTCAATAATAATAAAATTTATTAAATTAGGATGTGAGAAAAGTAAACAGAGGGTGACAATAAAACCTACCCTTATTATAATTGAAGAAGTTTAATTTTTAGTTATTAGAGATGTGTAAAAAATAATCTTATAAAACACTTTTGTCTTTAAACATAATTTTTATTAATGATTATTTAATAATATATAATTTATCACGGATTAGACTCTTTAGTCTTTTAGTTGTATTTTCTTGAATTTTTCTATCTTTTTTCCCCCTCAAATAGTACTATTTTGGTGTTTATGAATCATTCTTTTTTTTTTTTTTTTTTAACGAAACTAAAACCTTTGGCTTATGCTCGTATAAGACAAGTATTGTTTTCATGGGAGGGGAGCCGATGAAGTTGTTTATTATTATTATTATTATGGTTTTATTATTTAAAGTAATTACCAGTTTTTTTTGGTGAAGTATAATTTATTTTTTTTGTTATTTTTACTATAAAATGAATTAAAATAAAAAAGAAAATAGGAATATGAGAGGGTTAAATCCGGAATTATTATTTAAAAATTAAGCAGGTTGATTAAATTGTAATAATAAGTTATATTAGATGTCATATTTTCAAATATAATAAAAAAATACATGTGATTTTATAACTTTATCTTTAACTATCTATGATTATAAAAAAAGAATAATTATTAAAAGCACGTCTATATGTGTGTATATATATATATTTATAATTAATCAAAGTAAGCATCCACTGTAGTAAGACACTCAATTACAGGTGGATTCTCCCCAACCAAATAAAATAATTGTCCATTTGATGTGGAATATCTAGCCAACCAATGAGTTTCCTTATTAATTAGTATCTCGGTGGACATGACTGAGAGAAACTCCATGAAAAAAACAAAAAAATAAAACAAGAAGACAACAACCGTGGAACATCTAACAGAGACCGAAATCATTACAGAACAAAAAAAATCATTACAGAAATAGACTTATAGATTTAGGTGGAACTTATCCCTAAAAATTAGTTTAAGAGGAGATAGAGAGCTCTTTTCACAATTAACATGTGATAAATAAACAACCCACTATCCTTCTTTACATCTAGTGTGATTAGGATCCAAACCCACTATTATATGTGAAAACTTAACTTTGATATCATGTTAAATGGGTTTAAATTGAATTCATCTTCAAAAACTAACTTAAAAATAGACAGAATGTATTTCATATTTAAACATCACAACGTTCATATAATTTAATGATGTGAGATAAATACACAATCTAATATATAGAACTCGAACTACCATTAATGCATATGACTCCCCGGAGATTTATGCCAACATTCATATGCCCCATAATAAGTTGTATAGGAGTGCTACCCAAAAATTATTGAAGACAGTGCAACCATTACCTCTTCAACAAAGTCAATTTCTCATTCAAACATTTATCATTTTAGGTAGATGAATATATCATTATGATCTTCTCATAGAGAAGTGTACAAATACACTTAGACTTGACACAAATATGATGTGGGTCTCTCACTTAAAATTAAGCCTAAAAATGATAACCAAAATATGGATTTTCGAACCATTTTTTGGACATTTTAATATTCAAATGTGACATCTAAAATTCTCTTAAAAAAAAAATCTGACACCTAAAAACGTTTACTTTCGGTAGAAATACTTCGGCAATAAAAGTTCCCTTACCTAAGGTTCTTTACGCTCCACATCTTTTACAAGGTCGAAATAAATGGACGACAATTATCTAATAGGTTGTGAAAAAAAAAAAAATACACATTCCTGTCGGTAAGTCATAGTCTTTAACTGTTACTTAAATTTTGACTAAATCATATTATTGTTATAGATTTTTAATTTCGTATGATATTAATATGTTTTGATAATTAACCAGCGTTGTATGGAGGAACTTTTTTTTCGTACTTCCCCATATATGAAAGCCACCAATATGGTGGAATGGTGGGACAGAAACAGAAAGTTGGTATTATAATTGTTTACGTGTATTAATGGCCTTTGAATTGAAATATGGCTATGTAAATCTATTATGTACTATATAGCATGTTAATGGCCGACAATTTTCAGTGGAAATGTTGGAACCTTGGAAAACTTATTCATTTATTATTATTACTTTTAACGGTGCAGTCTAAATTTATCGTATAACTGTAATTTGCATTCTAAAAATTTTAACTCTGACAATTTCCACTCTAAACTAAGCACTCTAATAAATCTGTAACAATTTACCACATTGATAACAATGTTAATTTTTTCAAAGAAATTAAGATGTAATTTATAAATAAATCATTAATTAATGACATATTGAATAATCATTTTAATCTATTTTAACTCATAACATCTATGTATCAAGATTGTAAACCCCAACCCCCCCCCCCCCCCCCCCCCCCAAAAAAAATCAAACTTCAAAATATATGTGTAAAAATCTATTAAACACATTTTTTTGGTGCCAAATAAAAGTAAAAAGATCATTTTGGATCACGACTATATACTCGCACATAGTCCATTTTACCTAAAAAATGCTTGGAGTACTTTTGGTATTGAACATCACTATCAAAATTAATTATGAGGTATTATGAGAAAATAGTTGTTCATAAAATATTAAGGAGAAAATAATTAAATAGTAACATATTGGAGATGAGTTAGTAAACCATGTAAAAAGTTAGTTGGATAGTGTTATGAGAAACTAATAGTTGAGATGGTAAAATTTTTTTTTTTTATTTGAGTAAGAATGCATTTACAAAAAATTTACATCAATATGGGCAAAAAAGAAACAAAATTAAAAATCAAAATGATGAAAGAAAATAAACAAAGAAAAGATCGGCACATTGACGAAATTAAACAATAATTTTGAAGAGTAAAAAGAAAAAAAGTATATATAGTTATCAAAATTTTTATATTATTTGGATCGGTGTTCAACTAAGGACTAAATAATAAGAAAAATAGTAGTTAAGAATATGATATGATCATAAAAAAAAAATAATAAGTATGTATTTATTTGAGAGAATTTTAAATCAAGTAAAGGAGGAAAAAAAATTTAACAGTTAAAAAAAAAATGAAAGAGAGAAAGAGAAAAGAGAGAGAATTTTAGGGGAACAACAAAAAGATCGAATCACATGTGAAAAAAATATATATATATTCTTTCTTCAATATATATAAAATGAGTGGGTCCCACCACCTCCACAGTGAGGCAAAGACTGACGAAAACAAGAAGAACATTTTTTTCTGTGAGCTTAAAAAACAAAAAAAGAAGAAGAAGAAGAAGAAGAAAAGAACATTTAGAGAGAGAGAGAGAGAAGATAACATGGAAATGGCGAGTGAATCGAGCAGAGTATTGGTGTTGGGTGGAAGTGGGTACATTGGCAAACACTTGGTGAAGGCAAGCGTTTCTTTGGGTCATCCAACTTACATTTACTCCACACAACTCCCTCCACACTACTCCTCTGATTCCAAGAAGGAGCTGCTTCAAGAGTTTCAATCCCTGGGCGTCACCATTGTTTACGTAATAATTATCTCACCTTTTCTTCTCTCATCTCCTTATAAATTTTGTTTTACAAAAATCATACCAAATCCCGCCAATCGAATCGATCGCTTTTTTCCAGAAAAACGAGACATCTAATTAAGTCGGATATTTAATTGATGGGGCAGGGAACCTTAGAAGAGCAAGAGAAGCTTGTTGGGGTTCTTCGGCAAGTGGATGTTGTGATTTGCACTTTTGCTTACCCTCAGGTTTTTGAACAATTCAAGATCATAGATGCCATCAAACTCGCTGGAAACATTAAGTTAAATTATATAGCAAAATTTTTATTTATTTATTTATTTATTTTATTTTAAGGATTGAACGTAGATGATTACTTCAACCCTGTTATTATTACTTTTTAAAAAATAAGTGACAAAAAATAAATCTTCTCCGGTGAGAATTGAGATGAATTTAATGAATGCAAAACACTATTAGACCAGTGAAAGATGAAAAAAAAAAAAAAGAAAAAGAAAAGAAAAGAATCGATATATTGCATGAACATACATTAAGAGAAAAAATAAATAAATAAAAGAAAGAAAAGTAAGAAAAAAAAAAAAGAAAAGGCGAGATTACGCATAAAGTTGAGTGGGGCACATAAAAAATAACAAAATAGATAATAAAAAAAAAAATCTCAAAGGGGCAAGTGCTACCACTACATATATTTACACCTTTAAAATGATAACAATTGTTTAAAAAAAAAAAAAAAAAACCCTAATATATATACACCTTCAATTTATTGTCTTTTCTCAGTTTCTAGGCAAATGAGAAATCCAATTATATAGCTAGCTAGTGCGCGCACAGTGCAAAAATTTTATAAAGTTGAGTGGAGCACGTAAAAGAAAATAATTATATTTATAAATGATTCGTGAATTATACTCACAGTCTTAAATTAGTACTTTACTTTTAGTTTTATGTGTTATACTATCTCGAATTTTTTATTGTTACAAAAACATTCCTTATATTGGTATTATTTAAAAAAAAAAAAAAAGAAAGAAAGAAAAAAATTGAATACAATTAGATCATGTGAGCTTTAAGTAAGGCTAAAATTATAATTAAATATTTTTAGAAGGTAAACTGTACCTCTAAGATAACTTTATGATATTGTATATCTTTGATTAAAATATATTTTGCCTTCTATTTTTTTTTTTTATTTAAGTACAACTTACTTTCAAACTATCTTTGACTGAGATACAATTTTCTTATTAAAAAAAAAAACTTAATCATGACTTAATTTATAAAGAAAGTTTATCTGATCAGAACGTATTCAATTTCTATTCTTTTTTTTTTTAACAGAATATTAACAAATAGATCATTGGTGTAACAATAGAAAAATTCAAGGTAATTTGATGCGTAAAACCAAAAGTCAGGAACTAATATAAGACAGAATAAATTACATATAAAAAACATATACAAATATGGCGGAGTCTCATTAAAATCAAATCGAACAGGTTAAATTAAAAAAATATTATTTCTTATCATTGGTTTTGTAATGTAGAGATTCATTCCCTCGGATTTCGGGCTTGAAGAGGACAGGGTGAAGCCTTTAAAACCATTCCAAGAATTCCTTGACAAAAAGAGCCAAGTGAGAAGGGCTACGCAAGCTGCTGGGATCCCATACACTTTTGTTTCTGCAAATTTCTTGGGTGTTTACTTCATTAATGTATTGCTTCGCCCACATGAGAATCCAGACACTCTCGTTGTCTACGGAACCGGTGATGTCAAAGGTTTTTTTTTTTTTTTTTTAATTAATTTTTTTTAAGGTATTTAACCACTGCTGATGGTATGGTGGCGAAGACGTCTATATTTTGTGCCTCCACTTCTATTCATTCACGAGTCATATCGCATGTAAAAATCTACTCATTGAGCTTGCATTTGGTTCACGGAGAATAAATTTTAAGTTAAAAATAGTTGATTTTCGAAAAATTAATTATAAATTTTATTGATTTTTTAGAAGACAAAAACTGATATGAAAAAGTACAATTTAGTTGAAGTTAAACTTAAACAGTAAATGTTGGTAGATTCTCTGAATCTTGGGCTGATAGACTGATCTAAACTACGGTAAAAACAAGAACCGAATGAAATGGAACTTGTTCGGTAAAGTTTTAGGAATCTTCAAAACACATGCCCGAATATATGGTTTCTATTTAGTGGTGAAATAATTTTGATGCAACTAAATACTTCGTTTGCTATTCTCAGCTGTACTAAATTATGAAGAGGATCTTGCTGCATACACAATCAAAGCTGCAAATGATCCAAGAACATGCAACCGTATCGTTAACTCCAGGCCGCAAGGGAACATAATTTCACTACATGAATTGATTTCTCTGTGGGAGAAGAAGACGGGTAGAAGTTTCAATAAAGTGTATGTTACAGAAGAAGAGCTCGTCAAGCAGGCTGAGAGTAAGTTGTCCCATTGCATATTCACTGTGTAGTACGCAACAAATCGATTGATATAATCACGGAATCGTTTTGTAATAAAATCGATAGTGTTGCAAATTGACCGATTTATCATTTTTTTCCCCTTGTGCTTCAATCTATAAAATCATGGCTTATCAACTACATGTGGTAACTGTTGTTGTAGCCCTACCGAATCCGGACAACATTCGGGTGTCAATCCTACACAGTGTGTTCGTGAAGGGTGAGGCGGTGATCGACTTTGAAGCAGGGGAGACGGAGATTCTTGAAGCGTCGCAGCTCTATCCGGATTACAAGTACACTACAATCGATGAACTTCTTGAGATTATGCTAGTTAATCCCCCTAAGCCTTCCCTCACAGCAATGGCATGAGTTCCTCAAGTTGACGGGAGTATGTCCTTGCATGTCACGTTCAAATGTACGAAATATGTTGGTCAATAGTGATGTGTGTATGACTTTTGTGTTTCGGTTGATTGCGAACTAAAAATGACTAGTTAACTACCGTGCCATAAAGCTGCTAAAATTTGATGAATAATTTGGCGTCGCTAGCACTGATCGGAAGCAACACCAGAGGGGTCGAATCGAAGAAAGGGGAGTTTTAAACAGAGGTAGCTGACTAGATTGCTGATTGAAAGTCATCTTGGCTGCACGGCAGACATTTAACACACTTTATTCCTATAAATTTTGCACACTTTTTCCTGTCCATGTCTTTTTTTTTTTTTTTTTGCTGAAATTTTTCCGATCTACATGGATGTTTAATCTTTAGTTAACATTGATTAAAAAAAAAAAAAAAGAAAGTGTATAAACTTGGTTTGTTGGGTTCACCAACTCCAACAGGAAAATTCCAATTCAGTTTTTGTCTTTTTACGAGAAATCAATTAATTTCTTAACTAATTTTTAAGTCAATAACTCCAACTTAAAAATTGCAACTTAAACCGACTAACCAAACGGGGGCTTAAATCGAGCAGGTCAAGACATGGTAAGGGAATGACTTGATCACCTAAGGGAGACTTGTCATTCCTGGTTACTGTATTTGATCCTCGTAGGGGTGTTATGTTATTGGGTTTTCTGATAACTATGCATTCATGCATCTTAACTTCATACTATAATTGTTTTACATGATGTTTACTCTCTGTTTATATTTTTTGCAAATTTATATTCTTTTCAGTAATAATATTGTCATTCAACCTGACATCTGTCATTTTAAACCAAAACAAATATGTAAACTCAATAGCCAACGAAAATCTAAAGCACAAAAGCCAAGAAGCAAAAGAAATCTCAAGCCAATCGAAAATGACTTCATTGCAACACGGAAGGCGAGCGGAAGATAGACTGCAAAGAAACTCCAACTTTGTCCGTCAAATTTTGAATTGGTTACACCATTTTGTTATTGAAAACAAAGCAAAAAAATGAGGAATTGAGCGAGATCACACGGTCTTTTTGCTAATTTTTAACAGAAATTCTAACAGAAAAATCATGTGACCACAATTATCCCCTTGTTTCCATATTGTATTAAGTGGGATTGATTCAAAATTTGAGGATAAAGTGAGAGTTTTTAAAGTTCGGAAAATAAAATGAGAATGACCCGATAGTTGAAGGGCCACATGCTAGAATACTTGTAATTTTTGCTTTTGTATTGTAATAGATGATGTATAGATGTTGTCAGGTATTGCATTATTTTAAAGAATAATTGATTTAAATAATCCCTGAACTTTTTTAAAGGTAATAATTTAATTCATGGTTTTTTCTTTTTTTTTTACTGAGATGACCTTAAACTCTAATTTTTTGGCCGGTATGCTCCTTTCAGTAAAAAATCATTGAATTTTTAACGGAATCTTATTAAAATGATTATTTTTATAATAAAATGACTAAAATACCATACACTGCCCCCCACCCCCTTGTTTGTCTCACCCACCACCCTTCCCTCTCTCTCTCTATCTCTCTCTCTTGGTCTAGCGCCCGCCCCCCACCCCCGACTGGGTTCCCCCCACCTTCCTCTCTCGGTTTCGCCGCCCCACTCCCATGACCATTCGCCCCCACCCCACAATTGGGTCCCCACCTACTGCCTCCGGTCACCCACCCCCCCCCCCCCCCCCCCCCCCCCTTCCCCACTCCCAACCTCTGTTTCTCTCTCTCCTTTTTCCAAGAGGATGGTTCGGTTTGGTTTGGTCCAGTTTGAACCAAACCTTTAAAATTTAAAACTGAAACTGACCAACATAGAAGTTCGGTCAATTTGGCTTTGAACCTGGCAACATCGGTTTGTGACAGGTTTCATTTTGGCGGGGGCAGTAAAGGTCGATTCCCTGCTCTTCCTGAACAGCCCTAAGTAAACAGCAGCAAAAACAACCTGTACCTAATTTTCTTTATTTAAGAACACTTATCTCTTCTAACCCAATTATTATTATTATTATTATTTTTTTTTTTTTTGGGGAGGAAGAAGGGAGAAAAAAAAAAACCAATCAATTATTGCCGAATTTGCAACAGAAAATGAAGTACGTTATTCTAAATACTGCATATTTACATATAGACACGCCACAAATTACACCAAAGCCATATATATGTAGACACATATATATATATAGAGAGAGAGAGATAGAGAGAGAGAGAGAGAGAGAGAGACACCCAAGAAAAGAGAACAGAGAAGTTCAAACTTTCTGACTGTATGGTTTCCATGCCATATGATATACTTGACAAACTTGTACTCACCCGAGGAAGCTTGTTATCAATCTCCCATGCCTCTATTTTCCATTGGTGTTTTTACCAAGAGACATGGCTGTTGACATGAGGGAGGTACGAAACTGCGAAAGGATGGCAATTGTTCACCATTTCAACCATTGTCATCTGTTCGGATTGGAAGTTATAAACATAAATTGAGTGGTCTTCATCTCGCTTAAAAACCAGCTCTCCCTTGATTCTCAAACTACAGAGGGGAATCATGTCAAGTATACAGCCTGTAATTATGCAATGGTGCTTCGTCCAGACATCCCCGAGCAAACTTTTCAAGATCCAGACATCTATTTGGTTGAACTCGTAATTATGAGTTACAAAGCCTAAGAAGCCACCCATCTCGACAATGCGATCGTAAGTTCTGCAACTCTTTGGGAGTGATGTCTTGTGAAACTTTTCGCTCTCCACTTCTATGGACACGATGTAATCACTATGGTCAATTTCAGGAATCCAATGCAAAGCTCCGATAGCGAAGACAGGATTATATCCGAACCAACGGAGTCCGAAAGAAGGACCATCGACCTCTCTCCATGATCTCCTTCCAACATTTAGAATCTCACAACTGACGTATCCCAGGTAATCCCGAAATAAGTGCATTACTTTATACTCACCGGTAACAGCGCTTAGAGCGAAGCCATAAGATTCATCGTGTAGAGAAGAAAGAGTACCACGTGGAAGAGGCATCAACTTTCTAGTCACTGGATTCATGACTACAAGTCCTCCTTTCTTCATTTTGTCATCGAGCAAGATTAGGCCGTTGCAGGTAGCTCTGATTTTGCCCAAACAGCTTATGTTGTACTCTTTAGTCTGGCACTTCCCATCCTTAAATTCTAAAAACTGGATGCTGAACTTTGAAGCTCGGTCAACAAGCAGTTTATCGAAAACAATGGCGGAATTTGGGTGGTGGAGCTTTGCCTCAACTGAAACAGCATTTGGATTCTCAGGGAGAATTGATACCATCCTAGAGTCGGAAAACTTTTTACAAATTGATGAAAGAAATAGTAAAACAGTTTCGGAGCGAGAGAGATAGGCATCAATGAATTTGGCATCATTAATTACGTTGTACCATAGCTTACAAACAAACCTCGACCTTTGAAGAGCATCAAGAGGAAGTCGTACAAGGACGTTTGAGACACAATCTTTCGGAATGTAAGGCACTAGATCGGTTTCCTGTTGTTTTCTTCTCTCTTCCTCTCTCCTTTTGCTGAATGCTCTTTCTTCTGCTGATCTTAACAAGCTTGCCTTTTTGTTTTCCATTGCCTTTGACAATATGTCTTCGTAATTTATGTTCTTCAACCTATACATAAAACTGACAATGTCTCAAAATTTGAAACCTCAATAATCTCAATAATCACTCATTGACTTTGACATCATGTCTTCCTAATTTATGTTCTTCAACCTATACATAAAACCGACAATGTCTCAAAATTTGAAACCCAATAAATAATCTAACCAATCATTCATTAACTATTATCTCAAGTAACACCACACACTATGGTTGCATGCATAATTTAGCAGTAATACCACAACTGACTCCACCTAAAGGTATAGAGTTCGAATCCATCGCACCCTAGTTTCAACAAAAAAATAAATAAATAAATAAATAAATCTACACATTACGATTTTATAGGCAAACAAAATAACAAAATAGTAAACTAACCCAACATAAAATAAGAAATTCGATAATGGAAAACTATCTTAATAATATAATTTTCTAATTAAGCAAAAACTAAATGATATTAGATTATTGTTCCGCATCAGAAACACAAAAAGGCAAAGTAAGCAAAGAAACAAACAAATTTGTGTGTTTGCTAAAGATGCAAGTAATTCAATTGCGATAAAAACAAACAAAGTCATCTGAGAAATTGAGGAACTCAAACATACCAACCAAGTTAGCAGATTCCTGTAGAAAAGAATAACTGATTACATGCAATTCCCTTTTATCACTTTTAATTTTTCTAAAAATTGTAGGGGGGAAAAAAACATAATAACGCCTCAAACATATATATATATATATATATATATCCCCTTTTGAGCCAAAATTGAAAAAGCAATAAAAAGAGCAGTCAAGAGCCAAGAGTTCGATGTAAAAGCAAAGAAAACCTAATCTGATTGCCACTGTCAAATGAATGGCTGAAACAAGAATTTTACAGAACAATAAGATGAAACCCATTAAACAACTAACATTCCAATTATATCAGCAAAAATAAAAAATATATATATAAAAATTAAAAAATAAAAAATAAAAAAAATAAAGAGACCCAAACAAACAGAGGGATGCGATCAGTTCAAACAATTGTTTTTTACAAAAAAAAAAAAAAAAAAAAAAAAAAAAAAAAAAGAGAGAGAGAGAGAGAGAGAGAGGGAGAGAGAGAGAGAGAGAGAGAGAGAGAAATGGCGATCAGGGGCTGATTTCGTTCTCGTCATACCTGATCAAATTTCAGAGTTGGGGTGTGAAAGAAAGAGTCTGAACTGGTAAACACAGAGCTTAAAACGAAACCGTGAAATCCGAGGAAACCCTTTTGTATTTGTTCTTTCACTGATATAAGCTAAGCGCCCAACTTTCTCAATTTTTTTTTTTTTTTTTTTTTTTTGGGGGCGTTGTGTTTTGGTGTTCCAAACCGTGAAGACTACGATGCTAAAGACATGGGTTGACTCTCTTCGGTCTCCTTGACCTCTGGGCTCTGTGTGCCTCCTTAACTACGATACAAACAATTGCACAATATTATAACTGGGGTTAATTTCATAAATGCCCTTATATTATGTACTTTTTCAGTATGCAACCCGATCTTTTGGAACTGTTCAAAATATCCCGTGATCTATACAAAATAGTTCAAAAGCCTCCTCCGTCTACTTTCATCGTTTTTTTTTTGACATGACATATCATTGAAGGTGAGAACGTCCCCTCAATTTTTTTAATTCAATTTTTGAATGTTTGTAGTTTATCTCTATTCAAAATTTTTTTCTTAAATGTGTTCCATGTAACACTTGGATTATTCTTATCTTTTCATACCAAAACTTAAATGTCTGTTTGATTTTTTTCTCCCAATTTCTTCATCTATTTCCTAATTTTCTGTTAAAGCTTTAGTTTG
Source organism: Ficus microcarpa (assembly GCA_025413485.1). Taxonomy (NCBI): domain Eukaryota; kingdom Viridiplantae; phylum Streptophyta; class Magnoliopsida; order Rosales; family Moraceae; genus Ficus; species Ficus microcarpa. The sequence goes on along the minus strand of CM046377.1, from coordinate 48,579,700 downwards.
TTTTTAAAAAATTTATTAAGTTTAAAATTATCAACAATTAAAGTATTGGTGTTTGTAAGTTTTTATTCAATAATAAAATAAATAAAACTAAAAAAATTAATTTTCAACAAAATAAATACAAACGACTTACAACAGATCAAGGGCTAAAAACTTTTCAATTGAGTCGTAAGACTAACATTTGAGATATAAAAGTTAAAAGAACACATTTTACAATGTTTTTTAAAATATAAATAAAATATCTAATTACTATTATATGTTAATAAACATGAAAAAAACCCTCTCTAGGATAACATTCTAGATCCGTCGCTGATTAAACGTTAATGAAAGACGGTGACGCCAACAAATGTCTTTGAGAGTTGTTATAACCAACTCAAATTACGGCTCTGTTTGGAGGTCAATTTTAAACTTAAGGTTTAAACTCAAATTTTTATCCTTTTTTTTTTTTAAGTTTTGTCTTTCCTGAAAAAGTTTTTTGTCTTTTCTAAAAAGTCAACAAAAGTTACTATTCAAACTTAAAAATTTCAACTCAAACTCATTCACCAAACGGACCTACATATGTGTAGTAAGGGCAGCTTGGCCATCTTAAAAAAAGTAAGCCAAAAAAGTCAAAAGAGAAGATGGTTATTGGATGGTTTGGAAAATACAGGGGATATTCTTAGTTTCAAAAACTCAAGGACAAAAGTGGGAATTGACTGATACTGAGGGAATATTTTCCAGATTTACTCGTGAAAGAAGGGGAGAAAGGGATGAAGGAAACAACTTTATTGTTACCATTATGTTTTCTACACCTTTTGTGGTTACCAGTAGTAAGAACATCCAATTAGGTGGTAAAAGCTTCATACCAGCTTCACATGACGAGTACTGGTACTTGATTTACATTATGGCGCAAAAGTGACTGTAACCTCTTAGTATCAACGAATGACTCTCCAAGATGATCAGTTTGATTGCTCCCCAAGAAATCCGAAAAGCTTCATATTCAGAAAATTATGAAGATTAGACCAAGATTTGACTTCTCTCGTAAAATTGACTATCGATCAAGCATTAAGGAGAACACGTGACTTTAACTTACGTGACCTATCCAAATAAGGAAACTAGGCATCAAAGAAGCTGCAGCTATAAAAGAGAGTATTCCAGTTGATGAAGGACAAACAATGACGCCCAATCTTTGCGATTTTCTCTCCGAAACTCTTTGAGAAACTTCTTCTTTTATTATTGTTCGTAATCAAGCTTCTTGAAGCTCCTTTTGTACTTGATTTCCTTGTCGTAGTGAATACCCTAGCACCCAAAGAGGATGTAGCTCGACCAATTAGAGGGGACCTTTTTATATCTCGTCTGTTAATGCCAGGTGTCAACTTGATTAGTCTAGGTGGTTGTTGCTGAGGTGTACCATTTATTGGGTACGATCTGTTGAATAGCTAGCTTAGGTGTTAAAAGGCTTTTGACTTGTTGACTATAAAAAGTAGAGTCTTAAGGAGGCTAAAAACAGAGAGTTCTAGAGAGAGAACAGGGAAAAGACAAACAGAGAGTTCTAGAGAGAGAAAGTTAGAGACTGGGAATTCTTTCTGGTTTTAGAAGAAAGAGAAAGTCTGTAACTTGAAGATAATCTCAGCAATAAAGATTTTCAGTTTTTCTTCCAATTTCTTTTTCCGTTGTTTCTATTCTGTATAACTTGTGGGATTGATTTTGTGAGAGTATTCTGGGTTTTTCTCTACAAACTGGTATCAGAGCCTGGTTCTTGATTAGCCATGGGATCTGCAAGATTCGACATTGAAAAGTTTTTAGGAAAAAACGACTTTGGGATATGGAGGTTGAAGATGACAGCCCTCTTGGTTCAACGGGGGCTTCAAGAACCTCTTGGTAGGGAGAAAAATCTGCCGAGTACTTTGTCTGACTCGGAGAAGAAGGACTTGCTGGAAAAGGCACACAGTGCAAAAATCTTGAGACTGGGAGATCGAGTTTTAAGGGAGGTTTCCAAGGAAAAATCTGCAGCGGCTGTATGGCAAAAATTGGAAAATCTCTATATGACAAGATCGTTGGCGAATAGGCTGTATCTGAAGAGGGGTCTCCACACTTTTCAGATGGCGCCTGGGAAGACGATCTCTGACCATCTAGATGATTTCAATAAGATCGTTCTAGATCTGGAGAATATTGAAGTCAAGGTAGATGATGAAGATCAGGCCGTGATTTTACTGAGTTCTTTGTCAGAACAGTACGAGAATTTCGTCGATACTATGTTGTACGGCAGGGAGAGTCTAACTTTGGAGGAAGTTCAATCGGCTTTAATGTCCAAAGAATTAAAGAGGAAGTCTGAGGTTAAGGAAGAGGCGGCAGAAGGATTAATGGCTCGAAGAAGACCAGAGAAAAGGGATTTCAACCACAAGGAAACGGAGAAATCAAGATCCAAGTCCAAGAACAACAAGAAGAAATGTTTCAAGTGCTACAAGATTGGTCATTTCAAAAGGGACTGCCTTGAGAGGAAGAACAAGACGTTGAACAAATAGAAGGAGTCTGGGGATGCTAATGTTGTCTCTGATGGCTATGAAAGTGCGGAGGTACTTACTGTTTCTGAATTAAAAGCAGAACATGATTGGGTGTTGGATTCAGGGTGTTCCTTCCACATGACACCACATGAGTCTTGGTTTGTTAATTACAAAAAACAAGATTCTGGTCAAGTGCTACTTGGAAAAAATAAGGCTTGCAAAGTGGTGGGTGTTGGTACTGTCTCTATTCTTATGGCAGATGGGTGTCAAAGAAAGTTGTTCAATGTGAGGCATGTACCGGAATTGAAGAGAAATTTAATTTCTCTTGGTACTCTTGACTCGGAAGGCTTTCAATTTAAGGCTGAAAATGGATGCTTGAAGATTTTGAAGGGATCAATGGTTTTCATGAAAGGCAACATGGTTAATGGGCTGTATCTGCTGTAAGGAAAGACAGTTATTGGTAGTGTCTCAGTAGCATCTAAGGAGATCTAAGATTATGATTATCTATGGCATTATCGACTAGGCCATGTGAGTGAAAAAGGTCTGCAAGAGTTAGGAAATCAGGGGCTATTGGATAAGAAGAAACTTAGGAGGCTTGATTTCTGTGAACACTGTGTTTTTGGGAAGGCCTACATGTTGGAAAAATTGGATCCGGTATTGGAGTTACGGCGCAGCGGAAGTTTTAAAAATTTTATGCCGTTTCCGGAAAAGAAGCTCATGATGCATATAACAATAAATTAATTCATGATCAAGCGTACCTTATTTCTTGGATTCCGGAATTGCTAGAGCGTTTGACCAACGTGTCTTCTCTACTATTCTCGAGTTCCACGTCTCAAAGTATGTGTGGGCACACGTTCTATGAATCCAAGCGACCGGTATTTCTTTCCGAAGTCTAGATCCCTCCTTCTCAATTCCGATGATCCTCGTTGAGAATTTGATCCAACTTCTTTCTTCAAAACTACAAAACAGAAACCGGTTAACCTCCTATGAAAATAATCACTCGGTTTAACCTTTCTCGCAGTTTTGATTCAATGGAATTTTCTTTCTTTTTCTCTCTCACAAGAAAGCCGAATTTTTGATGTGGAAGAAAAAAAATTTTTTTTTTTTTTTTATTAAAAAAACGTTTTTCCCCTTTTAAAATTATCAAAAATTGGTTTTTCAAGAACTCCTAGCCTTTATATAGTATTACAATCCTTTTCAAAATTTATCTCCTACTTGAAAAATAATTAATAATTATTTTCCGGATAAATCTTGAACCAAAAGATCATACAACTTTAGGGCTAGATTCATTGAACCTAAAAACAAATTTCAAGAGGAAATCCCCTTTAAAATTCGGCCACAAAGTGAGAGAAATCTTGATTGGTGGTTTAAATTTTAAATCAAGAATCTAGACTAGTCAAAAGATCCTAGTCCTATCTAGATTCAAACTTCTTTTAAACCTTTTCGAATTTAAATAGGATTAACATATTTGAATAAATATTTTCCATAAACATTATCCATATTAATTAATTTAAATTAATGAAATATTTCAAATTTTCTTTCCTCACAAAAACCATGCACCTCTTTAATTAGGAAAGAAAAATTCATGAAATAATCTCCATTATTTAAACCAATTAATAATTAAATGTTAGGAATATATTTAAATAATTTTGAAACAAAATTTTCTTCCCTCCATACAATTTAAAAAACGTGCACCACTTTTAATTAGGAGAGAAAAATTTTGTTTTCCAAAATTCAAATACAATCTTATTTTCAAAATTCAAATTAACCAATCACATGTTGACAAATCATTTGTCTACAAATTTCATATGTCCAATCCTTTCTGGATTGCATGTTAGAGAGTACCATGTCTTAATAGACATTACAAAATTCCATTTACAATTTACCGATCTCATTAGGAACAAATCCCGAGACGCTTCGTGGAACTTTATGAGCTAATAGAGGGACCCGATGGAAATATGTAAAGAGGCTCCTATAATTGTGAAAAATTAATCCCAGAGTAATTATCCATCAATTATCAACTTCAAAACTATTCCACTAAAAGTTTGAAGCTGAACTCCTGTTTACATACCGTATTACGAAAGCTCTCTCACGTAATGCTTCTTCCATGATTTATTCATCGCTTGCTTAATCCCCATATGTTATCCATGATTGAATTAAGGACTTTTTCCGTTTTACCTTTTCAATCATTTTAACTTAAAGTTCAATTATTCTCCATTGAAAGAACCACCAATTGTAAAACCATACAATTGGAAAACCACCAGAGAACACAAAGTAAACCGATGGCCAAGATCTTGTTATTCTTATCTTTCAATCCCCGAATAATACCTTTAAGTAGATAACATTTACTATCATTAAGATAGCTATGGATTCCGTATCTATGAATCTTGATTTCTCCATCCATAAGTCATGCACCAAAACACAAGTATGTTGACCATGAATTAACAGTGTCTCACCTTTAGTGCATCAAAGTACATAAGTCATGGATGCGAACTCAAGTAATCATTTCAGGATTAAGATTAATGCAGGATGATAATCAAAGTATCATTGATTCTTATAAACGGAATTATTAAACCGAATCAATTAACACTTTAGGTCCAGTCCAATGTCATACCTCAATACTGGTATACATTAAAGTTTCTACTCGGAACCTATCCGATGGTCAAGACAAACCATCCCTCCAAGGAAGTAGACAACCTTTACAATCTTATCATGAATAAGATCCCCAAATCTTATTCCGTTGATTGCGGACTATTTATTTAGACTGTTATCAAATTACCACGTCTTCTATGCATACCCCGTATACATATGGTAATTCGATATATTACCAACAGCCTAGGAGTATTTTATGTTTGCTCAAAATAATTATACAATCAACAAATGAAAGTAAATAGGACACAACTTATTAAACATGAATAATTTCCTCTTATTAATATCAAAATGTCATATTTACAGAAAATCCCTAAGATTTTCTATCCTTAGGGCACCTATAGATCCCAACAATCTCCCACTTGCCCTAAGCGAGTAAATGTGACATATTACGCATCCCCATGCCTTCGACGTGTTCTTCGAATCTTCTGGCCACCAAAGTCTTCGTGAACGGGTCAGCAAGATTGTCCTCCGATGCGATTTTGCAAACCGTCACATTTCCACTCTCAACAAAGCCTCTGATAATGTGATATTTTCTGTCAATGTGCTTACTCCTCTTATGATGCCTAGGATCCTTGGTATTAGCTACTGCTGCACTGTTGTCACAGTAGAGCACCATAGCTTTATCCATACCAGGAACGACCTCAAGGTCACTAAGGAACCTGCGGAGCCAAACCGCTTCCTTTGATGCCTCACTGGCTGCCACATACTCGGCTTCCATGGTCGAGTCAGCAATACAAGATTGCTTAACACTCCTCCACACAACGGCACCACCTCCAAGGGTGAAGACAGATCCTGAAGTCGATTTCCTTGAATCCTGATCTGATTGAAAATCAGAATCAGTATATCCTATAGGAACAAGGTCCTGACCGGAATACACTAGCATATAATCCCTCGTTCTCCGTAGATACTTGAGTATATGCTTGACCGCAGCCCAATGGTTCGGTCCCGGATTCGACTGATATCGACTTACCATACCAACCGCAAAACAAATGTCAGGCCTAGTGCATAACATAGCGTACATAAGACTACCTACTGCTGATGCATAAGGTACATTTTTCATACGCTCCCTTTCTTCCGATGTCTTGGGACAGTCATCTTTAGAAAGTTTGATTCCAATCCTGAAAGGTTGAGCACCTTTCTTGGAATCCTTCATAGAAAACCTCTCAAGTACTTTATCAATGTATAAAGCTTGGGAGAGTGCTATCGTTTTGTTCTTTCTATCTCTAAAGAGTTGAATACCAAGAACATAACTAGCTTCTCCTAAGTCCTTCATGTCAAACTGTTTGGCTAACCAAACTTTGACAGATGATAGTATTGCCACATCGTTTCCAATAAGCAATATATCATCCACATAGAGTACAAGGAACACCACTTTCTCGTTCTTGATACATTTATAAACACATGGTTCATCAATGTTTTGTTTGAATCCATAAGTTTTGATCGCTTGATCAAACCTAATATTCCAAGAACGAGATGCTTGCTTTAATCCATAAATGGATTTAAGCAACTTGCATACTTTGTCTTCTTGGCCTTTTGCCTTGAATCCGTCTGGTTGTATCATATAGATATCTTCCTCAAGAGAGCCATTTAAGAAAGCTGTCTTGACATCCATTTGCCAGATCTCATAATCGAGAGCAGCCGCAATGGATAAAAGAATGCGGATTGACTTAAGCATTGCTACAGGCGAGAAGGTTTCTTCATAGTCGATTCCTTCTTTCTGCGTATAGCCCTTCGCTACAAGTCTTGCCTTGAAAGTTTCCACTTTCCCATCCACACCTCTCTTCCTCTTGTATACCCACTTACACCCAATCGGTTTTATGCCTTGGGGTAAGTCTACAAGTTTCCAGACTCCGTTGGAATCCATAGATTCCATCTCGGCGTTCATAGCCTTTTGCCAAAGACTAGAATCAACATCCTCCATAGCTTCCTTGTACGTAGCCGGATCATCAATATGTTCTATGGATTCTGCTTCATAAACTTCACCACTGAACATGTACCTTTCAGGTTCCCTGATAATCCTCCCACTACGACGAAGCTCCTGTGGTTGTTGATTCTTTAGTGATTTTTCCGCAGGGTTTTCTGTGACTTTAGGAACATCCAAACCCGAAGTCATCTCCTCAAGCACTACTTTGCTACGAGGTTTAAAGTCTTCCATGTAACTTTCCTCAAGGAATGTTGCATGTGTTGAAACAAAGACTTTATTTTGCTTTGGATTATAGAACAGACCACCTTTTGTCCCTTTTGGATAGCCAACAAACAAGCACACTTCTGATCGTGACTCCAATTTCTTCGCTTCCTTATCCAGGACGTGTGCCGGACAACCCCAAATTCGAATATGATTCAAATTAGGTTTCCTACTCGTCCATAACTCATAAGGAGTTTTAGGAACCGATTTGGAGGGAACGTTATCCAGAAGATAGCATGCAGTTTGTATGGCGTGCCCCCAAAATGATAAAGGTAAAGTGGAATAACTCATCATAGACCGGACCATATCCAATAGGGTCCTATTCCTTCTCTCAGCTACACCATTCTGTTGAGGAGTACCAGGTGCAGTCAACTGGGATTGTATCCCATTCTCTATCAAATATCCTAAGAACTCATCCGATAGGTATTCCCCACCTCGATCCGATCGAAGTGTCTTAATGGACTTGCCTAATTGTTTCTCCGCTTCAGCCCGAAACTCTTTGAACTTGTCAAAGGCTTCGCTTTTGCGGGTCATTAAATAGACATATCCATACCTTGAGTAATCATCAATAAAAGTGATATAATACTCATACCCACCACGTGCTTCTATGTTCATGGGACCACAAACATCTGTATGCACAAGTTCTAAAAGTTTCTCGGCACGACCATCCTTGGCAGCAAAGTGCCGTTTAGTCATCTTGCCCTCCAAACAGGATTCGCATTGTGGCCAAGGTTCAACCTCGTACAAGTCGAGGCATTCATCTTTTACCATCCTTTGAATTCTGTTAAGGCTTATGTGACCAAGTCGTAAATGCCAAAGATATGATTTGTTAGAGTGAGAAGACTTATGTCTTTTAGAGTTCTTTTCCAATTCTGTATCAAGCAGTGAGTGCATCTTAGGTTTGATAAAATAAAGATTTCCATGCATCCATCCATTACAGATAAGAGAATTGTTTTTCCTAATAACAACTTTATTATTAAAAGAAACTGAATAAGAATCTTTAATTAAACAAGCTACCGAAATTAGGTTCCTCTTAAAATTAGGAACATAAAAACAATGTCTCAAAACAATAAACCTAAATTCATCAAAATAAAGATGCACTTCTCCCACTGCTTCAGCTCGCACCAACGTCCCATCGCCGGTTCTTAACGTAAAGTCCTCCTCATGCAGACTTCTCGTTACCTTGAACCCCTGTAGAGAAATACAAACATGGTTAGTAGCTCCAGAATCTATAACCCAATTGTCCTTAGATTCTTCCACTAAACAACCCTCAAGATACAGGACATTGAAATTACCTTTCTGCTTTTGCAAAGCCAGGAAATCTCGGCAATCCTTCTTGAAATGTCCTTTCTTCCCACAGTGAAAGCACTTAACCTTTTTGGGGTCCACCTTTTGCTTCTTAGTCTTGGTAGACTTCTTAGAAGCAGTGCATTCACCGCAGGCTTATTCCCTTGTTCTTCCCTTTTTCCTTCTTCCTTTTGGGATTAGGAACAGACGAACTAGGTTCAGCCAAATTTGCCTCAGCCTTAGATCCAGAACCCTTAAAAATGTTCTCAAAGGCTTGCAACTCTTTCATCAATTCCGTTAAAGACATCTCCTTCCGGTTAAGGTTGTAGGATGCCTGAAACAAATCGAAATCCTTGGATAAGGTTTGAAAAACCATAACCAGTTGAGTTGCAGCATCGATCTCAGCCCCATTTGCCTGAGCTTCAGACAAATAAGCCATGACTGTCATCATGTGCTCCTTGATGGGAGTTCCAACCTTCTGCCTGCAGTTCATGAGACCTTTGATAGCATCGGTCTTAGCCTGGATAGTTTGTTCACCAAACATTTCCTCCAGGTTATCCATGATCTGCCTAGCAGTTTGATGTTCCTCATGCTGTTTCTGGAGCACGTTAGACATGCTCGCCCGAATATAGCACATGGCACTAAGGTTGGAATTGTCCCAGCGCTCAAGCGCTACAAAATCCCTATCAGGAGCATCGATCGTAGGCGTAGGTGGTCGAGGTTGGGTTAGGACAAAACTGTGTTTCTCAAAGTTTAGGACGATTAGCAAGTTCCTTTTCCAGTCATTAAAATTCTCGCCAGTTAATTTGTTTTGCGTAAGTATCACAGATAAAGGGCTTGACATTTTGATCTATAATAAGAAAACATGTAATAAGTATGAGCAAACATCCTATCAGTTTATAAAATATGATTTTGTAATGAAACAAAAAGATCTATATGCAATCTAAATGTTCATGTGTAAAACCCTTAAAACACATACCTTACAACGACAATTCCTAGCTACCGCTTTCTAAGCTACCGAGGGGTAGTCATAGAATAACTAGCCAAGAACACGGATCCCTTCCGATTAATACATATTCATCCATGGAACAAACTCCATTAAATATATATTAACTATCGTTTATTTGGCCACTAATTTACATAACAGAGCCTCGAGGGAGGGTTAATAAATAAAGTAGTATGAGTGTGTAACCATCGTTTCCAATTTTGAATCCATATTTTACATCCGCCACCGAGGGGTGATCTAAACATAAAATATGCCCAAAATTGTTATCCTTTCGGAAATCCAAATCAGTGTGCGCTCTAGGTAAGATACCTATCCGAAGGGAATTCTCGGATCGAAACCGAGTAGTAGGCACTACCATGCGTAACTATTGGACCAACGATGGAGGCCGTAGGTCTTAGTGTGTAAAACCTTCTCCCACTCAATCTTTTAAATTAGGGTTTTTGTTTTTATGCATAAACAATATTTATTGAGTGGCACTCCCTAGTCTATATGGCATGTTATCAATACATCATGAAATAGTATAAATATTCATATAGCAAGTCATCATCCATGGTTTGCAAAATATGTAAATAGCCGTGGATCATGATTCCATCCTAGAGAAAAGAAAATTGCAAAATTTACAAAAATTAACCGAAACATATATCGGCCTTCATTTGTAGATCCATGCCGTGTATCCTTCTTCAATGTGTCTTCCTTCTCCAATGTCACATCTTTTTAAATTTAAAATTAAATTTAAATTTCAAAAAAGATTATATGTGATTTTTAATTTTAATCAAAATTACAAAATATCAAAATTTAAATTAAAAATCCGGTTTATTAAATTTTAAAATTTAAATTTTGAAATTTCCAAATTTAAAATTTGAAATTTCCAAATTTCAAATTTAAATCACAAAATTTTAAAATTCATAATAATATCCATTAAATTTAAATTTAAATTTTCAATTTTGATTTCCAAATTATCAAAATCACATATCATTGGAAATTAAATTTTCAAAAGATTCTTGTGATTTTTTTTTAATACAAAAAAAAATTTTTTTTTAATTAAAAAAATTTCCAAAATAAAAAAATCACATCCTTTGAAAATTTCCATACCTTCGTTCATCTTCAATCTCCTTGAATCCATTGTAGCCCGAATTTTACAAAAAAATTCCTATGCCGTTTCCGGCTTACAAAATTTCTAGGAATTGAAAGAACGACCTAGCGGTGATTATAGACCGCATCTATTACACTTGAAAAACCTAGATACAAATTCTAACCTCTATGGAATCATGACCGGCAAAATTGAACAAGCATCATATATTATCAAAATAATATAAAGCATTCATCCATACATCCATTCATAATATATTTAACATACTCAAAATAAAACCTAGAGTGCCAACTCTCTAAAATATTTCATTAATGCATGGAGAGAAATTTATTTGATCAAATAATTTATATTATATGCATGATCATGAGTTGGCTCTGATACCAGTTGTTGGAAAAATCGGATCCGGTATTGGAGTTACGGCGCAGCGGAAGTTTTAAAATTTTATGCCGTTTCCGGAAAAGAAGCTCATGATGCATATAACAATAAATTAATTCATGATCAAGCGTACCTTATTTCTTGGATTCCGGAATTGCTAGAGCGTTTGACCAACGTGTCTTCTCTACTATTCTCGAGTTCCACGTCTCAAAGTGTGTGTGGGCACACGTTCTATGAATCCAAGCGACCGGTATTTCTTTCCGAAGTCTAGATCCCTCCTTCTCAATTCCGATGATCCTCGTTGAGAATTTGATCCAACTTCTTTCTTCAAAACTACAAAACAGAAACCGGTTAACCTCCTATGAAAATAATCACTCGGTTTAACCTTTCTCGCAGTTTTGATTCAATGGAATTTTCTTTCTTTTTCTCTCTCACAAGAAAGCCGAATTTTTGATGTGGAAGAAAAAAAATTTTTTTTTTTTATTAAAAAAACGTTTTTCCCTTTTAAAATTATCAAAAATTGGTTTTTCAAGAACTCCTAGCCTTTATATAGTATTACAATCCTTTTCAAAATTTATCTCCTACTTGAAAAATAATTAATAATTATTTTCCGGATAAATCTTGAACCAAAAGATCATACAACTTTAGGGCTAGATTCATTGAACCTAAAAACAAATTTCAAGAGGAAATCCCCTTTAAAATTCGGCCACAAAGTGAGAGAAATCTTGATTGGTGGTTTAAATTTTAAATCAAGAATCTAGACTAGTCAAAAGATCCTAGTCCTATCTAGATTCAAACTTCTTTTAAACCTTTTCGAATTTAAATAGGATTCACATATTTGAATAAATATTTTCCATAAACATTATCCATATTAATTAATTTAAATTAATGAAATATTTCAAATTTTCTTTCCTCACAAAAACCATGCACCTCTTTAATTAGGAAAGAAAAATTCATGAAATAATCTCCATTATTTAAACCAATTAATAATTAAATGTTAGGAATATATTTAAATAATTTTGAAACAAAATTTTCTTCCCTCCATACAATTAAAAAACGTGCACCACTTTTAATTAGGAGAGAAAAATTTTGTTTTCCAAAATTCAAATACAATCTTATTTTCAAAATTCAAATTAACCAATCACATGTTGACAAATCATTTGTCTACAAATTTCACATGTCCAATCCTTTCTGGATTGCATGTTAGAGAGTACCATGTCTTAATAGACATTACAAAATTCCATTTACAATTTACCGATCTCATTAGGAACAAATCCCGAGACGCTTCGTGGAACTATATGAGCTAATAGAGGGACCCGATGGAAATATGTAAAGAGGCTCCTATAATTGTGAAAAATTAATCCCAGATTAATTATCCATCAATTATCAACTTCAAAACTATTCCACTAAAAGTTTGAAGCTGAACTCCTGTTTACATACCGTATTACGAAAGCTCTCTCACGTAGTGCTTCTTCCATGATTTATTCATCGCTTGCTTAATCCCCATATGTTATCCATGATTGAATTAAGGACTTTTTCCGTTTTACCTTTTCAATCATTTTAACTTAAAGTTCAATTATTCTCCATTGAAAGAACCACCAATTGTAAAACCATACAATTGGAAAACCACCAGAGAACACAAAGTAAACCGATGGCCAAGATCTTGTTATTACTATCTTTCAATCCCCGAATAATACCTTTAAGTAGATAACATTTACTATCATTAAGATAGCTATGGATTCCGTATCTATGAATCTTGATTTCTCCATCCATAAGTCATGCACCCAAAACACAAGTATGTTGACCATGAATTAACAGTGTCTCACCTTTAGTGCATCAAAGTACATAAGTCATGGATGCGAACTCAAGTAATCATTTCAGGATTAAGATTAATGCAGGATGATAATCAAAGTATCATTGATTCTTATAAACGGAATTATTAAACCGAATCAATTAACACTTTAGGTCCAGTCCAATGTCATACCTCAATACTGGTATACATTAAAGTTTCTACTCGGAACCTATCCGATGGTCAAGACAAACCATCCCTCCAAGGAAGTAGACAACCTTTACAATCTTATCATGAATAAGATCCCCAAATCTTATTCCGTTGATTGCGGACTATTTATTTAGACTGTTATCAAATTACCACGTCTTCTATGCATACCCCGTATACATATGGTAATTCGATATATTTCCAACAGCCTAGGAGTATTTTATGTTTGCTCAAAATAATTATACAATCAACAAATGAAAGTAAATAGGACACAACTTATTAAACATGAATAATTTCCTCTTATTAATATTAAAATGTCATATTTACAGAAAATCCCTAAGATTTTCTATCCTTAGGGCACCTATAGATCCCAACACTACAGAGTCAAGTTTGGGACTGGTGAGCACATAACCAAGGGGACTTTGGATTACTTGCATTCAGACTTGTGGGGCCATCTAGGATTGCATCTCTAAGTGGAGCAAGGTATTTTATGTCTATTATTGATGATTACTCACGTAGAGTATGGGTGTTTATTTTGAAAAATAAAGACCATGCTTTAGAAACCTTTAAAAGGTGGGTGGTGTTAGTCGAGAACCAGACAGGGAAGACAGTGAAACGGTTAAGGACAGACAATGGACTGGAATACTGTTCTGGGTTGTATAATGACTACTGCACTGAAAAAGGGATGGCTAAACAACATACTGTTGGTGGAACCACTCAACAGAATGGTTTTGCAGAGAGGTTTAATAAGACTATTTTGGAGAGGGTTAGATGCATGCTCTCAATTTCAGGTCTACCGAAGACATTCTAGGCGAAGCAGTTAAGACTGCTTGTTACTTGATTAACAGATGTCCTTCCTCTGTAATTCAGTTCAAGACACCTCAAGAGATGTGGTCAGGAAAGCCTCCTAAGTATGACAATTTGAAGATATTTGGGTGTGTGGCCTATGCTCATGTTAAGCAGAGTAAACTAGACCCTAGAGCCAAGAAGTGTGTTTTCTTAGGCTATCCAGAGGGTGTTAAGGGATACAGACTATGGTGTGTAGAACCAGGAGCTGCTAAGGTGGTCATTAGCCGTGATGTGATCTTTAATGAGACTGAGTTCTACAAAGATCTGAAGCAGCAGGGAGGTGAAAGCGTGGACCGAGTCTCGGAAGGGGATATAGAGCTTGAGGTAGAGAATGTAGACAAGAGACTTAGTGAACCAGAAGAGGTGTTTGATCAACCAACTTCGGAGCCAGATGTGCAGCAGCAAACTTATAATCTGGCTAGGGATAGACAAAGAAGGAATATAAGGCCTCTAACTAGGTATGGTTACACTGATTTGATTGCTTTTGCATTTTGCACAGCAGAAGAATTATAGGAACCAACTAGTTATGAGCAAGCTATGACAAGCTTAGACAAAGAATCGTGAAGACAAGCTATGAATGAGGAAATGGAGTCACTATCCAAGAACCAGACATGGGAGTTGGTAAGAAAGCCTGATGGACAGAAACTGGTTAGCTGTAAGTGGATTTACAAGCTCAAGGAAGGCATTCCAGGTGTTGAGAAGCCTAGGTACAAGGCTAGGCTGGTAGCAAGAGGATTCACCCAAAGAGAGGGCATTGACTACACAGAGGTTTTTTCTCCAGTGGTCAGCATACTTCAATAAGGGTGTTATTGGCTCTTGTGGCTACACAGAACTTGGAATTAGAGCAGCTGGACGTCAAGACAGCTTTCCTTCATGGAGAGCTTGAGGAGACCATTTACATGAAGCAACCTCAAGGCTATGAGGTTCAAGGAGAGAAGGAGATGGTGTGTCTTTTGAAGAAATCTCTATATGGCTTGAAACAGTCCCCTCATCAATGGTACAAACGATTTGATGATTTCACGCTACAATCTGGTTTCACAAGGAGTCTTCATGATAGTTGTGTTTATTTTAAAAGAATGAGAAATGAAGGGTTCATCTATTTGTTGCTGTACGTAGATGATATGTTGGTAGCTTGTTCAGACTTGACTGAGGTTAAGAAGGTCAAGAACACATTGCAATCAGAGTTCGATATGAAAGATTTAGGGCCTGTTCAAAAGATTCTGGGAATGCAAATTTCTAGAGATAGAAAGAAAGGTGTCTTGTGCCTTTCTCAGCAGGGTTATATCCAGAAGATCCTTCAAAAGTTTGACATGGTAAATGCTAAGCCAGTTGCAACGCCTCTTGCTCAACATTTCAAACTTTCATCTGGTGATTCGCCTAAAACAGATGAGGAGAAGCAAACAATGGAGAGAGTTCCTTACTCAAGTGCTGTGGGGAGTTTAATGTACTCTATGATCTGCATTAGACCGGACTTAGCTCACTCAGTAAGTGTGGTTAGCAGATTCATGAGCAATCCTGGGAAGCAGCATTGGTAAGGAGTAAAGTGGATTTTGAGGTATCTACGAGGGATCACTTCTGTTGGTTTGGTGTATGGAGAAGCAGGTGGAGCGAAGAATGGGATAATGGGGTATGTGAACTCTGACTATGCTGGAGATCTGGATCAACGCAGATCACTTACAGGCTATGTTTTTCAAATAAATGGTTGTACAGTAAGTTAGAAATCAACTTTGCAGCATGTTGTAGCTTTATCCACGACAGAGGCTGAATATATTGCTTTAACTGAAGCAATTAAGGAGGCCTTGTGGCTTAACGGACTGTTGGGAGAGTTGGGTTTTCAACAAGACAATGTGGAGGTTTTGTGTGATAGCCAAAGTGCTATTCATCTGTCAAAGAACCAAGTGTTCCATGAACGTACAAAGCACATTGATGTAAGGCTGCATTTTATTAGAGAAGTTCTGTCTAATGGGAAGGTGCAGGTGAAGAAGGTGATTACAGAGAAAAACGTAGCTGACATGCTTACTAAGTCAATGCCAGCATTAAAGTTTCAACACTGCTTAGGTTTGCTACTAGTCAAACCTGCAGGGCTCTGAAGTACCTGGGGAAGACAAGACTGAAAAGTAAAGCTAGAATGGAATCAAAGCTGACAAGGTGGAGATTTGTTAATGCCAGGTGTCAACTTGATTAGTCTAGGTGGTTGTTGCTGAGGTGTACCATTTATTGGGTAGGATCTGTTGAATAGCTAGCTTAGGTGTTAAAAGGCTTTTGACTTGTTGACTGTAAAAATAGTCTTAAGGAGGCTAAAGACAGAGAGTTTTAGAGAGAGAACGGGGAAAAGAAAAACAGAGAGTTCTAGAGAGAGAAAGTTAGAGACTGGGAATTCTTTCTGGTTTTAGAAGAAAGAGAAAGTCTGTGACTTGAAGATAATCTCAGCAATAAAGATTTCAGTTTTTCTTCCGATTTCTTTTTCCGTTTTTGTGTTCTGTATAACTTGTGGGATTGATTTTGTGAGAGTATTCTGGGTTTTTCTCTACATCGTCTTTATTACTCGTTTTCTGCATTCATTTACCTGTCCGATGAAGTTTCATTCTTCTCTTCCATCACTCAAGTTCCCACGTTTCTTGGAATCCTTACTATTTTTTTCTTTTTTCGAGGGAAAAAAAAGAGTTAAGGATTCCACGCTACTGCGGAAAGATGATTATTGATCTCTCCACTCTTTTCAATCACCATTGTGGCCATGATGGTTTCCTTTTGTTCTGCCCTTTATGTGATGCTACAAGAAAAGTTAGGTTTTGGTTTTGCCTTCTGAAAGCCCGTGTTCGTCTGAAGCAAATCCGCAAAGAAATGGAAGGTAACCTAGGTTACCTGTTGTTCATCTCTAGAAGCAACTCCAGTAATTTTTATTTATCGAACAATAGAATTTGGGCTTACCCGGTAAAATGGTGTACTTTCAAAAGCCAATCAAGAAGTTCTGATCCATGTTGATAGATTCTAGGACATAAATCGACGTGAGATGTCATTACAGGCTGACAAAAGTGCGGGGTTCAAATCTTACTAATAAAAACAATATGGATTTACACAGAGCTAGCCGGCAAACAGATTTAGTTCCATAATGAGTTTGGAGATGCTCTTGACCTTAAAACCACCACCATAATACATGTCAAAAGTCCCCTACACCCGAAAAAAGGATGAGAAAACAAGATTGTCAAAGTTATTGATAGACAACTTCACAAGGAATATACATGAGTGCTATACAATTTAGTTCATTGCAAGCAAACCATCATATAGCCAGTTTCTAGTCATGAAAAAAGCCTGCTCTGCATCTTCATCTTCCTCGGGAGATTGAGGCCGGTGTGCAAAGCCATGACCCCGACCCTTGAAAATTGCGATCCTAGAGCTCTGCCTATTTTCTTCTCAACATTCTCAAGCAAACTTACCGGACAAAGACGATCATCGTCCCCTGAAATAAACAGAACAGGTACCTTAACATTAGAGGCTAAAGTCGGTTTCATCCTTGTGCCGTAAAAGGAGACCCCAATGCCAAAATAGGTGCCCTCATCTTGAGCCAGCACATCGATGACTTTGCCACCCCCATAACAAAATCCTATCAGGCCAAGCTTCTTTGAGATCCCGGCAGCTACAAATTCATTCACCATCCAGTTTGTTGATGTGGCAACATCGTTCACAACCCTCTCAGGGTCGTGTTTCGCGATCCATTGTTCAAACATCTCCTTTGGTCGATGCTTTGCCCACGGATCTCCGCGGAACAGGTCCGGAACTAGAACACTGCATTTTATCGTAAAGAATCAATAATCATTTATTGTAAGATCTTAACAAGATTAAGTAATATTACTTACTTGTAACCATTGCAAGCAACACGATACGCAAAATCTCTTGTTGCTGGATCTTCAAATCCATAAACATCGGACAAGAGCAGAATCCCAGTTCCATTATTGTTCTTTACTGCTGTGAAGAGGTAAGCGCGGATTTCATCAACACCTTCACCAATTGAAAGTTCTACTCCGCTGACCAACTCACATGCGTCGTCTTCTAAACCATCTTCCACTTTTAGCAAGCTGCAATTAATTTTTCTGGCTATATTCTTTGCATCCGATCTCTTAAGGTTTAACTTGCATTTTCTCTGTAGAGAACTGAAGCTTTACAGTCAAGTTGGCACTTCTTTATAACATAGAACGATAGATTCATCTCGCGAAGGATGAGAGTCCTATGCTTCACAAGATTATAAGATTTCTTTTGTCTAAATTTTTTTTTTCAATGGAAACACAGAAGATATATGCACAAGAACATGCGCTAATTTGTAAGGTTCTGGGTGCTAATGGTCCCTGTAACTTTTTAAGTAGTGACAGTTTGTCTCTCAACTCTTAAAATTGTCTCGGTAAATAGCATCGAAAAATACACACACACACACACACATACATAAAACAGAGTTAGTGAAGAGTAGAGCTGATTTTTTTTTTTTTTTTTTTTTTTTTTTTAGTCATTTTGTTAGCAGATTAATTTACATCCAAGTACTCTACAGAAGCTCAAACAGAAGGCTTTTCCGAGTAAAATCTAGAGTTGAAAGAAAAGCTATGTCAATCTAATATTTGCTATTGTGTAAACATACTTTGCTGAAGTACAAGAGCTCCTCCCAAAACAGACTAATAAACGCTACATACATAGGCCCATTCGGCAAAGTTTTTGCTTTTAGTCGATAGAAGAAGAAAGCAAAAGCTATTGATTTTCAATAAGTATTTGGGAAACACACTTTTAAAAGAGCTTTTGAAGTTCAAAATGATTTTAAAGTTTTCTAATAAGTAATAATAAAATTTATAACGTCTAGCTTAAACTCTCGTGCAATTTTTAAAGTTTATTTAGAAGAGTTGTTTCAGAGAGTCGACAGCTTTTGGCCACAAACAGCTTATAGGAAGCTCTGCCAAACATGTCCCATATGTGTACGTGTGTGTGTGTGTGTGAGTGTGCGTACTTGCAGGGAAAAGAAAAGGAATTTCCCGAGTACTCAAAATCATGAAAATTTTTTTAGAATATAAATTAAATGTTGTGTCTAATACATGGCAGTTAATGAATCAACAAAACCACAAAGTAATTTTCAGAACAAAATAACTTAAATGTTGCATCTTATTATTATTATTATTACTAGTATTATTATTGCAAATTTTGGATGCTTAAAGGTGATTTGACTAAGAAGCTGAAATGGGTTTTACGAGAGAGGTGATGATCCAGAAAACAAGCTCGTAGATAGCTTAAAAATCTAAAGTAATCAATTCGTAATAAAAGGAAACAAATTCAGAATTCTGAACTGTTTCTGCAAATATAAAAAGATTAATGGTTAAAGAAGACAGTACATAAAAAAAAGGAAGAACGTACAGAAGAAGAAGAGGAATGAAAACTTGAGAAGAACTGAAATGGCAGATCAGTTGGCCTTCCAAAAGAGAGACGAGGACTAGTAGAGCAAAAGAAAGGAGTTGTGGTTGTTGAAGCTAAACCCATTGTCTTCTCTCAACGGCTCTTTATTTAAGTTAACCATAAAAATGGGAAAATCTAGAGATCTGCATATTTTTGGTTTCTGTAGTAATAGGTCGAATCAGATAATCTTTTCTTTTTCCAACAGTGTTTCAAACCAAACGCTGGCCTCTAAAAATATTCCGTGTTGCAAACATGGACCCACACAACCCCCTTGTCAAAAAAATAAAATATCTCGTGACTAAAAGGATTTTTATTTTTAGGACAAAATGCATTTTTTCTTCCTGATATTTGTGTGTTCTTAACCTTGCTCCGTGAGTTTTAAAAAATGGTATAAATACTCTTTGAGCTATAAAAAATAACATATCATAATTATTCTTTCAGTTAATTAAATTGATCCTGAATTTAATATTCTTGTAAGTTATCCCCTAAAATTTTAAAAACTAATGTTTATATCTCTCAAATTTTAAGTAGTTAATAAGAATGTCCATCGAATTTTAATCTATTAGCAATAATATCCCTTGTTTCGTACTTTGGCATTACTATAATGAAAAGTTAATTTAGATTAAAATCTTTATAATTAGAAAAATAACCTTAAAATTTTTATAGAAATTCAAGGGATTTAATTTGGAGGTTTCTTTTTTTTTTTTTTTTTGGTAATGACTTCAACTTTGAAACATAAATTGACTTTTTATTCTTAAGGTTAATTTTATTTTTAAAAATAAATTTATAAAAATTTTAAGGTTATTTTTGTAATTAAAAAGATTTTAATTCAAATTAACTTTTCATTATAATAGTGCCGAAGTATGAAACTTTCTTACAGATTAAAGTACGAAAGACATTCTTGCTAACTACTTAAATTTTGAGGGATATAAACACCAGTTTTCAAAATTTTGGATGACAAAGTTAAATAATATTAAAGTTCAGGATCAATTCCATCTATTTAACTCACAAAAGGTGCTAATGTGAAACCATTTCATAGTTCATGGAGTATTTTTACCAGTTTTCAAGGGCTGTAACCTGAATTCGCTAGTTGGAAATTTTGCAATTCAGGCTTTGAAAATGAAAGAAAAAGTTTAGATTGAATGAGGGGCTGTAAATAGCAGTGCTGCACCGAACAATGGAATTTCTCTCAACTTGAAGATTTTGGTGTTGGTGGATTTTATGCTCTGATCTGATCCACAATTTAAGGGTCCATTTGATGCATGAGTTAAGTTTGAGTTATGAATGAAATTTTTAAGTTTGAGTTGAGTTAACTTTTTAAAAAATAGTTATAAATTTTGTTGACTTTTTAGGAAAAGACAAAAATGGAGATAAAACATTTGAGTTGAGTTTGAGTTGAATTGATTCCCCAAACATAACATTAGACGTTACAAAATTTGTGCATTTCCGAAGCACTAATTACAATTGAAAAAATAAATTTCCTCTCTTTCATTCTATGACTTCACCTGAGGAATCGGTGGAAGCCTAATTCAAAATCCTATATTCATCACTGCATCTCCAAGGATTGTATAGCCAGCTTGGCTGCAACTATGGAAATGTTCTCTCTATTTATCTCTAGCAATTCGTCTAGTCTTTTAAGTGTGTCTTTAAGTTCCATAGCCCTTAACTTCTTACTTTGTAACTTCAGCAGTTCTGATTCCGCTGATCCTGTCGAACGTAGCACACCGAGATCAGTTCACAGTCGAAATTCATACCAATTAGAAAGGCATTGCAAGTCCAACAAAAATTTGGTACTCTTGAAATCAAACTCAAGGCATGCACTCGGGAAAAGAATATATGCCCAAGGATTGTTCATGCATGGCAAAGGAATGATGAACAGTCTACGTATGTATTATACAGTGCATTCCCATACAGATACAATATGATAAAACTGTCCAAAGCAAACTCAGTATGAGAGCACGCTTTTCTAGTTGAAGACGCGGGGAGGGGGGGGGGGGGGGTGTGTGTGTGGGGTTTGGAGGAGAAAAACATTAATGTATATAATTTTACAGATGCAGTCAGATTTGTGCATTACAAGCAAGAACAAAAGAAGGAGATGAGAAAATTGCCTGACAACGGGTTGAAAACCTGCAAAAGATACACGCTCAAACAGGATGGAATGAAAGCTGAATCACAATCCAATGACGGCTCTTTTTCAGCCCAAGCAAGAGAGTTTGCCGTATGAGTCTGCAACAATGCCTCCTTCGGGGCCTAATAACATGAGATCAAGAAGCAAACTATCCCTAAATATGCCATGAAATGGTGCAATTAGGATACTAACAATAATAACAAAGGAAACAGTCAATACAGCCTTAATCACACTATTTACATTGAAAAGAGAAAACAAGAACCACATCATCAAATGATTTAGGGCTGCACGAATTTATTAATTTATTTTTCCTTCTGAAAAAGGGTTCCATCAAGTTCAAAGTGAAATAGCCAGTGTTTCTTTGACAAAACCTCTTTCATTCCCGAGCAAAGGTTTCTCGTGCAAAAACCACTTTCTGTGACAAAACCTCTTTTCATTACTGAGCAAAGGTTTCTCGTGCAAAAATCACTTTCAGCAACCGGAAAGCAGAGTATCTCCAAACATCAGTCATCAGTTTTTTTCTTGTCAAGAAAAAAGCATGAACGAGCATGTTGGTCAATCACTTGATTTGTAACATGGCAAACAATTGTTTCATGTTGGATTCAAAATTGATAAACCGCTCAGCAGATGAAGTAATTGCAGCTTCAGTTTGGCTCAATTTAAGAAGTTTTGTAGTTTCAGAAGGACCAAAATAGGACTTCAAAGTTAAGCTGATACAAATTGGTTCACATAGGCATAGCAATTCCCTAAGTTAAAAAATCTTCAAATTGTTCAAGAATGAATGGAAAGAGAGAGAGAGAGTAAACAGAACTACACACAAAAACGAGAGAGTGAAAGAGCAACCTTCAATTTGATCTCTAAGCTATTCAAGCTATGAAGAGCCTCCTTCACTTCTGTAATTTTTGAGCTCAATCTGCTTAAACTCTCCGGAACCGTATCTTGTTCTGGTACTACTACACCTTTCAAGTAAGGATCTGCCTGCGAGAGCGTGACGCAACCATAACAAACATATTACATCAGAGCTATTTCTAAGATCACATATATAGGATGATGGGAGAAAGTTACACATAGAAGTTACAGTCAATAATTAAATGAAGAAACGTTAAAATGAGAAGATCACATAAATGATAAAATAAGAAAATAGAGAATGTGTAGTTATAACAATAAATCCATTAAGCGGCAAAAAATATTACAGTTCTGTTTTCTTCATTGCTTTGTTACAAAGATAGAAAATTTAAAAAAAAACAAAAAACAAAAAACAAAAAACAAAAAACAAAAAAACAAAATTGTATCTCTAGTTAGAGATTAACCACTTCTGAAGTCGGCAACTCAAGAAGTTGGAAGCATAAAGGCTTACCTTTGACTAATCCTAGGATTCGACAACGAGTACCAAATGGATTGCACGATCCAGGCCAAAAAAAAAAAAAAAAAGATTTGCATGATGACAAAGATATCATTGCTTACGTTGGACATCTTATGTAAACGTGTTAAACAGGAAAAAAAAAAAAAAAAAAAAAAAAAAAAAAAGGAAGCTAATATCAGTTGAAGATTGCAGAATTTTGGAACTATTCTCTTAGTTACTTAATTTTTTTTTAATAAAACAAAAAAAAAAAAAAAAAAAAAGCTTTTTCTTATTGCTTGCCTGTATGAATTTCACTATCTTGGTACGTCCGACTCCTCTTATAGAAACTAGTGCTCCAACTTCTAATCTTTTAACCTGCAGAATATTGAATCCAATTTGAATCCTGGAAATAAAGATATGTATGTATTATAATTCTAGAAGCTTACATTTTCAATAGAAACTAGACAACCATATCTTGCTGCAAATGACGGTTCAGATGATGAATCGTCGACTATGATAGGATCCAACACAAAATGCACAAAAAGCTTCGACTTTTTTGTTAATGACTGCAAAAAAATAAAAGTAATTGAGCCACTTAAAGTTTATCTTGGCTTAAAACACCACTAAAATGATAACAGTACAAACCACATCAAAGATAAAGTTCATAAAAAATTTAAAAAAATGAAACATTTTCGAATTACTTGTCGAGGGTCCATCATTCATTAGCAAGCTATCCCTAGGAGAAGCGAGAGTAAGGAAATCCTTGTAAAAATACTTGCTAAATTGGAATATATGAGCAAGTGCAAGACAATTATCATCTGTCATGACTTATGAGATATGTGAACAGATGTGAATTCGGTTATCAACAAAATTTATAGGAAAGAAAATCATCTCATCTGTTAATTAGCAAGCAACAAGAAAGAGACATACAAGAAGCATAAACTAAATGCAGCAATGAGTAAACTATTAAAACAACTTGGAGCCTTCTCCAAAGAAAACACCATAAATGGGATCCTACAATATCATAAAAATATATGTATATATTTAAACACAGACATCTGTATAATAGTATATATACTTCAACATTATGATGAATTGAAATTGTATATAAAACTGTGTGACATGAAATAACAACTACCTCCTCCAGAAGAGCCAGATACCTTGCTTCATATAAATGCAGCGTCTTACTCTCTGAGGGAACAAGAACCTGATTTTATATACATATATATATATAAAAGAAATACATATGAAGTAGTGAACTACAGAGTACAATCAAATCGTAAATTCAAAAAATTGGCAGGAAAGGCAAAAACAAGCTCAAAAAAAAAAAAAAAAAAGAGGGCGGGGGGGGGGGGACCTCGTTGGGGCTGAAGGGAAGGAGCGGGAGCTCCATGGAAGTGGCCATGGGAGTAAAACGGCGTCGTTTGATTGGTGGAGAAAGCTCGGAATTCCCAGCAAACCCAAAATCACAGAAACGACGAGGAGGAGGAAGACGGTGGTGGCGGGTTCCGGAATGGAAAACGATTCCGGTGGTTGGTATGGAATGAGGATAAGCCTTGGAGGAAAAGGGGATCGTAATCGTAAGGTTGAGCAGAGTAAAATTCATTGGAATTGAAGGAGAGAAATCCAAGTTTGCCCAACTGTAATTCCTTTTCTTACAGGAGTTTTTGCTGGAACTGAAGCTTTTGAGGCAATTTCCAAGAGATGGGGTTGGAACCACAATGCGATATTTTTTAAGGCAGGGGTTAAAAATGAGACAGCAATAAGAATTCAGGACTAAAATCAAAAGTGACACTGCATTACTTCCGTGAATCTTGACACTGCATTACTGCAGTAAGAAAGGGTTATTTTTTGTGCGTTTCCTCATTAGAACAAACCAAGAGACAAGAGTATCTTCTCTGAAGCTGCGCTGAACCTGAAGAGCCTCGTGAGGTTCGCCGATCAAATCTGTGCAGCAACAATGGAAGGAAACGATCAAGAGAAGATCACCAGAGTCCTCTTCTGCGGCCCACAATTCCCTGCTTCTCATAATTACACCATTCAGTATTTGCAAGATTACCCCTTTATTCAGGTGTTCCTCCCTTTCTTCTTCTTCAATTTGAATATAGTATTTTAATGGAACTGTATGTGATATTAATCATTTGTAGTTTATGGGTATTTTTTTTCTTTTTTTTTTTCCTCTTTTTTTTTTTAATTAAATTTAAAAAGAGAGAAATGGAAGGAAGAGATGGAAGATGAATCATGTAGGACTTTTGGTTATTTACCCAAAAAAAAAAAAGTAGGAATTTTTGTTATATTTCTATC
Organism: Ficus microcarpa; assembly: GCA_025413485.1. Lineage (NCBI taxonomy): Eukaryota > Viridiplantae > Streptophyta > Magnoliopsida > Rosales > Moraceae > Ficus > Ficus microcarpa. The sequence goes on along the minus strand of CM046377.1, from coordinate 48,554,582 downwards.
ATTGGAAACGAAAATGAACAAAATCGGTTTCGGTTTATATGTTATTTGCATTGACAGCAGACAGATTTTAACTCTTTTACGTCGACATTTTTAGTGCTTGTACTTTCGTTGATGTTGATTTAGCTACAACGTGCTATTTGGATGGATGGGACCGTGGTTGTTGCCAATGGCGAAGCCAGCAAAATTTTTCTGTGGGACATTATTAAAAAATTTGTAATGAATTTTTATTAAATGAGGAATAATAATATATTCTAAATTTTGAGGGGGCACTTCTATAATTTTTCTTCCAAAGTGGGGGCACAAGTAAGATGAGTAGGGGAACAACAGGAGATTTACACCAAAATGAGGGGTAAAATCAAAATTTTCAAGATTTGAGTGGGGGGCGTCTTTGCCCATGGTTGTTACTGTTTATATGTCCTTGTCCTAAACTCAGACAAAGTAAGCGCACGCAAGATTTGTAGTGGTTCACCCTCAATGTGGGAGTTACGTCTACTTTGACTCTGCAAAATTTGACAATGTTGAAATAGCGGAATAGTACATTCAAATCACATGCTTCGAACCTCTCACACAGTCAGACTCTGTTTTTTCATCGAACCCTAATCCCCAAAATCAGCCCATCTAATAAGGTTATCAGCATGCTAATTCTAGTTAGGCTCTGCACATTTAAAAGTGGTGAAAGATGGCTTTCTCCTGAACCATGCTCCAGCGTGCCAATTTAAGATAAAACCATGACTATTGTTGATGCTATTTGTCTATGTTCAAGCCATTGGATTCTTATTTGGCACCGATGGCTCTGGGTTCGAGTGTCAGCTGGTGCGTTTCTGGACACTACAGATTCTTGCATTGGTTTTGGTGACAAGGAGATGACTCTGTTTCCATGGCTTTTGGGTGTCCTGTGGAGGTGACATATGAATTTGGAAGTTCATGTCCCCTAAAACTTTTTCAATTGCTTTGGAATGTTTGTTGTATCTATTTCTGTACTTATTGTATTTTTTAGTGTTCTTGGTGTGAATTCATGTATGCTAAGCCTAATTTGATTGATTTTAAGTTGAGCAATGTCAAGTATGAATAATTTTTTCCTCTGTTTCTTAGCGTTTACCTTCCTTATAGCGTCTTCATTTGGGTATTGTAGGTTGACGTGGTTCCCCTTGATGATGTGCCCAATGTTATCGAAAACTACCACATGTGTGTGGTGAAAATGATGAAGCTGGATTCTCACGTTATTGCTCGTGCAAAACAAATGAAGCTAGTACTGCAATTTGGTGTTGGTCTTGAAGGTCTTTGCCATGTTGCCAAACTGTTTTACCTTAGAGATTTCTTTGGGGATCTTGATTACGAGCTAGTTATTGGTTGGTTTTTATTTGATGAAGGTGTTGATATCGATGCTGCAACTAAGTGCGGAATAAAAGTAGCTAGGATTCCTGGTGATATAACTGGTAATGCAGCTTCATGTGCAGAAATGGCTATATATCTCATGCTAGGCCTTCTGCGAAAGCAAGTATGTAGCAGTCTTTTTGTTTTTTTTTTCCTTAAGTTGGCGATACTCTTATGATTATGATTATGATTATCCATTGCATGGTACTTTGTTAGGAAATCAGATTTCGTGAAAGCTAAGGAACAATGCACTTTAAGATATTGAAATGCTTTTTTGAATTTAAGTTTGGCTTTTAAGTCCGTCTCATACTAGTACCTCATAACACAACTTAAGATTTATGAATATGTAATTTCAATTCAATTCTCTATAACATTGTATTGTGCAGAATGAAATGCAAATTTCTATAAAGCAGAGAAAGCTTGGAGAGCCAACTGGTGAAACACTACTCGGAAAAACTGTGAGTTTCACTTTTCTGGGGTATTTGGCACACTTTCCAAGAATATGGCATTAATTTTTCCCCCCTTTTTCTATCTTTTTAAATATGTCTTTTAAACATAAGCTATGTTTAAATTATAAGAATTTTGATAGAAAAAGAAGGCAAATTTTGGCTAGAGCAAATGTTTCAGAATGATTTAGGCAATTTCCCCTCTTGAGAAATTCTTGGGTATAGGAGATTATGAGAAAGATTAAGACGATTCTTTAGATTTGATTTCTTTTAATGCAAAAATTAAAGATAATATCTTATATGTAAGTTTTTTTTACTTTCATTTTTATAACTTTGCTTGACTTTAGCGACTGAATGGTTGGAACTTGTAGCATCAGAGCCAAAACACAGAGAGCATCCTTCCCACCCTCTAAAAATAAATAAATATATAGTTTAATGATGATTAAATATATGTACAAATGTAACTGGTTCTTACTGTGCTTGTAAAGTGAACCAAACATGAGTTTTATTAGTAAGTTATTGCTCGTGCAGGTCTTCATATTGGGATTTGGCAACATCGGAATTGACTTGGCCAAACGCTTGAGACCGTTTGGTGTAAAAATCATTGCTACAAAAAGGAGCTGGACTTCACATTTGGAGGATTCTTTCCAGTCTAATGGTATGTATGGATCCATAAGCTAGTGGGCGGAATGAGGCCTTAGTTATTGAAGGTTACGAGTTGTTTTCATTATTTCCAGGGCAAAGCTATGTTGGCGATGTTTTGGTTGATGAGAGGGGCAGTCATGAAGACATTTACAAGTTTGCAAGCAAGGCTGATATTGTTGTTTGTTGTTTGTCCTTAAATAGTGAAACAGTAAGATTTTATTAGCTTCTATGTTGTTTTATTTCTGGAGTGTGAGAGTCAGAATTTCCAATACCTATAATAAAAACTGTGAAAAGAAAAAAGAGAAAGAAAAAAAAAAATGCCACGGTACGATACGAATGATTTATTCATGTCCATCTCCATTCCTTTTTGTCGAATCTTCTTTTTAGTTCAGTTACCACTTACCACCTTAGGTCGTACCCTTGTTACTCTGTCTCGGTAGCGATTCTTAGGAAACATCATATTACCACCTTAGGTCGCACCCTTGTTACTCTGTCTCGGAAGTGATTCATAGGAAACATCATATTTGTCATATCTAATGACATTTGTCCTCTGCCTTGATCAGTAAATTCTTTAAGAGTTTGCAGAAATATAATTTCTGTGCTTAGTTTCTGATACTTTTGCTTTGTTATGTTTTGTTTTGTTTTGTTTTTTTTGTTTTATGGTTTTGTTTATCAGGTGGGAATTGTGAACAGGTCATTTATCTCTTCAATGAGAAAGGTTTGTTTCCCTACATTTGAGATTGTAACGAAATCTTATTTACTATGCTGAACTTATGTGCATGTAAACCAACTAATAACTCTAACAAGTAAGGAGATTCTGGAACGTGAAAGTCAAAAAGAAAGACTTGTACTCTTCATGTTATTAGTGGGATGATTTCGTATTTTGGTTTCGCTTAGTTTTGGCTAGGGCTTCTCCACTTTTGTCGTACAATAAAAATTCATGATGTGTATCTCAGGGTGCCCTATTGGTGAATATTGCCCGGGGGGGTCTCTTAGACTATGAATCTGTTTACGATTCCCTCCAGACCAGCCACTTGGGAGGCTTGGGAATTGATGTGGCTTGGAAAGAACCATATGATCCCGATGATCCAATTTTGAAGTTCAACAATGTTTTAATCACACCTCATGTGGCTGGAGTTACAGAACACTCTTATAGATCCATGTCTAAGGTATGGCCTTTGACTTGTATATCGTGCTCTTAATGCTATAACAAATACATAGTTCATGTTTAGATGAGTAATTAAAGATATATGCGGGCTGGACCCGAATAGGACCCTTTTAGTGACCTCCATTTGAATAGGTTATCATTTAACAGTTGGAGTTAAGTAGACATTCGAAAAATGACCTGTTCTTTAATCTTCCTTTGTGGATTGACATGAAATAGATCCAACCCAGTTAGCGTTTACACACAACGGGAACTTTTTGTTAATGTTCTTGAAAGCAAAGGCGTGGGCATGTGTGAGCTTATATTTGCTCCTCTGTTTGTGATGTGGGAAAAGTTCGAATCATACTCCATGTCTGCTATATTTCGCACGAAACGAATATTCGAAAAGGCTTATTCGCACTAACTAGCTTCACTTTGCTCTTTTGCAATTGCCTATCAATTTGCTCAACAGGTGGTTGGTGACGTTGCAATTCAACTGCATCAAGTGAGTACATTAACGGAGATCGAGTTTGTTAATTGATTCTCGATTGAAGAACTGATTCGCCTCCGAGCTTAGACTATTTGGAGCTCCATTGAAGGTTTAACAGACCACCAGTGCAATAAGGACCAGAAGAGCGTCGCTTTCGCAACATGTTTAAGACAATAATACCTTGAATTATGGATGATAAATCTCCTTACGCCCTTGGTCCACGAAAAGCGAAAGTCGCTTCAGCTTTTGTTGAAAACTAGAAAATAAATCCTAGAACATAGCATATGATGCAGGTGTAACAACATAAATTTTGGTAGAAATGGGATTTGTTCCTCTTCCATTCCACCTGGACTACCAGTGGTGCTAGTTCGAGAACGTGAAGATATCATTGATCTCATTTTCTTTTGATTAGCTAAAAAGGAAAACAAAAGGTTTCTGTGATGCGTTCAGCGATATTTCAACTTTGTTATTAAATCTTTAGTGAAAAAAAAAAAAAGGGGTTTTAAACCGCAGTTGTATAACTATTCTTCCTTTCCATAATTCTAGTTTATTTTGGTAGGTTTGGAATGTGGCACTTATAAAGGATAATCTCAACTAAACTGGTAGTGAGAAATAAACATGAGCAATATACGTATAATATCACTCATTATCGAGGAGGAAAAAAGAGTCGGATATTGCTTTTACATTTATCAATATTGTTTGTGTTAAAATCAATAAATAAATAAATAAAGACACGAATTCCTTAAATTTTTAAATTTGTGTAACTTTGATCCATGTTCTTTTTTTGTAGTTTGAATGACTTTAAACTATAAATATGGTGTTACAATAGTCATTGTCATTAATTTTTAAATGGCATTTGTTAGTAATTTGATCAAAAATGATGCTACTTAACGGATTCTTCTGAAAATTAAAGAAAATGACTACTGTTGTAACGTCCATTTTTCAATATCTATTTTGAGTGGAATCAACATTATATTTGTGACATATCTAGGTTGATATTTAGGTTATTTATATTTTTATACACTATATTTTTTTATTTATAAAGTAGACCATGCATTTTGAATTTTATATTTTTATATCATTATATTACATTAATATGCAAATGTATATCTTGTCTCAATCAACACATAATTTTGACCTCAAAACACCATTAAAAGAAAACTACAAGTTTGATAATTTACCTTTCAATACCACGTATTTTGCTCTTATTTAGAAAAAAAATACTCTAAAATCAAAGTCATGCATTTTATGTCATCATATTACTCTAATATATGTCAATAATTTTATCGATCAACACTTTATTTTGACCAAAATATCCTTAGAAAGAAAAAGGGTGGACACGTTTTTATTTTTAAGGGTTGTTTTTCTTAAAAATCTATCATAGTGAGGACGCGTTCATTTTGCAATGGAGGAGTGACTCCTTTTCTCATCCAATATACTGTTTTAGTGAGTGCAAACACTACAGAGGATGAAAAAAAAAAAAAAAAAAAAAAGTAGTGAATATCAATTCTTACACCACCTAACATTGATTCTTAGTTAAAAGCAATGAATGTCAAAACACCAACATGACGTTGAATTCATATGACGAGATTAAATTTAGCATTTGCATAGACAAATCACTCTTTAATACAATATTATTACAAAACTAAACTTGATGGCAATAACAAATGACTGTAGATGCTGTATTACTACAGTCAAAAATTTAACAAAGATTAGTGAGATTAAACGGATTTAATAATGGATTGGGCCCTTGACAACCGTTGATGAAATTCATAAAGCAGACCAAATAAATAAAATGCTTGTATCAGAAAATGAATAAAGTAAATGATTGAATACGAGATTAACAAGAAATAATAAACACCAAGATATAAAGAGGTTCGCTCAATCGTGATGCTACGTCCTCTGAGAGTGATTTTATTACTATATATGGAGATCTTTACAGTACAGAAGATTGTAAGATTTCTGGAAGGATTTTGGCAGCGTGAGAGTATGTTCAGACCAAGGATTTTCGATGTGTGTTCTTCAGGCCAAGGTTCTCGATCCTTGTAGAAGGAGGGGTCTTCCTCTATTTAAACAGGAAGGAACCAGGTCTGAGACTGAAGTTTTAGTGAACGGTTATCGTTCTTGTCTGATGGGACACGTGTTAAGAGATAAGTCGTGCAGTTGATTTCGACAGTTATCAGACAAAATCGTGGACTCAGCGGTTGAAGTATAATACTCATAGGAATAATTTGACATGTCATCGATAAGCATGAGTCAAACGTAAAGGGGTATTTCTCTTGAAAAGCCTTTCGTATAATCGAACGACGAGTGATGGATAAGGAATGACCGTTCGTCGTATGATTCATATGTCATCCGTCATTCATTATGTTTTAATGTTCGTATAAACGTTCAGTCCGACGTTCGATCATATGAAAACAGGTAAAAACGGACTGGGTCCGGCCCAATTAATCGAACGATGGATGGATATCGAGGAGCAGGTCCGTAACTTGAGCCATGGCCCAAATATAATCCATCGAAGAATCGAACGTCCGTTTAAATGTACTTCCAAAGACTAACGGTACAATGGGAAGACGAAGTCTAACGCCAACAATAACTAATTTGGCATTTTATGACTATTAATTAGTGCTTTTACTTTTCGTTTAATTATGGAAACATTGCCACTTTTAAATTATTTAAATACTAAAAATTTCTTTTTTAAAAAATCCACATCTAAATAATGATGATAAAAAATATCTATAACATTACATAGAACATTGGCGTGAAATAGAGCATTACAAATTTGCTATTTTAGAACTTTTTTTTCCTAATAAATATATCATTGACATTGACATGTATAGCAAAGATGGTTTAAATTCACATGTTATAAATCAATCATTTTTATTTTCTAAATGACATTTTAGTACCTAGATTGGAAAGATTCTTATTCTTAAAAACAGAATTAAGATTGTTCCTTTTAACTTTTAATTAAATAAGTAGACACTAAAAAAAATTTGACGAAAGCACGAGGTACCGAAGGGAAATCAATAACTCTCCTTTTTTTTTTTTTAAGTCAACAACTCTCATTCTTAATCCTTTATATCATTTGACTTTTCAATCCTTTTTTTTTTTAAATTGAATTATTTTACGGTTTTATAAAATGTGTGCTAATGTTAAAATTAATATTGACACTAGTATTAATATTAAAAAAAAAAAGAAGTACTAAATAAAGCAAAAGTATAATAAATGAAGTACATCAACAATTTTTTAAGTACATTGAACATTTTTTTAAATAAAATTTACTATTATTAAAAAATAAAAAGTCCAAAATTCGAACCTTAAGGATTTGTTTGGACATAAATTCAACTTAAACTAAGTTGTACTTTTTTCATCATGATTTTTATCTTTTTCTGAAAAAGTTTTTTGTCTTTTCTAAAAAATTACTATTGAAATTTAAAAATTTTAAACTAAACTCATTCGCCAAACATCCTCAAAGTTCTACACTCATACATTCACATACTCAAGAGCTAGCCCCAAGTGTCCACAGACTAAATTGACAATTAAATTGCTTATTATTAGTTTTTTTTAGTAAATATAAAGTAAATCGACAGTTTATTGTATCGAAATTGACGATTAAATAAGTAAAGTTTTTCTTTTCTTTTAGCAAAGTAAATTATTAGTTTTGTCACAATCGAAATACAATGCTATCTTTGAGGCATTCAAACCATCACCGCCAAAATAAATAAATAAAAAATTATGTGAGGACACACGATACGACATACATAAATAAATATATATATATTTTTTTTTTCTGGGAAGAAAACAATAAGTAATTGCCACAAAAAAAAAAAAAAAAGTTTAATTACGTGTTTCGTATTGTCCCCAAAAGCCAATGGCGCGCTTCTTAGTAGCCCCCTAACGACGCCGTTTTATTTTCATCTTATCTGTTTGGACGTTTTCCCTCGAAGACGCATCAAAACGATCTAGGGTTTGTAGTCGTTTGGTTTCTCTCTCTTCTTTCTCTCTCTAGAAATCAGAGTCGCTGTTTGTTTGTTTGAGAATTGAGAGCCAACTCTGTCTCTTCCATCTCCGGTTCAACAACCAGACTTCCCAATTCCATGTAGTCTCTTCTTTCCTTTGGAATTTGTACGACATCGAAAGGTCTGTCCTCTCTCTCTCCTCCTCCATCGCTTTCCCGCATTTTCCTTTTCCATCTGCCACACACCAATTTGCTTCATAATTTTCTATGCTCTGGTTTTTTTCTCGGTTTTGTTTTGCCCAATCTTGGTTATGTATATTCGAAAATGATTTTCTTGTAAACCCCATTGCTTATTCAACGTGAAAGAGCAAAAACTTGTGACATTTCTTGTAGAATTCGGGAATTGGTAAATTTTAGTGATTAGTTATAGAATGAAATGGTTTTTTTTCTCGTTTGGATTTGTAACTTTGTTTGGCGTGTTTTTGTTTTATAAGAAATTTTCTTAATCTGACTAATTATTATTATTGTTATTGTGTTGTTGGTTTTGATATTCATCAACTTTACATGGGAAATTCATGTTTAGCTGTGATTTTTAGCCAATACATATATATATATATATATATATATATTCTTCCAATTGATGATATGTATGTATATACATAGCCAATACATATATATATATTTTTAGCCAATATATATATATATATATATATGTATGTATATATCTTCTTCCAATTGATGATATGGGGTTGTATTTTTCGGTCTGCAGATATGGACCGCAGGAAAGAAGCAATGGTGAATGTGGCTAAGAAGATCATCGATGACATAAACGCAATGTCTTTCGTGAATTTAGATGACCAACAACTGCATTCTCTCATGATGATGAGAGAAATTGCGCGTGGCGTTGTTGATAACAAGGTTGATAAGGTGAGTGAGAGAGAGAGAGAGAGAGAGAGAGAGAGATAGAGAGGAAGCTATGAATTTCTTATAGTTTTTTTTTTTTCTCTGTCATTTAATTTTGCTAATAATTTTCGCAGGTTACCAAGGAAGACCTTAAAAAAACACTCTCTTCTAGTATTGAGAAGATGGTAAGTGATTTTGTACATTGGTTATTACTTATTTATTTATTTGCATCGTTTCGTGTGGCTTATTGTGCTACAATGACCAGGTGGGTTCATGCAAGGATGTCAACAACATTTTGAGTAAGATACCTTGTAAAGGAATGGATGAACAGCAGACGCAATCGGTGTCACGAATGAAAGAGATTGTATCGAAGATTGTTACTAAACGGGCTAAACTTACAACCACGTGCCACCGTGAAATTCGTGAACCTGTTGAACTGGTATGGTGATTAGACATGAACGTATTTCTGTGCCTTTTTTTGTCCTTTTTTTCTGCCGAGCTGATTTTTGATTCAATTGTATAGCAAATTATACAGGTTAATGGAGCTGATGAAGAGACCGTGGACAGTAAGGTGGGAATAAAAGATATAGCTGATGAGGAGATTCGAAGGCGGCTATTTGATATTGTGAGTGCTAGAGGCAGAAGACGATATAATAACTTGCTTTATACAAGTGTGGACTGTGGAATAGGCTGATCCTACCATAGAGTGTTTTTCATTTTTGTTTTCTTTTTTCTTCATAGTTTCTTCAAAGAACTTGGACAAATAAGTCAATACACCTATAGAATCGACACTAAATTTTGTCAATGTGCTCTTAGGAAATGCATACACAGCCTACAAACGATGATTCCTCGTCGTCTCAAAATACTGGTATGCATACACAGCCTAAAAACATTGACTTCTCTTCGTCACAAACTACTTCTGGTGCGTGGATGGGTTCTAGTGTTGACTTTGAGGCATTGGGAATTCCTAACCCTCCGTCCTGGAGTGTTAAGTTACCGGACGGTTTAGGTGGCACCAAGGATGTCCAAGTTCTAAAGGCCCCTATAGGCAGTGTGGTAGAAGGATTGCCTCTATCCTCGTACTTGCCGGTAAGAAACTCTCCTTTAATGCTCGTTGTATCCATATAAATGTTAGAGGATCTGAATAAATATAGTTTTCAATGCAGGAGCCGCACAAGTCTGCCTTTGAGTATCTCTTAGAACTTATTGCTGCTCTCAAGCATATTATTTCAACAGGAGTGAGTTGCTTACTTTGGTCCCATTATATTTTCCATGTTAGAAAGTTTGACGTTATTTCTATTTTCCAGCAGGAGACTCCAAGTGGAGCTGAAAAACAATGAGACCGACTTCAGGCCAAGGGAGCATAGAAAACGACATGCCAAAACTTAGGCATAACAAGTATTGCTAACGACATGACACAAAAAGTGCATGTTCTGAAGTGGTTAGTTTAGAATGTGATTTAAGAGCAGAATCTGATTTAGTATTACCAAAGGTGAATAGATCATAGTCCCTGGGATTGGTCTATGGCCGTGAAATTCCTCATCATTTTTTTTTCTTTCAAAAATTTGAGAGGGACGATCTTGTTTGCAGTGCCAATTGGCTTATAGAATTAGAATGGGATTTATGGTGGTATAAATTCCTTGTGTATCCTTCTTTCTTGAATCCAATACGTTTCACTAAGGAGAGAGAGCCTGTTTGTGTCCAAATTTTCTGTGTAGTTTTTTGGTTCACTTGGTTAACCTGGAGCCTCATGTTTTGATTGCATTTTGGCAGCCTTGAGTTCATCAAGTCAGTTAAATGCCTCGACTAATCTCAGTTTTTTTTTTTTTTTAGGTCCAATATGGCAGTTTTTTCAACTGTCCACTATGGACGGAACTTTGGACAGTAAACGAAAATTGACCTGCATTGAGCTTCCTGAATCCTGATAGGAAAAATTGTGTCTCCAAAATCCAAAGTACGGGACCTTTGCATATTGAAAATGGACGGCCCACTCCTATGCTCCTATGCATTTCCTCGATATTGCTACCACTAATTAAAACCCTAAACACTGCCTTCCGCTGGCATTACCACCCTCCACCGTCATCAGCGTCACCCTTCCTGGAAGTTCAGTAGTCCATTTAAGACTTTATATAGAGCAAGTGACGTTGTCATAGGTTGAAGTTAGTAGTCAATCTGTTTATAAAATGCTAAGCTGGTGATATCTTTTTAGGCTTAGGAGATTTGACCAGGAGTTTTTTTTGCTATTGTATTAAATTGATGACTGTATTACAATTTGTTTTACCAAATAAATGCTACCATTTTTTTTTTCCTCTTCTGAACAATGTTAAATCTGCCATGTTCTTACATTCAACCGATATCAAATCGTGTTGTAATTCATTGGTCTATCTTTAATTCCTTGTTTTACAGGTCTCCGTGAGTTCATTTAAAATTTGCAACATATCACAGTTTGTTAAATTTTTAGCATCTAACATGGTATATACTTATATAGTATATTGGAACTCTTATGTGTTACACCGCACGAAATGATAATTGTAACTTTCTTTTTTCTACATGATTGTAACAACTAGTTGATTTTAATATAACATTTTTTTAGTGATACTTATCCTTTAAACTAATAGTTTTAAATAGTTCATGTCATAAGATTTTTTTTCCCCCCGCAATTGTCGAGTGATTGAAGTGGGGCTCTTTGGCCCTTTTTTTTTTTTTTTTTTTTTTTAATTTAGAATAATTCTAAAGTGAGATGCAGAATTTCACTCTATAATAACTTTTATCCGGTTCCATTACATTCTTGTCTTAATTTTCATGCGATCACAATTTAGATTGTGAGGATTTAAAGTCTATTTTATAATGGAGTCAAAAACAAAATTACCGGTACACTATCCACAGCAATTGTAATTTAATTTACAAAGTAGGGACTAAATTGGTTATAGCATTTATTATTATTGTTATTATCATTATAATTATTATTCATGAAGAACTAAAGAGCTTATATGAAGTGTGATAGTCTACTGGTAATTTTAAATCTGACTCTACCATAAAATTATTGTGAAGGGTTCAAATTCCTCACCCCAAATTAAATTTAATTAAAAAAAAGTGATGGAAAAAAAAAATCAAATTTAAATGTCAGACATGTTTGTTGATGGTTTGCTTTTGTTTTTATGTCATTAATTCCAATGATCTGGAGATCGAAGATCCAAAGTTGCAATGGAAAACAATTATTCTTTGCTTTCCCCTACTGCTCTCGTAACCTTACCTTACAGAGCAAAAAGGCAAATAAGCTCAAACCAAGTCTGAAGTAAACAATGTCAATAATTTATCCATCAACATCAAGAACAATTTTTCTAGTACACATTCAAAGCCGCAGTAGGCGAGAAGCAGACAACGGTATCAAGAAAATTATGCTTTCAAAAACCAAAGATTTCAACTCAACTTCAGTAGCATATACTCTTAGTCCTGCCTCTCCTGAAAAAGAACATAAACAGACGATTTAATTATCTTCCTAAACAGTTGATAAGAAACAGCTAATGTCGATACAAGCCGCAGTTATCAATCTGCACTATTTTTCTAGTTTTCCTAGTGACAAGCAATGTAGCATGTATGTATGCACTGGATCATCAGTCCGGAGTTGATCCCAATATTTGAATCGCAAAACATAGTGCAATCAACTGATACGACATCGAATTGAAAGGTTCATATAACTGCCTTCGTATTTTTTGAAGGATTTTGAGGATGACTGTGTTCCCAAATCAATGACTAGAAATCGGTTTAAAACAATTTGGCAAAAACTTGAAATGATATATTCAGATTCCAATGCATCCATGTGCATATTCTTCGTCTATTTAAGAGAGTCTTGCTTCGACTCTAAAAATGGAATTCAAAGTTTCTGCCATGAAAGTTTCTATTGATGGTAAACTCCTTGACTTAACATATCAGAATGCAGTTGGTCCATTTTTTTAAACCCTAAAAATATCGCTAGTCTCTACGCTTATTCCCTAATATAAACACGCCCTTTTCCTACCTTCTCGTTTTTGCAGTTTTATTTTAACACTAACTAAAAAAAAAAAAAAAAAAAAACACTAGTCAACTCTTGCCAACAAATTGGCAGGTTACAACTTACTTCTTCATGAACAAACCTGATACACGTTCTATTTCTCTTGTTTCACATTACTTAGCAAATTAACTTAAGACAATGATACAACATGATACCAAATTCGATGCAAAACTTCTACCTGAACAAACATAACATAATGTATCATAGAAATAAGTAGAACCGTGATATTTCCCCATAGAAATGATTAACTGCAACACATAAAACGCTCTTGTTTTCAACTTGAGGAAAAATTTTCTTGTACCTGACTAGCAGGAGTCTTGGAAATCTGGGGAACAGCCAACTTTGCAGGAGATCCACCAAATAATTGAGAACATTCCGTGTATGCTGACCCTAAGCCTACACCGGCGCCAAAAGCTACAGATGCCCAGCGTGTAACAGGACTCCCTATGACAAAAAGAAGAAATGTACATAAATTCATGGTTTATGGTATTGTCAAATTAAACACATAAACTCACAACCAAATGACATGTCTGTCTTAGATAGGTGGTAATTGAACGTAGATTGTGTTTAGATTAAAAATGGTTTTGGCATAATAGGATAAGTTTAGTGTCCCATTAGTATGGGTTGAATCAAGTGATTAGCAGGTTTCTCGAGCAGGAAGCTACGCCGTTCTACGGAAAACAAGTTGAAAGGAATGTAAATACATAGGCAATTCCAATGTCTCATGACAGATCACACAACAAAATGAAGGCAATGGCACTATTTTGGAAGCTCGATAGCTGTTGATGAAACCTTTGCAACAAGATGAGCATTTGACCAACTTCAAGCACCAAAGCATACCAAGATATCTAAACCAAATGGACATAATAACAATAACAGATTTCAACATCCAGGACTTTTTATTCCCAAGTGTAAGTCGGCCACCATCAAATGCAAGTGATAAGCTGAAACCTTTCCCTATCCTACTACTACCAACCTTTCACGATTAATTCCCACTCAATAAAGCTATTTTAAAACCACCATCGTGTGCCTCTTTTCTGAGTTTCTCATAAACGTAAACATCACACCCTTTATTGGTTACACATTGACTACGCCATTTCTCCATGGGATAGAATCTTGGATGGTATTATGTCTAATTGCCAAAAAGAATTACATTGCACAAAGTACATATTTCATATCAAACATTTTAATCGACCATGTATATTTTTTATCAGAAGAAACATAAATTTGCGTATCACATTAGCATATACATAAACAAAATTACATACATGTCAGTGCAATATCCGCAAATAGCTTTTCTTTTTTATTTTTCATAAACGGTATGAAGCCTAAAGCTCTCAGCCTCTCAATCATTAAAGAGAAATGAAAACACTACCCAAACCCCTCCCCTCCCACCCTGCTGAGCTCACCGCAGTGGGGTATATGTAGATTGCTTGTTAGCAACACAACAAACACATCATGCCCAATTTCATAGTAAATGCACCCACCATTTAAACGTGAATCCAGTTCAATTCACCTGTTCAATCAACCACCCAACATTCATTTTACCAAACTACCCTTCAACTGTGCTGCATTCCGTCATTCTTTTAACATTTCTATCACTAAGGAACCAATCGTAAAACTTTGATAAGCTAGAGTCAATTATGTAACGTTTTAAGACAACGTAAGATATTTTAAGTAAGATACTTTATGCTATGATTTACATAAGCACAATAAATATTCAAATTTTCATCCCTGTAATAATCTGAAAGGGCAATGTGGTTCATCGCCTATCAAAAAAACACAGCATCCAAAATCAGAACCTCGTAATCTAATGGTTGCGAGGCATAAATTTCATGCAACACCTAATTCTTTTCAACGAAAGTCACGAAAATCCGATTCTAATCCCAAATTACATGGGCTTTTACGAAAAACATCATAGTGGAATAAAATCAAACACTTGGTATGCAAAATCAAGGACCTACAACAGCCCAAATGTTGGGGAAAATTTTCACGGCGGCCAAACAGAGGGATAAGAAAATGAATGGAAAGAGAAACTCACGGAAGAGGAGGAGACCGCCGAATGCGCCGGCGAGGGAGGAGTAGACGAAGCGGCGGACGGAGAGATCCAAACACGCATCCCACTTGGCGTTCACGTCGTACTGCGGTGGGACGACGCTGCTGCTTTTGTTATCCGCCATTGATGACCCACTCAAATTGCTCGGCTGCTTGCTTCTAAAGTCGTTGTTCCTTGTTGTTGTTATTGGTTTTTGGTATTCTTGATTGATGTATTGTTTTTGTGCTGCTTTGCTTCTTTCTTCCGCTAATCTTTGTTGGGGGCCTAGGCTACTTGTTTTGTCTTTCCGGGGAACTGTCTGCTTGTTTCCTGAGAAATTCTTGGGGGTGGAGAATTGGGGATCCGTTCTAACTGGACTCTAGGGCTTGCCCAATTCTTGGGCTTCATGTTGGCTTCAATGTTTTGGGCTTAAATTTTACAGAACATGCCCTGTTGATTTTATATATATATATATTTTTTAAGTTTTATGCCCTATAATTTTTATACTTATGTAAATTATACCATTTTTCTGCTACGGCGTGTTGATTAATAAGTGCTTCAATTCACCCAAAAAAAAGAAAAAGAATTAAATTTTTGATTTTAAATTCCAATATTTACTTTTGTATTTAAAAATTAGATAACGTAAGTCCACTTAAAAATAAAGAATTAATTTTTTTGATAAGAGAGAACTGGTCTCTTACTTATTACTTCTAGAAATAAATTTCTTTCCCCAAAATATAAGAATTATTTAACTCTATATCAAATATACCCTTATTCTTATTTATTTATTTTTCATTTAACTATAATTTCATAACTATAATAAATATATTCCCAAGTTTTCTAACTTGTAGAAAGTAAACAACATAATAGGAATTTAATTCCTAAGTAAATAGATTTCTTGATAGATTAATAAATATTTTCATCTAATTCTAGAGTTTTAATTCTATGTAATTTAAATATTTTTTTTCATGGAATTAATTTCTTATTTTTAGAATTTCTGGTAAGTGAACATACCATTAATTGTAGTTTTAAAAAAGAAGAAAAATAAAAATGAATCTCAGAATATTTAAGCCCTTTTAGGAGCTTTTCAGAAATGGTTTTGTTTAAGGTACAAAACTGAAAATGAAACCATTATAAGATACTCAAATCGTTTCTCAACTTGCGTTTGGTTGATTTTAAGTGACATTATTCTCAATGTTATATTTAAAATGTAAAACTGTGTTTAGTTAAATTTTTGAAAACCGATGTTGGGCACATTTTGTAACGAAACATGATTGAATAAATATTTTCAAAAACATGTCCTACAGACAAACAAGAACATAAATAAGAACGAAAGAAGTGATAATAACCATTTAATGGGGGATTCTCTTAGGGTTTGAAAAACATCTCGTGACTATTCTTTTTAACTTGTTTTCTTTAGTAAATTTTCTATCTCTCTCTCTCTCTCTCTTTTTTTTTTTTTTTTTTAAATTTGTAAATACCTGTAAGATGAGTCTGTGCTTTCTTTCATAACAAAGTGGAGAATAATGGCTGGCATAGAAGTCTCTCTATTCTTTTTAACTATTAAATGTTGTAGTCGTCCATTTCGTGTATTGTATATTATGGGGGTGTTTGATGAATGAGTTTAGTTTAAAATTTTTAAGTTTCAATAGTAATTTTTCAGAAAAGATAAAAAAAATTTTCAGAAAAAACAAAAAACTTTTTCAAAAAAAGACAAAAATCATAATGAAAAAAGTACAATTTAGTTTAAAATGAGTTGGTAACCAAACTCACCCTATATTTATGTGAAGATTTGAAAATGGTGTACAAATTTTTCTAATGAAAAAAAATCCCGTAACTCTCCATAATATATTAATTATAAAGAGCTTTCTATAGCAGGGGATTTCTATTGATAATGATTTTTTTTTTAAAAATAAAAGTCATATTAAAAAAGCATGTATGCTTCAGAGTAATAAAACGTGATGCAAGTTTAACCATTTAAGATTTACCCAAAAAAAAAAAAAAAAAAGGTTAACCGTTTTAAACAAAAACATGTGGATATGGTAAAATTCTCACAGTAGAAGAGTCAAAAATTTTTGCTGTGGGGTAATAGTAAAAGAAGAACAGTAATTTCCCACTGTAATTTTCTACTAGGGTTTTGTTTCACCTCAGCCATAGTTTCAGCTGCTTTTTTTTTTCTTAAGAAAAAAAAAAAAGAAAAAAAGAGCTAAAACATCCATAAGAAGGGCATTTGGAGACAACATAGGATTCCAGATTTCTCTCCTTCAGTCCTTTCTCTCATCTTCTGGGTGCCTCTGGTCTGAACATCGACACAGCATCACACGCGCGTTTTAAAACCAACACATACTCAGAACGACAGGCACACAGACAGACACACAGACCGACAGACAACTCCTCCTCAGTAGTAGTAATCTTCTTCACTTCCTCACTCTTTCTCTCCCTCCTCGGTTTTGTCTCCATCTGCCTCTTCCCAAACCCTATCTACTCATCTTCTTCTTCTACTCTTCACCTGGATAACTCTCTCTCTCTCTCCCCTCTCCAATGGCCGACCAGTCACCTCCTCCCCCAGCTCCACCGGTGACCCCACCACCACCGGTATCAGAATCAGATCCTCCTCTTCCTCCCCCAGCCGAAACCCACGAGCCACCGCCCCCGCCCCCGCCCCCGCCGGCGGAAGAATCTCCTGCTACAGCAGTCTCGGAATCTCTGGCGGAGACCCAAAAGGAAGATCCGCCGCCACCGCCGGCGCCGGAGAAGGCCGAGAAAGATCACCAACCACCTTCAGTGGAGGTGGTGGTGAAGGAAGAGCCACTGCCACCGCCGGTGCCGCCGCCGACTTCGGCGCCGGAGTCCGGGACAAGGGAGAAGCTGGGCGAGTTTTTGGCCGACGATTCGGAGAAACCCTCGTCGGAGCCGAAGACGAAGATTCCTCAGTCTCTGATTTCGTTCAAAGAGGAAAGCAACAAAGTGGCCGATCTCTCCGAGCCGGAGAGGAAAGCTCTGCAGGAGCTGAAGCAGCTCATCGAACAAGAACCGAAAACAGAAACGGAAGAAGTTTCCATCTGGGGCGTTCCTCTCTTCAAAGACGACAGAACGGATGTGATACTTCTCAAGTTCCTGAGAGCCAGGGACTTCAAAGTTAAGGATGCGTTTGTGATGTTCAAGAACACGATTCGTTGGAGAAAGGAGTTTGGGATTGAGGAGCTTCTGGATGAGGATCTCGGGGATGATTTGGAGAAGGTTGTTTTCATGCACGGGACTGATAGGGAAGGTCACCCGGTGTGTTACAACGTTTTCGGGGAGTTTCAGAACAAGGCTTTGTATCAGAAAACGTTTTCAGATCAGGAGAAGAGGGCCAGGTTTCTGAGGTACAGGATTCAGTTCTTGGAGAGGAGTATTAGGAAGCTTGATTTCAGTCCCGGTGCTGTTTGTACTATTTTCCAAGTTAATGATCTCAAGAACTCCCCTGGTCCTGCTAAGAAGGAGCTCAGAATCGCCACCAAACATGCTCTCCACTTGCTTCAGGACAACTATCCTGAGTTTGTTGCCAAACAGGTTTATTTATTTCCTTAACATTGTTTCCTATAATGTTATTATTATTATTATTATTATTTTGTTATTATTACTAATGCTTTTCTTTTTTGTTTTGTTTTCTTAGGTGTTCATAAATGTTCCTTGGTGGCACCTAGCATTCTACACTATGATTAGTCCATTCCTGACCCAGAGGACCAAGAGCAAGTTTGTTTTTGCAGGACCGGTCAAATCCCCTGAGACCCTTTTCAAGTTAGTGGAGATTTTCTGATTTGTTTATTTTATTTCCCGATTTTTTCCGCCCTTCTGAATTGGATTTTCTAAATTATGTTCAAAATAATATATAGGTTTTAATTTGAGTCAAATTTGGATTGGTATGACACTGCAGATACATATCTCCTGAGCAAGTTCCTATTCAATATGGTGGGTTGAGTGTGGATTTCTGTGATTGTAACCCGGAATTCAGCATTTCTGATCCAGTCACTGAAGTGAACGTCAAACCCGGAACTAAGCAAACTGTTGAGATCATAATCTATGAGGTTCCATCGCATTCTTTTCTTTGTTTGTAACTATCACACACATATACACACATATGGAAAGTCTCGTATCCAGCACTGTATGATATCCAATAATATGAACCTAAGTTACTGTGAATGTGAATTTCAATTATGAGGAATGTAAATTCATACAAAAGAAAATGTAGCTAAAATGAATATGAATTCCTGTTATTTATATTTTCTACCACATAAATTCACATTCCTAATAAATGAAATTTACATTCACAATAACTGAAGTTCACATTGCTGGATACCATCCGATATTGTCGGATACCATCCGATACTGAGTAGGAGGCCATCTATATATATATATATAAATGTTTGAAACATGAATGATGCCAGGGATCCTACTCTTATCCCCACATTTTTACATTTTTACGTGGGTTCTAAGTTGCCGTTCTTTTATTGACCGACACAAGCTTAACTTATTATCATGTGAGTTGGTATCGAGTCAAGATAACAAGTGGAATCTTAACCACTAATTGTACTGAGTTGGTATCGAGTTGCATTTCTAAACCACCAATCATTGTTCCATGTGAATAAATCAAAGATTTTACCATTATTTTTTCCTTACTAATTTTGGATGAATGGATCGCAGAAATGTGTGATTGTATGGGAGCTGCGAGTGGTGGGGTGGGAAGTGAGCTACGGATCCGAATTCGTGCCCAACACCGAAGGCGGATACACGATCATCATACACAAGTCAAGAAAGATAGCACCAAGTGATGAGCCAGTGGTGCAAAGCAGCTTCAAAGTTGATGAATTGGGCAGGATTTTACTCACGATCGACAACCCAACTTCGAAAAGGAAGAGGCTTCTCTACAGGTTCAAGATCAAGCCTCTCTCTGACTGAGTGTTATATATATATATATATATATATATATATAAGAATCAGGAGCACATAGGCAGAAACTCATGAGAGAAGAGAAAGAAGAATATTGGCAATATCTCCTTAACAATGCTCATATTGGTTGATGAAGCTTTCTACTTGGTTGTTATGTTGTGCTTTTTGTATATTGGCCTTTTTTGTGGATGCTACATCATATTGAGAGGTTTTAGAGTCGTAACATTTGGGATTTGAGAGAAAAAAGAGAGTAAATGTTCATGTAACTTTGACGGGGGTTTTCCCAATGGTATGTTTGTGCTTTTAGGATTTTTTCAGAGTTGCATGTGGATTCGCATTTGTGTCGTTTTTCTTTTTTCTTTGGATAAGAGAGACATAAATCAATTTGGCCACTAGCGATCCGAGGGCATCTGTGGGAGAGAATCTGTACCTTTTAAAACATCTTTTGTATTTGGGTCATTATTTTCTTATATATAGATATATATATATATATATATATATTGGTTTGTTGGACCACGTTTATGGTGTTAATTACTTTTGCCCTTGATAGCGGATTCTCATGTTAGCTTTTCATTTTTTTGCCCCCTAAAAACTTGGCCTCACCGTAATTTTCCATGCAGGTAATTTTTTGCTTCTTGAGGGTAGGAAAATGATATCAAGGTTGATTTAACACAATTGTTTGATATATTTATTACAGACAAACTTGATTACGACTCGCATAACGTTGATAGCCAGAATGCATGGTTCGATTTGACACCTCCAACACTTGTCTTTCTTTTTTTCCTTTTTAGGTCTCGTTTGGTTCACCGGTTTGAGTTGGAAATTTTAAGTTTCAATAATAAATTTTATTGACTTTTCAGAAAAGACAAAAAACTTTATCAAAAAAAATAAAAAACTTTTTCAAAAAAAGATAAAAACTGAGATGAAAATTTTAAGTTGGAATTGATGAATCATACGGGCCTTAATCTTTTGGGCAGAAATAGATTCCAAATTTGGTTGTTTCTATGAAAAAAATTAGACTTACGGAAAGCTGCCATTACTTTTGATCCTAATTTGTTGTCCTTTTGTTTTTTGTTTTTTCGAAAGAACCTTTGGTTTTTAGTCTTTTAAGAGTTGTCAAAAAAGCGCTCATTCAATCTCTTTGTTCTAGGTCTTTTGCATCGAACAAATTAATGATGTTTCTCAAAACCAGTATCTTGGGGTCTGCCTGCGCCGTTAATTGGCATTGGATTTCCGATTCGAATTAACAATCTAAACAAAATGAGCGTCTAGAAGAGAGAAAATGGGGTGTGATTGAGATCTTAAAACAAATTAAGAAATTCAATTTGAACACATTGATGTGCCACCACGGTAGGTATCTTTTGGTGTATGCATTCTGGTTAGAGTTTTCTAAGTTTTTTATTTTTTATTTTTATTTTTTATTTTTGTCTTTTGCCTAATTTTACTATCACATTTTCAAATTCCTCTTTTTCAAGTTTAAAAAACTCAAATTTATTTGAAATCGGATTTGTTTATCATTTCAATTTAATTTTAATTAAACCAGTATCTTGGGGTCTGCTTGCGCCGTTAATTGGCATTGGATTTCCGATTCGAATTAACAATCTAAACAAAATGAGCGTCTAGAAGAGAGAAAATGGGGTGTGATTGAGATCTTAAAACAAATTAAGAAATTCAATTTGAACACATTGATGTGCCACAACGGTAGGTATCGTTTGGTGTATGCATTCTGGTTAGAGTTTTCTAAGTTTTTTATTTTTTATTTTTATTTTTTATTTTTGTCTTTTGCCTAATTTTACTATCACATTTTCAAATTCCTCTTTTTCAAGTTTAAAAAACTCAAATTTATTTGAAATCGGATTTGTTTATCATTTCAATTTAATTTTAATTAAACTGTACTCTTTTGTCTCAATTGTTATTTTTTTCGTAAAAGTCAACAAAATTAGTTTTTAAAAAGTCAATCAATTTCAACTTAGAAATTTCATCTCCAACTAACGAATCAAATACAAGTAAAATGAGGATTTTTTTTTTTTTAGTTGTATAAAATGGTGAACGTAACGAAATAAAATCCTCTTTTTTTTTTTTTTTTCCTAGGCACATTTTAAGGTTTTACATTTTTATCTTTCACAATTTATTTTCAACCAAATTCGTGACTTCAAACATTCAGTAAATTTCAGTCACATTTTCAAAACTCCAAAGTGGAGTATTTGTTCTTGTTCTTGTATATATTTTGTCATCATCAATCATCATCTTGTTCTACATTGTTTTCACATCCATGTTCTCATTCATATTGGTCTATGCAATTATTGAAAAGAAGTTTGACTTTTTTCAAATTATTTACATAGATAGTTAGCCCTTTAATTCTTATATTTGGTTTAATGGCATTTTCTCGTTGCTTTTTGACAATGATGACAAGGAGACACAGGGATATGATAGGTCTTTTTCTTAGTAGGTTTTTTGCTTGGTTGTTCTTCACGTATTTATATTTATATTGTGCTTTTGATTTTATTCCAAACCAAATCACAAAAACAAAGCTTCATGCGTGCATCAAAAGCTTTGGAAGTAGGTGCGTTGCCAAACCTTTTTTTGGACACTATGATTGTGAATAAGTCAACTTAAAAGAACAAGACCAAGTTCAAGTGCTTGAAAACTGAATCTCCATTTGAGAGAAATATTTGGATGAAAATATTTATGACGAAAACATTTGAAATATAAAAATATTTTAAATGCTACTTTTCAAATGTCAATTTCAAAATATTGAGAAACTAAAACATTTGAAATGTCGGGAAATAGTTCTCCCAAAGAGATGGTGAGACATTGAGGGGTAATGTGTGTGTTTTCTGATTTTCAATTACATTAAAAAAATAAAAAGATTAATATTTATCAAGCGTTACTAAAATACGAGCGGAGAGTTTTACAGTAGAATCCCAAATTTTTTGAACCTTTGATTTTCATAAGGTTAAATTTGCATTTCTTTTTGTTCTTAGAGAAATTAGGTGTGGTGATCTTATTAGTCAAATGGCCAGTTTGCCCCTTTCATCAGAAATCCTTGGATTTTGGAGCTTTCTTGATCTTCTTCTTCTTCTTCTTCTTCCATGGACATTCTCTTCGCTTAGATCCAAGCGGAGTATACCCTCAACCAGTCTGGCGCCCTCCTCTAGGCTTTGCAGTATCGTCCCCTTGCTGCCTTCCTCCGAAGCTCGCCTATGACCATATCCGATCTCCCGTCAAAGTCATGCTAAGAGTTGTTAAATTTTATAGTTATTAGAATGTTGAACTTTTTTTATAATTAATTTCATAATTTTAGGAGATATCGTAAATAGGAATCTTATTCAAAAACTTACATATTATATCTAGGTATTAATTATTTTCTTGTAAATATATTTATATGGAGTCATTGATAATGCTTGTCCCTAATGAATATTCTCTCTATTTTCATGATCATGAATATAAAGGCAGGTATGTCAATAATATGTTGATGCTAAAAATCAACCTCAACACCACGTATGGCTGCGGACAATCGTCGGAGTGGTACTCCGCCTAGTAAGCCTACAAGGAAGAAGAGAAAAGCTTTGGAGTAAGGAGAATTCTAATAGGGTGTCTGCTGAACGCATTCTGACGCTCAAGTTAGCACAGTGAGTTAGAAGGCTTGAAGTGAGGTAAAGTCTTTAATAGATAAGAATGTCTGTACCCGATAAACTGTGTGAGCTTGGTATTTGTAGAGCATTTGCCAGTACAGGGCCCAAGTCAGACCCTGTCCAGTATAGCCGGGTTGCGCTATAAAGAAGTAAGTTGGGTGGTCCACACCTACCGAGCCGCCTTGGCTACCCGGCAACACATGTTAAACTTGTGTGTTCTCTTCTTCCTTGATATCTGTTATGATATAAGAGCAATTCATGTATACTCTGATTAGTCACCAATCTTATATGGATGACGTTTCTGGCTACTTTCTCTTCTTATATTCATTAAGGTATCCAATCCCTCATCCTAGTGTCTTACTCTCACTATTACTTATGTACTCACACACCCTAGGCCATCATTCATACCAGCAATGGAATGGTATGAATAGTATAATTTTGTAAATATTCGAAATTAAAAATTATAATATATTTTTGTAATCAACTTATTTAGTCAGGATTTTTTTTTTTTTTTTTTTGGTTCTCATTAATATTCATTCAGTCTTACCCCACTCGACTTCTCTAGGGCCAGTAGATCAAGCAGTCCTAAAAAACGTGTGGTACAAACCGTTAAAAAGAAAGGTAACCAAGTGTGGTCTAATATCGAGTCTAAACAGATGAAAAAGAATCCGAGTGAATATTAGGTAGGAAATTAGGTTGGGGTAGACGTTAGGAAAAAAAGCCACCAACTTTCATAAACTTTAGAAGCAGAGTTGGTGAGAAGCTCTCCATCGTACAAATCAAATAAACAAGTTTCTGAATAAGCAACAAATGTCCCTAGTAATGTTGCGCATTCAAGCTGTATATATATATATATATATATGAGGAAACTTTTAATTTTTTTTTTTAAACACCCACAGGGTGGATGAGATGATAAATACGCTGGATATCATTGCCATGCATCTCTTCTTTGTCCATCAGGATTCGAGTCTTATTGCCTCCCCTTTAGGCCCTACTCCAATTTCAGCTATTGATGCTTGAGTTGGTGATGATGGCATGGTAGCTTCTGAGTAGACGACTGAGAAAACTAGTATAAAGGACCTGACTCTATCATATCATACTTATAGAAGTATTCATGCCTGTGATGCTGAAAATTTTGAAAATGATGGACCATCATCAAATCCTTATTTGCTATCAAAATACATATATATATATATATATATATATATATATTGGTATTGGTAGCATTGGTATTGCAGAACCAAGATAGATTGGATGAGAAAGATTAAATTTACATAGAGAATACGGAATATAGAAAAAAATAACAATAATAATAATAGGATCACGAAAGTGGTAGAAATAAAACAAAAGAAGAGATAGAAATAGAACCAGAACAGTAGAGAAATAAGAGGTTCAAAAAAAAATAATAATAATAAGGGTCAAGAAGCAGACCAGAAACTCAATAGTCATTGATTTATACTTAATCGTGAAAATAAAATAAACACAAGTTCTACTTATAGAAACTAAATCCACAATTCTAATTTATTCTATTTAAAATAAGTCTAACTGATAATGAAAATCCTGAAAGATGATCTAACTTTAAACTCATAATATTTAAATAAACTAAATCCTAACCCCATTTGGTACCATTCTCTCCAGATTGAAGAAACTCGAATTGGATGAGTTTAATCTGAAGAGAATCATAATGCAATAGTCTAACTCATAAGAAAATCTTTAGTTGCAACAGATGGTTGTGAAAGCAAGAACCGATTAGTTTATACAAATTGATCTAAAAACCAAAATAGACGAGATAGAAAAAGATAGAATTTATATAGAGAACTCATATAAAAACGATAATAAAACGACTAAGAATATAGGAATAGACCAAAAGAAATAGGCATAGAAAGCAAAAAGATTAGATATTCAAAGAAGCACAAGAACCGAAGAAGAGGAAACTAGAAACTTAAATTTTAATTTATGTAAAGCAAGTATCCTATTTGTATCTAAAAAAATCTAAAGCAATTCTAATTATAAATATTTAAAATAATCTTAAAAGATAATCCTAAATATATAACTTTAAACTCAAAATGTCGGAATTAACTAAATTTTAATCTTTAGCAAATAAATAAAGAAAAAAACAAAAAT
The DNA here is from genome assembly GCA_025413485.1 of Ficus microcarpa. NCBI lineage: Eukaryota > Viridiplantae > Streptophyta > Magnoliopsida > Rosales > Moraceae > Ficus > Ficus microcarpa. The sequence goes on along the minus strand of CM046377.1, from coordinate 48,528,845 downwards.
AAATTCTAATCATATTCCATAGATCATATGGTAAAAAAGAGTTCAAACTGCATAATTAGTAATACTATATCTTTTTTTTTTTTCTCCCTCCAAATTATTCTCAAAAAGGTACGTATTAGATTCTTTCTGGATGTTATAGCAAAGTCTTGGCTTAAAAATTCAAGATCCAATAGATGTTTTTGTCCTAAGTGCCATTTTCCATAAAAAAAAAAGACAAGGCAGGCTTTGGTATTTCTACCATTCGTTTGTTCTTTTATGCTGAACTTGCAGATAATATATTTTACTTAGAATCTAGGCTACGTTAAAACATTGGAAGACCGTATTATAATCCTGTAATTTTCACCTTTTTTTTATTATTTTCCTCGTTCACATGATATGTTTGTCTTTTATCATTTTGTAGATAGAAGGTTTAGGTTTAAACTTTGAATTGATTGTTTCGTTTGACTCGGAGTACTTCTCTTCTTCTGGCATCCTTTACACGTTACTCGCCGTGATGGCTGCTTTAATGTATCACCACAAAAATATTCTTCTATTTAAGAATAATTTTTATGATAAAATATGAAAAAAGTATCTTTACTGAATTGTAAGATCATATTATAATCATATTAAGTTAAATAAAGTAATGATAATTTAACGCTATTTAATTGAAAATCGATAATGAGAAACTGCATCATGTTAGTGAGGTGTTTATCTTAACGTGTCACATGTAAATTTTCTTTCTTTAAATTGCTTGGTAAATGAAGGTTAAAGACAAAGAATGTAAATTGAAAAATGCTTAGGATCACCATCAATACTATCCCCTACATTAATAAAAAGTAGATCTCTCACGTGAGTCCCTATTGAATTGTTCCTTGTGCATATTAAATTGAAGAATATCTACTTTATGTACATTCTTTTGAATATGGTACTAGCTCTATTCCTTCTACTTAATAAGAGCAATATCATATATATATATATATATATAAATATATATATATATATATATATATAAAACACCTACCAGAACCGTGAAATCATATTAAATGAAATAAAATAGTATAATTCAATAGAATTTAATAAAAAAAAATATTTTAACGATTAAAAAATACATTCAACCAATAAGATAGAATTTGTCGACCTTTAAATGACTTGGCAAATGAAGCTTAAAAGAAAAGAGGGTCAATAGAAAAATACTTGTGATCACCACCAATACCATCAGTGATAATTAGGAAGTAGACATGTTCAGTGAGTCATGTATAGTGATGTACTTATTTTTTCTTAGTGTGTGATTGTAGCATGCTCAGATAAATATGATTTCTATCAATTAGATCCAGTTGACACGATTTGCTTTCAATCTTTTTTTAGTACGCTAACTCTTTAATATTCTTTACATATACATTTATTTAATTTGAAGTCGGGACTCGTGACCATGATTACTCGTGCGTAAATAGTCATAACAATCCGCATTGCATAATTCCATGAATGCGGTTATGTGTTTGGTTTGGTGAGCTTTCAATTTTTGTTGATGGATTCTTTTCTCTATTTAGTTTAGTTTGGTGCGAGAAGGTCCCCCGTTTTCCACTTTGCTTTTCCATGTGCCTTCACTTTTCTTTTCTTTTCTTTTCTTTTCCTTTCTTTTCTTTTCTCTCTCTGTCTTTCTCTTTTTTATTTTTTATTTTTTACTAACGATTGGGAGCAATCAACAAGCGCAACATATGGACATATGTTTGCAATCATTTCCCATGCATTTCTCTTCATCACTTGATTTTACTTTACATTTCAATGCTTCATTTACTTGAGGAGAATTCTTATTACACGTTACCAAACTGAAATTGCTTTAATTAGATTCCGGCTTAAATGAGTGAAAAGCGAGGAAAAGTAAAAGAGAAAATATCTAAAATACTTGGTGTTTAGTGTAAAACACCTTTTGTGTTTGCAGTCACAAAATATCTTTAAAGTTATACATTCATTCTTTTCAAATTCTGTTAAATCCAATTTAAAATATTAACTAAACTAAAATATGAAATAAATTAAACCTTTAAACCAAAATAAAAAAAAATCTCAGCAATTGAAATATACGTGTGGTTGAAATATTTTTCTGATCATTTTTTTTAAAATTTTGACATCTTTTTTAGTTAAGATATGTTTAGAATAATATATATAATATAGATTAGGGAGGATGGTATTGGTATTTTCAAAAATTAATGAGCTCAGTGGATATTTCAACCTAATTTTAGAAATACATGAGATATTTTTTGGGTATTAATATAATTAGATAAGGGGGAAAAAAGTACTTAGGCCCGTTTTGGATAATATCTGGAGATAATGTTTTAAAAGTTGAGTTAAAATTGTGTGTTTGGGAGAAGAACTTTTGATAAAGCTATGTAATATAAAAAATAGTGTAAGATTTTGAAATGTGTTTGAAAAACAGTATACAAAATGCATCTTGTCTTGTTCTCTCATCGTTACAAGCTTTTTGATATAAAAATCATCACATTCCGATTTAAAATGAAAAAGTTACAAATTTTTAAAATTTCATTTTTTCAAAAATATAAGAGAGAAAAAGTTTGATATAGAGTTAAAAATTTAAAGTTTAGATAACAAAATGTCATTTCTAGATAATATCTCAAACACAACACATGCGGTGTTTTGGATATGTTTCTACAATAGCACATGTTATTTGATGTAGCACATGAACACAAAGGAAAGAGAAGGAAAAAGTTTTTGCTGTAAATAGTAAAAAGAAAGGAGGAGAGAGAGAGAGAGAGAGAGAGGAAAGGCCTTTCTGGCGTGATAAGTAAATATTTTACAAAGTAATTAGTGTTTGACTGCCTCACAAGTACTTAAGTAAGCAGTTTAATTTAAAGGTGTCACCAAATTGTAATTAATAATAATACAATGGCAGTTAAGGTTGTAGGCGAAATATAATAATAATTTTATATCTCATTTAATCATCAAATGTAAAGTCAAATGATGAATTTTAACGATAATTTCATTTCTCAATTGATCATTTGATATAGAGTTTGAATACTCGCATCAAGTTAAAAAAAAAAAAAAATAGTAGTTATCGAACATGATTTGAAACTTAAGACTAGAGCAATGCTCATTTCAGCTGCCTAAGTTAGTGTATACTAGTGTAGTAATAGTATGCCCATTTTCAAGATCTAATCTTCCATTTCCAATAATGTAATACCTTAACAATTAGTAAAACCTGTAATTTATATTGTGGTAAATCTAAAACGCAAGGGTAAGAAGCTTGAGAAAATTTTACAAGGTAAACCCTCAAGGATACAAGATTTTACAAGCTTTGGGCTTACAATAAACTTGGGTCTCTACTGTGGGCTTCAATTCGTCACTACCATTTTTCAGTCCTGGGCATCTTGTCCGGGGGTGCTGTTTGCCATGAATTCAAACTTCAATGCCTTGGATTGATTTTTGCCAATTAAATTAAATAAATTAAAAAAAAAAAAAAACCAAAAACAAAAACAACAAGTAAAGCAAAAAATGCCAAGGTGAAAAAATAATGCATGGAATCTAATTTAACAAATGACAACTTTCCACAAGGTAGCCAATGACGGGCCTTGAAAGTGTTTTGGTGTTGGGTCATGAGGTGATATGTCCAAATCCATACATCTATCTATAAATGCAATGAATAGAGAGTGAGAGTCTGATTTCTACCAAACAAAACAAAAACAAAACCCAAAAAAAAAAAAAAAAAAAAAAAAAAAAAAAAAAAAAAAAAAAAAAAAGGAGTGAGTCTGATTTATTATACACACTCTAATAACTCACTACTCAAACATTTAGTTGTTTGTTTTTATCTGGTCGTGAGTTTTTCTAATCCATTTTATGTTTTGTTTTAATGTAACGTATCCTCTTTAATCAAATTTATTACAAATTCAAAACAAAAAAAAAAAAAAGATTAACTATATTAATTTCCTTTATAACAATTTACTCTTCGAATTTCAAAATGCAACATCGAGTCTTTCCTATCCATGTGTTGTTATTAAAAAAAAAAAAAAAAAAAAATCTCATTTTCTTAGGGTTTTTAGTGGAAAGGACACGTGGCAAAATTCTAATGTACCATGTACAAGTATTTTAGTGATATTTATATATATAATTTAAGATGAATTACGAAAATTCTCATCCTTGTCACACTTTTCCCTTGAAGTATTTAATAGCAATCACCATTTTTATAACATGTGTCCTTCCATTTATAATTTCAGCGGAAGGATCATTTTTGTCAATGGCACTTTTTTTTTTTTTTTTTTTTAAGAAATAAATGTTACATTTTGAAATTTGAAGGGTAAAATATTACGAAGGTTATAATTCAGGGGGGATTTTTTTAATTAATCTTAAAAATGCAGATTGCAACCAAGTTCTTATTATATATATATATATATATTTTTTTTTTTTTTCAAAAGAAAAATATATACCCTTGTGTATCAAAATTTATTACGAATTCATAACACTAAAAAAATCTAAACAATGTCATCTATATACTCGTATTAAAAGTAAATATATATATAGCAATGCTATTTTTTATCTCGTATTACTGAAAAAAGCACGGCAGCTGATTAGATTCTGCTGGGCAAGCTCCTCACATTCATGAAGCTTTTATAGTACTTATAATATCAATGGAATATTGAATTTAGTGGCTAGAGATTTGTACTTTGTGGGGGGAAAAAAAAACAAAAAAACAAAAAGAATAACTTTATTTATGACACTTGCCTCTCTCCCTCCAGGCAACATAATAAGCTAGCACGGCTCTTAAATTATGTAGGACAGTTATGATTTTAAAATACATTTATGTCTTATTCATTTATTTATTTGGGCTTAAATGGCAGTTGCAGTTCATTTATAACATCATGTATATGTATTATGCTTCAATGAACACTTGCGGTCCAAACATATATTTTACAGATGACGTACATCAATTTTGTTTTTTTAAAAAAATCAATAACATCAAAGTATAAATATTAAATGGTAAAATTTTAGTGGGTGATTATTTGAGAATTTTTTTTTATTTTTAATGGGGTAAAATAGGGAAAATATTGAATTTTTGGGGTAGAATTAATTTTAGTGAAGGTTATGAATTTTTAGTAAGAAAAAGTAGGAAAATTATTAAATTTTTGGGCACATCCAAGGTTGAGTCCTGAGGCTTGACAATGGACTTAAAAAGTCATCTACAAATGCTGTAAGTCTGGACGTTTCGGATAACGCTTGCATCCTCTTTGTTACCGTAACAATAAACTATTTATGTCAAACAACCACCGGACTCTAGTACCTTTGGTAGTACTTGATTGTTCAACTTTGTTTGTAGGGCCAAAATGTCCATTGAACTAGTTCCTCTTAGAGCAACTTATCCTCTCAAAACTACAAAAATTTAGAATGCCCAAATTACTCCTATATTTAGCCTAAATAGCACTTTTACCTCTTTTATTACAAAAATGCTCAAAACATCTTTTGTGTTTGTAAAATCAATCACAAAATACTCACTAAAAAGCAATTAAATTCAAACTTTTTTGTTATAATCGTAAGCCATGTGACATTTGATGTTGAGAACTTGACTAATAGGATAAATTAAAGTAAGATCTTACACGTGCAAATCAAAGAGCAACTACAACCCCTCTTGCGTATTTATGTATCTCTCGTATTGTTTATGCTATTCTAAAATGTTATAAATAAATTTCATTGTTTTCGTTATTTTTTCTGATATTTTTTCAGATATCAGTAATATTTTGAAATTTATGTAAAGTTAGAATACTTATATTTTATCAGATCAAGATTTTCATCCTTGTCTATGGTGTAGATTAATTATCCAAGTTATTTCACAAGTATAGATCTGGTTAAACATGAATGGATAAAGGACGAACCATAATATCATGTTGGATTTTTCAATGATTTCAAAAGCTTCTATCAATTTTGTCCCCATCAATAACTATTGTTATAAAAGAACTGACAACGACGCTATACCAATAAACCAAGGAAAAAAAATGCTAGTGGTTATTATTATTATTAATTTCTTTGGGCTAAATAATGATATGATACTTTTGTTTTTATTTGAAGGAAGATTCTTTTATAATTAGAAGACCTATTAGAAGTGTAAAAATAACACATAAATTACGCAAATAATTATTAACCTTTGAAACTCATAATTAACAGTAAAATTTTTCCATTTCTCCACCTATGAATATTAATTTAAACTTTAGCTTATCTGCTCAGCTACTTAATACGTTGAAGTTATTCACCTTTTCATTGGACAGTACTAGATTCAAACTTGACTAATCAATTAAAAGTATAATATTTCACCAGCAAAATTATTTAGCATAAAAGAATAAAGTTATGTGTCTTGTAATATTCATGATGAAATGCGCACGTGGACGTACTCAAAAATGTAGTTTTTACTTTTAAATTTTTGGAATTTAAATTATGTCGTAATTTTCTTAAGGAAAAATTATAATTATGTTTTCACTACATAATTAAAATAATAGTGTAGGTGGGAAAATTACCTATTTTAAAAACATTATTTTACTATATTAACTTGGTTAATCAATGATTTATTAATATCAATTAATGATATTCTAATCTCAATCAGTGATATATCGTTCATAAATCCTTGTTTTATTAAGTAATATCAATTATCGATTTACCATTCAATCAATATATTTAACATTTGTCACTGATTCATAGACTATGATCTCTTGTCGTGTTATCAATATAAATAATTGATATACTAAGAGGGAACGGTGATTCCATTTCTTATTTCGTATTTTAGCAAACAGTTAATTATGTGGCATCATTTTGAATTACAACCACCTTCGATGGAGCTATAAATTTGTCCGCCCGCCTCATTATAACATCTAGGTCGGGCTGAGCTAAGGTGCCTGCAACCTGTCCCGCGTAGTTTTTGTTTTGTTTTGTTTTTAGTTTTTAGTTTTTTTAATGTTTATATACATATATATTTAAATATTTCATATGGGTTGCACGAGGTCATGCTTTTCTTCTACTAGTCCAAATTGACTTGTATTTCACTTTTGACTCGCATGGATCAGTTTAGGTTACATGGGCTATATTTACAGCTCTATCTACAAACATATCCCATCAACTTATGTCCAACACGAGACTCAAAATAACCACTTTTTATAACACGTACAAAAAAGTTGATTTCCCCTAAATCCTCCATTTGTGAATCACCGCTACCCCAAAGCAAAACTTCTTCATGCAATCCCATATAACTTACCCACATTATCTTCAAATCCCACATCATTATTTGTCAAACAACCTAGATAAGGGAGCTGACCTTGTGCCCGGATCTTGCTAGGCTCGGTCAACTCACCGGCGACGAAACTAGTCTTGCGATAGATTTTCCGGCCACGACGATGTCGACGATAAGCCACAACATTTACGCTGCAAGAGGCAAGTGAAGGAGGAAACAAGGTCACGCCTATCCAGCGTGAAAGCTAGCCCTTTAATTTTGTAACTTTTGGGACACTATTTTACATGCACGTCTTAAGACGGTCATTCACCTAAGTTTCTCTAAAAGGGGTACAAAATATATCCTAATTCAATTGAAAAAAAAAAAAAAAAAAAAGGAAGAAGAAGACTTTATCTAGTTGTTTTATTATTCCCTTTGTGAAAAATTCAATACACGGATGCCGAATTCTTAAGGGAATCATGTCTAGAGGAGACAATCTCGCAGGAAATCACTGATGAATGTCGTACGTGCTTCTATTCCAATAAATGAAAAAAAAAACATTTTGGAGGTTTGTGGTGGTCCATTAATATATTATGCCAGCAAATATCCAAAGAAAATCCAAAACCTATTCGGTCCTTTAGATAGAGAGAGAGAAGAAAAAGAAAAAAAAAAAAAAAAAAAAGGAAAAAATCATAAAGAAAAAAGAAAGCAAAGTGAAACCGTCAAGGATGATTGAAAAAACAAGGCTGGGACAGCCCAACAGCACACATGAATCGCTGGCATCAGTCTGCGGCGGAGATTGTTTAGAAGATGCCACATAATAATTCCTTAAAACTAATAATGATTAGAATAAATCACTCTTTTGATTCCTAATCAAGTTAGGATTTTGTCTTTAACTTTCTTTTTTTTTAATTACTAAAAACTTTCTAAACTCTTTAATTTAATTTTTTACATTTACTAATAAAAAAGATTCTTTTGCACTATTTTAAAAGAGTTTAGGAAACTTTTACGTCCATTAAGAAGTTTTCAAATGTTTGTCTTTTTTTTTTTTTTTAAGTATTTTGTATCTTAAAAAAAAAATAATAAACCAATTGCACCGTTCACAATCTATCTTTTTTCATTTTCAACAAATTTAAATTTTAAAATTCATAACATAGATTGGTGAGAGGAACGGAATAAGATCTATATTGTTATATTTTTCGAAACATATTATAATGATGAGAGGAACAAATAAGATCTATGTTGTTATATTTTTTGGAACACATTTTAAATTTATACACTATTTAACTATAATAACTCATTTTCAATCAAATATATATATCTTCAAATGTTGACTTATTTTTAATAAAAATTTTTCCAACCTCTAATTCTAGTTGATATTCCAAACATCCCCTCAGTTATACACACACACGAGAAACAGATAAGGGACCAATTTGTAATTTTGCAATTTTCCTTAATAACAATAATAATTGTAAAAGCTTTTAAGCTGTACATGCGCAGCTGCACATGGCCTCGTGTCTTTGCGGCCAACTTTTTCTTTGCTGCTTTTAACATCGAAATTATATAAGCCATGTGGCTTGGTTGAAACTATCCCTTGATGGGATGTAATGGATCTGTACAACGGTTAGAATGTGTTGTTTTCGCTTCACCTTTAAAATAGATTCAATGTTGGATACTTTATAATTATCATTTAAATTTTCTGTCTTCTCTCAAAAGAAAAGATTAATAAAGTTTATATCCAGTTAATTCTTTTTCTCAATTATCATTAAGAGTGGTGATCTAATGATAATGGATTATCGTGGTGGATCAGTGATTAAACGATCTGACTGCTGAATGATCCTCTCGAGGATATTAAATGTAGAGGTTCATTTTCTATCAGCATAATACTTATTGGAAAGTACCTGGGGGCATGTGCAAATATTTACTTCCTGTCAGCCTAATGCTCAACGGAGAGTGCCAAGAGCATGCCATCATGTATCCCCACCGATGGCATATTTATTTAGTGGGACTAGATGTGCCTCCCATCAAGGGATAAGAATCCGCTCATAGGGCTTTTTTAGTAGAAACAAAATAATAAAAATTCTTTTTTTTTTTTTTTTTTATGCCAGCAAACCATGGAAAAACAGTTAAAGTAATAAGTTGTTGCACAGAAATATAAGTTTTGTTTAGTTGATATCATTAATGCATCTGTTTAATCAACAGTGTTGCTAATTAGTATTACTCGAATCAATAGTTGTCTGCGATTTGTATTCCATGAGTCGATCTAATTAAGGTGTGTTGGTCTAATCATACCCGTTTATGTGGGACCTTACTCTCATATTTGTGTTTGCATTTCTTGTCAGCCACATGGACAGAATTAGAAAGGGGTGATGATATGGAAACATATTCTAAATTGCCTTCATACGGCTGAAATACTATTTTTATGTCTTTTATTGTACGAATGACTCTAAAATTCGCATGTTCAGAGAAAAATTCACCTGTCAGGACGAACTGGCTGTTGGTTTACTGTAAAAATACTTTATGAAAACACAGTGGAATGAGATTTATTTATTTATTTTTTTCTGTCTTTTAGAACCAGTAGAAACCGGCTTATGTAGTTACATAGAATAATTATTCATTACAATAAATTACTCTACCCTTTGGCAATAACAATCTTCAATCTCCTTCCTTCAACTTTGACCTCGAACGTTCTCGCTGAATCTACAAGCTTCTCAACCTTTCAGTCTTCCTTGTTATTCACTTCTGAAATTCAATCAGTGTGGGCACGGTAAATAATGGGTCTTCAAATTCCAACTTGTTCTCTGAAGGATAGAGAGCAAGAAATGCAGTGGAGGCTAGACAAATTAAAAAAATAATAACAATAATAAAATCAAACCATTTCAGACACCACTAAGTATCAAATTATAGCACGTAGATATTTTTATAAGAAGCTAATACTAAACATCTGCTTTGTCCACATATAAATTCAATTACCAGAAGATAGACCCTTCACTACGAATCATCCATAATTGGAGCTAGGAGAAGTTACTCGCTTTAACTTCTCCAACTTCGTCTTTATCCATGAGTATCGTTAATTCTCTAATTAGTGTTTTATCTTTGAACAAATCAAGGATTAAGTTTAGTCCAACTAATGGATAGGAAATCTCATTTACTCAAGATTCCTGAATTAACATAACATGAAGTTGACGTCATTAATCTTCATGTACGAAGTTATGAATTCCATTTTCTATGATTACAGTTCTCACCATCCAACGTAGCACATCTCCTAAATATCTAGGTATTGGTCTAATGTCCTCGCTCGTTGATGTCTCAAAAAATATACCATAAAATATGCGACAGAGGGTGCAGGTTCATACACCACACCCCATACTTTGTAGTGAAGTTGCATATATTATATGGCCTTAAATTCATATTTTATATAGATGTTTAGAGTTTGAATCTTTTTATAAAAATGGTGATGTTCTCACGCCTCCATTCAGCACCACTTAAAGGATTTACTAGAACCACCACATGTAGAACCGAAAAGGAAACCATGAATCCCACTTACCCCCTTGTTTGGATGATATATCCAATTTTGGAAATTGAAAAGTTTTTATAAAAGAGTGTTTTTCCAAACTTTTTCAAAACTTTTTCAATCACTTCTCTCATTTTGGAAAAGAAAACTATCTAGTTTTTAAACTTATTTTCTACAGTATTTTTTTTTTGAAAAGGAAAAGGAATCTCTTTAAAATCTTCTTGTAATGCACCATACCCAACATCATTTTTCCTCATTCTAAACAACTTTAGGTTTTTAAGAAGAAATTTTTTTACACATCCAAATATCATCTTATTTTCAAAAAGAAAAACTTTCTTATTTAAAATAAGAAAATTTTCCTTTTCAAAAATAGACATGCGATCCAAACGGAGTCTTGAATGTTTGTGATACTAAGTTGTCCCAACCACACCCCAGCACCTAATGTCTTCTCTTTTTCACTTGAGACAAGGGGTCGACAAATCAGACACAAGTAGCTTGCAAATTGTCTTAGCCCAACGAGGGAAATCGCCTACTCAGAATTTTTATTTTGTTTGTTTTCATCTCTCTCACCCATTTCGGCATGTCAATAATTGCCACTCTCTTCTTAATTAACGCCACTCCCAACTACCCAACTGCTATTTATTTACAAAGTCCTTATCTCTTTTGGCTCTACAGTCTCCAAAATGATTGTGTGTGTTTATATATATATATATATATATATATATACAGATATGCATATATTAGAAAGAGTTTTCAATTGTTTTTGTCACTTTAGATAGTTACAAGATAATATTATAAAAAGTAGTGCCTATTTTAATTATATTGATAATGTGGCATTTTTCCTGACTTGTTGTAGTGGGTTAAAAAACCAAATTTCTTTTAAAAGATAAACAACATAATTAAAAAATCATTTTTGTCATTTTCTAGCTAAAAACTGTAAACATCAATGGGGCACTTAGCTAAAGAAGATTTTATTATTAAAAAAAAAAAAGAAGAAGAAGAATTTACTCATATTATTTATAAAAAAAAATTAGACGAATGCCTCAAAAAAAAAAATTTTTTGAGTAGGGATATTTGAAAAAAGAAAAAAAAGATTATCTGAAAGAGTAAATTAAGGAAAAAAATTGCCAATAAAAGATACTAAGAATAGTTGATTTACCGAAAAAAAAAAGAAAAAAAAGAAGCAAGAAAGAAAATCATCTCAAGGGAAATTGATTAAAAAAATTATTATATGGTCATATTTGGAAAAAAAAAAATTTTTGAAATGATTGTATGGATAACTGTATAAATAATGGTATAGTGTAAGGAAAAAAAAAGGGGGGGAAGAATACTTTAGGAAAAATAATTTAACAATTAACGCTTATAAAAATTTTGAGGAAAAAAAAAAAAACCGTTAAAGAGTAAGTTAGAGGACAAAATTTTCAGGAAAACAAAAAAAAAAAAAAGAAGTATTGGAGAGAACATTTTAGATCAAAAGATTGAAGTGCAAAAGTTTCAAAAACTGTTCTCACTTCTGTATTATATTATAGATAGATAGGCATTTGCATCTTCAATTCTTTCCCATAAATAAACAAACTAAGTTTGCAACAGAGTAGTTTTTAAAGTTTGGAGATAAAAGATTGTGACTTTAGATAGTAATATAGTTGGTTTCTAATTCGTTGAGTTTTAAGTTTAAAATATGAGTTTTTAAAAATCAAAACTTACAGCACAATTAAAATTATTTTTGAAATAATCATTTGAGCAATATTTTGGAATTATTTTACGAGGGGAAAATCAGGGGAAAAAAATGGTTTAGAAATATTGGGGAAAAAGATCTAAAAGAGTTTATTAGTAACTTTTAAAGAAAAACTTAAGAAATACACAAATGAGATTCAAAAATTAGAAAATAAATATTCAAATTAAATTCCATTAAAATAAAAAAAAATCATTTAGAAAAGCCATACAATAAGTTAACAAGAAGTTGTCTATCTAAACTACATTTAATAAGGTTTATAAGTTCAATATTCATTAATTATCATAAATGTTTTTGAACTAGTACCAAATTAATTATAACTGTCTAATTTATATCAAACAGTTAAAATAACGATAACCATTGATGAATAAATATTAAAGCAACCATTAAAACCACCCTAATGTAAAACTAAAGCAAATGACAAAACAAAAGACAAATGATCATATTTAGTCACTAACAAATCGGATATATACACAGTAAAAGGTCCATGTAATTTAACATGGATAGAGAACAAAACGACAAAAGAAAAAGTCAATTTGAAGGGTTTTTTTTTTTTTTTTTTTTTGGTGGTCCAAATTAATAGAATGTAATTACGTATGTGAATGCAAGTTCATAAAAGCTTGGAATTCGCTGTAAATGAAAATGTGCACTTCGAAGGCGTTTTCGCAGAGGTCCAGCTATAAATGTAAGCGGAGAAACTTTAGTAGGGCAAGACCATGGAATGTGTTTTGCATAAGGTAACCTAATTAAGAATATTTATTGCTTAATAATATAATATCTCTTGTCCCTTTTGTTTGCTGTTGAAGTGGCGTAAATCAAAGAGTCGTAATCTTTTTTAATAGCGTAATATTCTTCTGCTTATCCAATGACGTTTATCTTTGACGCAAAAGAAAAAAATGGCTTGTATCTTTCTTGGAGAGCAAGGGAAGAAATCCCCTCGAAAATCACTTTTTTTAATTAAAAAAACTTTGGAGTAGAGAGATTTAAACTCTATTTTTTTAAATAAAATCTGATGTGGTATTACTAATAGGCTATGTCTGCAATCACAAAAAAAAAAAAAAAAAACACATATCTTAATCCCACATTATTCTTTGGAAAAAATATATATATATATACATACATTTTAATTTTGTTGGTTATTCTGACAAAGGATTTTAATAAGACACTGTATTTGAGGTAAATCGTAAAAGATGGTAGTGGTTGTTTCTTTGTTTTCTCTCCTTTTTAGAGTGGTTTTATTTATTTCGTCAAATTTTATTGTACTCATGTATTTTATTGTTATTTATTGCATGAGTGATGACTTGATGATGATGGTGTTAAAAGAGCACAAACCTAATCAAGATGCCTTGATATATATATATTGGTTATCAATAAGATTCCTTGATACACTTATTGGTTATAATCAAGATGTTGATTATCTATTTAAGAAAAAAAAAAAACCGTTATTGGTTGTCAATTATAATCCTTCAAGTCATATAGGGTTTAAACAATGTAAGCATATATATTTACGAAATTTTAATGGTACATTTTAGATTGGGCAGTTTTTTGGAACAGTCGAATCTATAAACTATCTGTTTATATATATATATGTACATATTTATTTTACTTTGATATGATTTTGACGAGATTTATCTCTTGTATATACGCATAAATTTTAAATAACTTTATTTATTTATTTATTTATATTAGATGGTCTAGGAAAAGCATCCATATTCTTTTGTAGAGCTTTTGAGTACAAGAACAAGCAAAGTAAACGCAAGTAACAAGGAAAACAAAAACAAAGTAAACATATATAAAAGATGTCAAGTTTATGCTTTCCCAAGGAAGCAAGTTATGTCATTTATATATCAGTATAAATTGGCGAATAATACAAACATTTCGCTCCTAATTCAATTAGTATAAAATTCTATCTCGTTCCACCTTATATGCACAGATTTATTCATTTATATAAAGAAATACTTATAAATATTTCAAATGCGTCCAAATTAAATGCATCGACCTTGGCTTCCATAGTTAAGAAAGTAAGGTATCTTTGCGCATGTCATGTCTGAGATTAGGGCCAAAATTGGAACATGAAAAGTCAACATAATCCTACTTACTCTTGAAATATATAAAAGACTAAACTCATTGAAAGCTGCCTTAAATCCGCGATCAAACAGATTCCAAACATTCGACTTAGAATAAGCGACACAAATTAAAGCTGTAAATAATAAAACAAAGACTATCAACAAAAAAAGTTTTATATTATAGCTTCGACCATTAATGTTGTATTTTTCCCCTTAGAATTAAATAGTTTTATTTTTTCTTCAAAAATTGTTTGCTCAACCACCGCTCCCTCATTATTGTCATTACTTGGTTAGATATTGACATAATTAGTGACTAAACATTTATTGGTGAATAGCCTCTTCCTATGTTATCATCAACGAAAGCGAAAAAAAAAAAAAAAAAATTGCATACTAAAGTTACAAGTCCAAAAGATCACCTAAGTAGTTGCCCCTATTGTACAAAGAAATCCATATATTATAAAAGGTCCGTCCAACAGATTTTTTACTTTTGATTTTAGTTAATAAAAAGGAGAAATAAAAGTTGTACCTTTTTAGTTAGTGTATACAACCATATTTTTAAAAGAGCTTTAATAAGTCAATATAACTTTGAAAATTCGTAGTAATAAGAAAAATATTAGAATGAAGTTTTGAATGTCTTTTTAAAATTTTAATACAAGTTTTACAATATGTACATAAGAACTTTTTAGAAGCCACATTTTATTATTTTGACTAGCTCTTTTGGAGAAAAGAAACACTTCTGACAGATCATCTAAATACTTTCAAAAACAGTTAATTTTAGAATTTATAAGCCAAAAGTACATCTCAGAAAGCTCGGTTAAGTAGGCCCAAAGAACTATACGTACATGGTTTACATAAATTATTGTAACCCGTTAACAAATTGCAGCATTTTTGAAAATGATTAAAGTATATTACATATATCTGAAAATAATTAGGGGATAGTGTTTTGAATTGGAGTTTAGATAAGTTTTGAAAATATGTATTGGGTTAAAAATAATTGTTTGAAATAAAAAAATGTAAAAACTTGAAACATGTTTGGAAAAAACATACGAAATGGATCTTATTTTGTTTCTCTCGAAATTCTATATAATTTGAAAAGAAAAATCTTATTTGAAATTGAAATAATGAAGTGAAGGACTTTTAAATTTTGAGTTTGCTGTGGACATTTGAAGATGTAAATAGTGAAAAATATTTTTTAGTTGAAAAAAAAAAAAAAAAAAAAAAGGGCTCTTAGAGCATTTGTGAGATCTAGATTTTATCTATAAGAAGGCAAATTCGTTTTCACAATTTCAACGGTGATGGAGACGACTGTCGTGATTAGCAATGATGTTGAAGAAGGCCATTGCGAGCTTCACTATGTTGAGTCGAGACGACCAAGCAAACCTGGAGATTTGCTCAATCAAGACGGCCACTTGAACTACGATGGCATGGCTAGGATTCTTGGGGTTCAATTTGTGATCTTAGGGTACAAAAAATTTGAGACTTTCAGGGTTCAATTTGGAGATTCTTGGTTAGGCCTTCCATTTTAGCGCATATTTTAAATTTGATTTAGGATTAATAGGCTTTTATCTAAGGGGATTTTTTTTTGTTTAATTTGTGATATATATATATATATATTTCTATACAAATTTAAAAGATAAAAAAGAGCACCTTCAATTCAATAAATGTAACATTTATATGACATTTAAAAATTAAAAAAAACAAAAAACAAAAAACAAAAAAACAAATTGAAACCCCTAATCCTCCCCAACCCAAATCTTTAGCTGCCACATTGCTTATCTTGTCGTCACCGAGGAAGAACCGCAAATTATGGGGGTGTTTGGAGAGTTGGTTCATTCCAACTCAAACTGTACTATTTTTTATCTTTTTCTTAAAAAATTTTTGTCTTTTTCTCAAAAAGTTTTTTGTCTTTTCTGAAAATTCAAAAAAAATTACTATTACAACTAAAATATTTCAACTCAAACTAACCAACCAAATAGTCCCATGTAATTGGGAAGAAACCTCGTTTTGCGGCTGTGAACAACAATTGTCGTCTCTCGTCACGAGGAGACACAAATAGGCTCATCACTGAAATTGACGAAAGACATTGTTGACGGCGAGGTGTAGCTCCTCGGTAAGATAGAAAGAAAGAATATTTCCAACTCAAATTGAGGTCCTCTTGCAAGTTGCAACAAAGGGATATAATATAAAACACAATTCTGCCAAACTTTTCAAAGTAGAAAGGATATATTTATGATTATACCTTTAAATTAAAGTAACGTTGTCATTATATATATATATATATATATATAGGCCATTGTCAAACATATTTACTTCAAAAGGTTTCCGTATATTGTTTTAATCATCTTTTTTAATAAGCACATCGCTGGAGGGAATTTCATTAAATGAAAAGATAAATAAAAGGATTTTTCTGTAGAATAGACTATAGAGGACGTGGGATGAGCTCATCTTATGGTCCAGGTATACATACTTATATTTGATAACAAGAGGAGACTTTAAATATTCAACAAATCAAATAATACATGATTATTGTCATTAATATTAATTTTGTTTGATAGCGAAATGTCATGTACAGAAATAATTATGAGTACCACTCGTGACAACAAATTTTTTTTTTATTTTGTTTTTTTTTTTTTTAATAAGGGGAACATTAATCATGATTTGACCTTGTTAATTGATGGTGAGTTTGAGAGCAATAGTTTATCATATCTTTGTTTAAGGGTAGTGGAGAACATGATTAGAAAAAATAGAAAAAAAAAAAAAAAAAAAAAAAAAAAACACCAAATTGGGTCTTTTTTTCCTTCTCATGGAACCAACCTTACTAAATAGAGGTCCCCCAGAAGGCAAATCCAAGATGGCAACGTTTTGAAGACAACCTCATAGTGTGATGGGGGGAACTTTATTTAATTAATTAATTATCATTGTTATTTTTATTGTACTTTTAGCTGGTTTTATAGGAATTGATTAATTTGTATCAAATATGAAGATTTGAGAAAAAATTCTACCTTTGTAAAGATTGGAGATAGTTTTTCAGAATTATGTCGACAATGACACACAAATGGAAGGAAAAAATAATTTTCTTTTTTTGGTTTGCAATATGCATACTACCACGTAAAAAAAACTTGGATTATTCTAATTTTTAGGCTCTGAGGTTAAATTCTATTTTGGTCTCTAAACATTGTAAAATATTGCACCCCCAAACCAACAGTCTATCCCTAATTTGGTCACTTCATCTATTAAACTATTAAAAATAGAAAAAAATCCTTCAGGGCATTATTAGCGTTAAAATACCTACAACAATTAATAAAAAGTGAATACGAAATGTCTCAATAACCTCTCACATGACACAGATGTGTTATTTTTTATCAAAGTTTTAATGATTCATGGACAGGTGGACTAACTTGGAAGAAATAAAATAATTTAGAACACGCTCTAGGACGTTTTTAAAGTCAGTGATCAAAATGGAATTAGACGTTGGAAGCTAATTCGGTTTAGTCATTCTACTATGATAATCACCATAAAATAAAATAATTACCAATATACATATTCTTATAATAACTTCTTAAAAAAAAAAATTTTTGGTAAAATTCTTTCATGTTTTTTTAACCTTTTGTGAACGATACAAAACAAATGCAAATATAGAATAGAACAATTGTTAAAGGTGGTTGCAACTTGTAAGATGTAACCCCCAACATCTGAGCTGCTTTCTATTCTTCCCTTACCTGCCTCTTGTTTGTATTATTGAATGACCAATTCAAACAAAATAAATAAAAACAAACTAACGTCTCTTGATAGTAATGATTATGCAACGAGGCGATAGAATCAACACTTTGTTTTTTTTTTTTTTTGAAATTTCAAAGGTCGATTTTCTTTTCAAACAAAAATGAAAACCAGAAAAGGACCTTAAAAGTATACAGACTAGCTAGCAGCCAAACGGTCTATTATTCTTCCGTTTGTTTTACCTTTTGGCTAAAATATCCTCCAAATGCCTTCCTAAACCTTTTTACCGTCGAACGTCTGGTTTTGAAAAAGAAATAAATATACCCAAAAAAAATAAATAAATAAATAAGCCCTATTCTTTACCGTGAAATTAATTTCCCTACAAAGTATATCATCATTAACGACGAAATTTCTATTATAAAACTTCCTATTTCAAAAATTATTATTTTAATTACTAGATTAAACTTATTTTTTATTGGTCCACTCCAATCAAATTTTTTCAAAAGTTTTTACCTTTTCTCTAAAAATAACCAATTTTACTATCTATATCTTCAAATCTTAAACACCAAACGTTAAGGCTAGTTTGACTGGAGTTTTATAAATAACATTTCCAAAACCTTTTCTTGTCCTTTCTTCGTCTCAAATTTTAAGGGTCCATAAATTTATTATTTTAAATCTAAATAAGATGATTTATTTTAATAAAATTGCATAGAATTTTAAGATAAATGAAACAAGATCCATATTGATATATGCATATATATATATTTTTTCCAAACACATTTAAGTTTTTACAATTTTTAACTCCAAACAGTTTTTTAATCAATCTAAATATTTCCAAAACTCCGTCTCCAATACCTCTCTTATATAGACTATAAAAGTCCATAACTATCTTATTTCGAATTGAAAGATATAAATATATATATATATATTTAAAAAAAGGCATAGAGTGATAAAAGAAATAAAACAAAATTCATATTATTATTTTTTCCAAATATAGTTAAAGTTTTTAAACTTTTCTAACTCCAAAGAGTTTATTTTTTAATAATACGCAAATATCTTCAAAACTCCAACTCAACTTTAATCAAAATATCTCCAAAATTTCAACTCAAGTGGATCAATCAAACAGGAACTCAATTCTTAATGGTCTTTGTAATTGAAGCAGATCTATGTGACATTGTGTAAAATTTTAAAATGAATGAGCAATTTCCGTCCGTATGGCATAATATGAGATCCGACAATAGAACAACCTCAATTCTTAATGGTCTGCCTGAAGATTAAAGGGAAAAAAAAAAAAAAAATCTTAATAACACAAGCAGATCAGACAATGAGTTCTCTTCCAACCTCATTTCAAAAGATGATGAGTCCTCTTTAATTAGACTTATTTGTACATATACCTCATAAGCTTTTTGAATTTGATAATTTAGTCTTTACACTTTTTTTCTTGACAATTAACCCTCTAAATTTATAATTTTTGACAATTCAATTCTTTTTGCTTACATTCATAAAAATTTAAACGGTTTTTTATACATAACTTACACATTATAATCCAAGAAGAGCATTGTTAATCATTTTTGCTTAACTTCAACATAATTTCCTCTAAAAAGTTTGATCTTACTTCAATTATACTCAAACTTAAACATAAACCTTTAAAAAAATTTGTATTGAAATTAAACAAAAATGATCACTATTGTCCCTTTTAAGCTGTCATCAGTAAATATTGTGCAAAAAATTGTCTTAATTTTAATAAATTTTAATAAAAAAGATTGAGTTAACAAAAATTAGAAATTCAAGAGTTTGATTCTTAGGAGAAAAAAGTTTTGGGACTAACTTGCCAAATTTGAAAAATTCAGGGGGCATTCGTGCAAATAAGTCCTCTAAGTATCCAACTCCTTAATCTTAACCACGTTATGGATTAAACGACAAACAAAAAAATAAAAAAAGGAAGGGGAAAAAAACCTAACAATCAGTGACAAGTTACTAATAATGAACATTCCAGGTTATGAGAGAATGTGACGAAACACCAAATTTACACAAACTTTACAGACAAAGAGTATCCAATATAAGTACCAATATAAGTTTCTGTCCAAAGTCCACACACATTCTCAAATTCCCACAAAAACAAAATATATGTACCCCTTCAAATGTGTCTCCTTTCACGCACACCCAGACCTTTGTTTTTTCTTTCACCCCCACTAAAATGATTTACAATC
Organism: Ficus microcarpa; assembly: GCA_025413485.1. Taxonomy (NCBI): domain Eukaryota; kingdom Viridiplantae; phylum Streptophyta; class Magnoliopsida; order Rosales; family Moraceae; genus Ficus; species Ficus microcarpa. The sequence continues at coordinate 48,508,432 of CM046377.1, read as the reverse complement.
CAATAAACAAAAAGGTAATAATAATAATAATAATAATAACAATTAAAAAAAAAAAAACAAGAAACAAATTAAATACAAATCCCCCAGACTCGTTTTGAATCAAGAAACAAAATTAAAATATCAACCATGAGAAACAAATAACAAAATAAAAAATTTAAACCCTGTGTCTTCTTCTTCTTCTTTTTTTTTTTCTTTCTTTTTTTTCAAGAACAAAGAACTCCTGCTTCTTCTCCAAATCTTGGAATGTCGTTTGGGATTTAACAATCAGATTGGAAAAAAATGCAGAACACTTGATCATTATTATGATTTCCACTAGCTTTTCTTTTCTTCTTTTATTCGTAGGAAGCCTTGGTCTTGGACCTGTACAAGATCTTCTTCTTCTTGGAGCTTTGGTTGTCAATTGTGAGCACAATCTTTCCCGGTTCACCCACTTTGAAGCTGTTCGAGATCACCGGCTCTTCTGTCGGGCTGATCTTCCTCGCCTTTTGTACGATTACCGTGTAGTGACCCTCAGTGCTTGGTACAAATTCAGCTCCATAAGTCACATCCCACCCCACAACTCTGATTTCCCATACCAGAACACCAGACTGAAAACAATAACAAAATCCCAAGTCGGATCACAATAACAATAATAACCGTTGTAATTCAACGGCACATAATGAAAATCTGACTGGTTCATAACTGCGTCTCCTTACCTCAGAAACAGGGATCTCAACGGTGTGTTTGGTTGCAGGCTTAATGGTGATCTCAGTCACTGGGTCAGAGGTGGTGAATTCCTGGTCACCATCTCGGCTAAGTCCACCGTACTGAACTGGGACATGTTCAGGAGCTATGTATCTGTGACAAACCAAAGAGTCTTTAACAATAATAAAAGTGGAAAATTGTAGAAACTTTATTGAAAGTAAATAAATAAAATAGGAAATGAATGAATTTGGCTCTAAAAAAAAAAATTTACCTGAAAAGAGTGTCGGCGGACTTTGATGGACCAGCAAACACAAACTTGCTCTTGGTCCTTTGAGTCAGGAAAGGACTGATCATCCTGTTAAAGGCCAGGTACCACCATGGCACATTGATAAACACCTTCCCAAAAAAAAAAAAAAAACCCATCAAGCTAATTCAATATCAATTATCATAACACAAAATTCAATTCAAACAAAATATATGTGTGTACATACATACATACATACATACATATATATACATACATACCTGTTTGGCAACGAATTCAGGGTAGTTGTCTTGAAGGAGTTGAAGAGCCTGGTTCGTGACCTGCTTGTGCTCCCACTTGAACAGCCCAGGAGAGTTTTTGATATCGTTGACCTGAACGATTGTGGAAATTCCGGTTGGATTGAAATCGAACTTCCTGATGCTCTTCTCCAGGAACTGAATCCTCCACTTGATGAACTTTGATCTCTTCTCTTCGTCTCCGAAAGTGTTCTGATACAACTCTTTGCTCGAAAACTCGCCGAAGACGTTGTAGCAGACCGGGTGTCCTTTCTTGTCGACGCCGTGCGTGAATACCACCTTGTCCCAATCGGAGCCGAGATCTTCCTCGATGAGCGAGTCGATCCCGAAGTCTTTCCTCCAGCGGACGGTGTTCTTGATCATGGCGAACGCGTCCTTCACCTTGTAGTCCCTCGCTCGGAGGAACTTCAGCAGGATCACGTCGCTCCTCTCGTCTCCGAGCAGCGGAATTCCCCATATGTAGACCTCCTCCGGCTCCCGAGCCGGCTCTGGTGCCGCGGCTTCCACAGTGGCGGTGTCGGTGTCGGCGGCGGCGGCTTTTTCCTCCTCTGCTTTCTTCGGCTCTTCTTCCTCCGCTTTCGCCGATGAGGTCGCCTCATCAGCGGCGACGACGATGGTCTCCTCGATCGCCTCGACTGTCTTGGCTCCGTCCTCATCTACAACCGCCGTCACTTTCTCCACCGCCACAGCCACCACAACCGCTTCCGCCTTGGGAGGTTCCTCGGTTTTCTCTTCTGTTTTCTCCTCAATTTTTTTCTCTTCCGTTTTCTCCTCGGTTTTCACCTCAACTTTCTCTTCGGTTTTCTCTCTTCCTTCTTTTCCTCCTCTCCTTTCTTCACTTCTTCTTCCTTTTTCTCTTCTTCTTTCTTTTCCTCTTCCTTCTTCTCCTCCGCCTTCTTTTCCTCCTTCTTGGCCTCCGGCGGAGCTGTGAACTCGTGCTTGTTCAGAGCCTCCTGGACGAGCTGCTTCAGCTCGTCGAGAGCCTTCTTCTGAGCCTCCGGAAGCTCACTAACGACATAGCTCTCTTCCTTAAACGACACCGACTGAGTAATCGCCTTCAGCTCCTCGGCGACGGCCTTGGGCTTCTCCGCCTCGGCCCCAGCCTCGGCCTCGGCCTCGACCACCTCCTCGGCCACCACCGCTACCGGCACCGTAGCCTTGTCCGCTACCTCCGGCTCGGGCTCCGGCACCGGCGGCGCCTCCTTCTCCGGCGCCAAAGGCACGTCGGCGACCACCGTCACCTCCTCCGCAGAAGGGGCAGGCGTTTCCGCCGCCGCAGGCTTCTGGGCTTCCTCCGTCATGTTGAGAAAAGATGGGTTTCTTTTTTGGGGGAGTTAGAGAGACAAAGGGGTGGGGGATGTTTTTAGAGAGACAAGAGGGGAGGTGAGATTTTAGAAGTGTTTTTCTTGTTTCTTTCTTTCTTCTTCGGGGCTGTGAGACAGAGAATGAGGGTTTAAAAGGAGAAACGAATGGAGGCAATGGTTGTTGTGTTGATGGTTTGTGGGATGAAGAAAACCAGACTGTCAGACAAGTTTGCCAGCTAGCACACCACTTCGGTGTTGGGACCCACCCCACTTCCATAGCTAGCTAAAACCTCCCTTATTCTTTATCTTTATCATTATTATTATTATTATTATTTTCTTTTGATTTGGGCTTAAATTTCGCTTTTTTTTTATTCTCCCACAAAAATTTCAAGCAAAAACAAAAACAAAAAATCTTCCTTAATCCTCCTCAAATTTGCTCCAATCTCACTGATACCATTTCATTCATAGATCCTTTTGTGGTAAAAAGATAGATCTCTTATTCTCTTATTATAGATAATATATTGGATCGTTTAAAATAGAAGCTGTTATCATAGAAAAAATGAAATTCCCTTCGTGTCTCTTGCACAATTTTGTTTTCTTATTTTTTTTTTTTTTTTTTTTTTTTTTAAATTTTTTGATTGAGAGGGATAAAAGGAATCTAAAAAAAAAAAGCAAATTTTTGGGGTACGCCAATTCATTTTGCTGGAATGAAAATTTTGAACTTGCCAGCTAATTGATTGTCACTTTGGCCTAAGAATCCGTTACATTTTTCTAAAAAAGGGAGTAAGGATTTCCGTTACTAGTTTACTAATTTTGAATCCTTTAAAAAAAAAAAAAAAAACACACACACTCACACACACAAACAAAAACCAATACGTGAGTGATTTTATTTTTGAATGTGTAAATAAAAGGTTTCATGAATCTATTGAATGAATCAAAGACAAAAAAAAAAAAAAAAAAAAAATCATGACAATGATTAATGATGTTTCTTAACGTAATGAGAGAATTAGCTTGGACAAATTTTACCTCTTCACCGGTAAAAAAATATTTAGCCCTTTCTCCCCCTTTTTTTTTTTTTTTTTTTTTTGTTTTGTTTTGTTTTGTTTTGTTTTGTTTTTTGTTTTTTGGAAAAATTTGTCTGATTATTTATTTCGGACGCAATAACTAATATTGGAAAATTTTGCTATCTCTAGTATCACTTAAAATAATTCCCGTGTTCCTAACAAAAAAAAAAAAAAAGAAAAACTGACGTGAAATTAATGATAGATAATATTTGTATTTTATCCTCTAGAAATTCAACTTTTTATTTTTTTATCCTAAATTAATAATGATAATGGTATTTGAACAACTCAATAGGGTTGATTTCAGAGAAGACAATATTATTTGTCTTGGAAACAATTTGCGTGCTGAGATGGGAAACTATATTAACTTAAAAAAATTTCTAATAATAATAAATAAATAACGAGAAGTTTTCTTGAAACGAAAAAAAAAACCAGCAAATGTTTTATTCCAGTCAAAGATAAACAAGGAAAATCATTATTGTTTTAGTAGACTTCAAATTAAAACTTGGGAAAATGAATCATTCATTAAAAGAAAAATCTAAATGTTCTACAAAAGAAAAAAAAGAAAAGAAAAGAAAAGAAAAGAAAGAAAACCAACAAATAAAATAAAAAAAGAAAACCTAAATGGATTCAAGCAACAACTCTTTTTTAGGGAAACTCAAGAAACTTTTTTTTTTTTTTAAGGGAATTCAAGAAACAAATTTGATTGTACAAGTTTTGTAAATTGGAGAATGCTTGCATAATATGGGTAATAAAAGGCAAAAAAAAAAAAAAAACAGCATTTTTTTAAAGAAAAAAAAAATCAGCAATTCTAATTTTATTCATTGTATACGTAATTGTTCTATATAGAATCATATACTATAGAGGTACTATACATTTCTCATTTACTACTTTTATCTTTCAATCATTAAAGGGCGAAAATTTCTGTTTCTTCATGCTTTCTTTTTCCAAGTTTTTCATTTTTAGTTTTTTTTTTTAATTTGATTTTTTAACTTTCTTTTTCTTTTAGCTGAAATTAACTTGCAATTAGAGTCAATTTACGGCAATTTCTGGTCAATGAACAATTTTACGGAATGGACTAAGAGGAGAAAGCACATAGGCCATTTACCAAAATTATATATATATATATGTATACATACATATATATATATATTAGCTATAACATGAGCCAAAGGCAGGCACGGCATATGGATAAGGATTCCAATAATGTATGTTTTTACTTTCTTTTCTCTTACGACACCATTTGGGGCTCTTATCTGAAAACGTGTACGAATGACTAATCAAAATAATAATAATAATTCCCTCAATAATAATAATAATAATTAGAAACCATACCCAAAAAAAGGAAAGAAAAATTATGATAAAAATTTATCTGGTTAGATATTGTTATTTTAATAATTAAATTAAATTGTTATTGTTCATATCTATGTTAAAATTTACAAAGCACAATGCAAGACTGTTTCTGAACATATATCATATTATTAGATTAATTTTTTATTGATTCGATATATAAGTATGCATTTTAATAACTCATAATTCGCAACACAAAATTGTTTTAATAAAAAATTATATCATTGAAAATTTAAACTACTTATAAAATATTACTACCAATAAAAAAAAAAAAAAGTGGTCCTATCATTAGCAAAACTCCTAAAAAAATTCCACGAACGATATCATGTTGCTAAGCATCAGATTTATACTAATTATGTCACTTTTATTTTTTTCCTGACAAACTTATATATATATTTTTAAATATAATTTAAAGCGAATCTAATGTAAGGCGTTCTTACGGTTGATTCTTATCCTAAAAGGCTCTGCAAAATTAAACAAGCGTCAAAGTGGTAACATGAACAACATCAGAATTAATGGATTTCACGACTCTACTAGTAGACTTGTCACTTTGAATTTGAGCCATCCCACCAAGACTCCTCAATACAAGGGGCCACAAAATAAATAAATAAAATAATAAAATAATATTATGACCTTAATCAAAGAAATATCTCAGAAACCGCTAGGCACGTAAAGTGATATTATTATTATTATTATTATTATTATTATTGAAATGTAAAGTGATATTATTAATTATATACGAAAACCGTCGTTTATATATATATGTTATTTATAGATATATTTATTTATTTAATTTATTGAGTTTGCGCAGAAAATACCAGAAGATAATCTATTCCAAACCAGATTTTATTCTCCAAAGGCTGAGGCCCAATACAACGAAGAACACAAAGCGACGTAGCTGTCAAAAGGAGAACGACATCACAGAGAGCCCTTCTTTTACGAAACCATGACTCGTGCTGCGGATGTATTTTTCTATGAGAATTGCATTCTCCGTTTCCTAGTCAGATTTTGAATTTTATATCTTATACAGAATAATAAGATCAAGAATCATCATCAATTTGCAACCATAATTTGTGTTTATTTAAATTTATGAAATTTTTAGACTTCAAATATTTAAAGCTCTATTTTGGGACATTAATTCAATTTTTTACGTATAAATGGACGTCAATTTTATTAGATATATAGAGATTTTTCTCTCGGATAGAGGCGATATTATGAATTTTTTTTTATACTTCAAATATTTAAAGCTCTATTTTGGGACATTAATTCAAAATTTCAGAATTAGACAAAAAGAGGAGAAACTTGGACAAAAAGAAAGGAAGTGATTTAGACAAATCTTTTTTGTCGATAACCTCAGACCAATCAATCAAATATTGATTAATACGTAATCGATCGAGATGGCTGAGTGGTTGATAGCTCCGGTCTTGAAAACCGGTATAGTTCGAAACAAAGAACTATCAAGGGTTCGAATCCCTCTCTCTCCTTTTTTCTTGTTGACTAGATCTCTTTCTTTCCTTTTTTTTTTTTTAATATATATATTATATAGATTTTTTTCCTTTCAGTATAATAAAGAGAATGGCTCGGCTGAGTGGAATAGCCGAACCAGAAAAAAAAAAAGAATATATATATATTAGAATTAGATAAAAAACAAAAAATTAAAGTTCGGCCATCAGGTCTGAGTATTAAGTATGAATCATAGTTTTAATACTACGTAATCTATTTTATATATTTTGTGCTTCAGATACTATCATAAGATGAAAATATCCGACGAAGTAAAAAGATGCACATCAATTTTATTAGACATAGAGAGATTTTTCTCTACGATATAGGAGATAATTTTTTTTTTTTTTTTCTCATTTCAAAACTTTAAATCACAGTAAAATAATTTATGTTTGCCTATAATAAAATATGCTCTCGAATCTAAAAATATATATACATTTATTATTACTCTATATATATATATATATATTCTTTTTGCTTAACAACTAATTTTAGATGTTAAGAGTTATACTGTCACTACGACTTATTTTAAATTTTCAAAAGAAAAAAAATAGTGCGACATATATAAATTAACGGTGATGGTTTATCTCATTCTATCACACGCCTCAATTAAAAAAAAAAAAAAAACCTAAGCTTTCATTTAGTTCATGAGATGAAGATGAAAATTTTAAATTAAAATTGATTAATTTTTTAAAAATTAATTATAAATTTTATTAATTTAAAAAATAAAAAATAAAAACTAGTTGAACTCAAAACGCCGCGAAACTGAGCAAAATGATGTGGTGGTACAAGTTTTTAAATTGTTATCAAGGTGAGGTACTGCCACATGTTGCTCAGGTTAAAATCCCCCTTTTTTTTTTTTTTTAAATGAAGCTGCAAAAACTCCTATACTGTTAATTTATAAAGTGAGGTGACTAGAAACAATAAAAAATAAAAAATAAAAATTTCTCTTTCTTTTTCGTAGAGACATGTAAGAGGCTTTAGTTGGCTTTCCTAGAACAGGCTGTCACAAGATCAAAAATAGGTATCCACTTTAGTTATCGAAAAAATAATAATAATAAATAAATAGGCATCCACTTTTCTTTTGCTGTGAAGAAACTTTGACAACATCGTTCCTTTTAAAGCAAAGAAATTAGGAAAATAAAAAACAAAAAAGAAAAAGAAAAAAAATAAAAAACAAGAAAAACAAAGAAAGAAAAAGGCCGGCCCTAACGGAAGAAATTAGCGGCTGCAATCAGGAGGGGAGAGAGAGAGAGAGAGAGGGGGGAGAGAGAGAGAGGGGGGACTTTTTTGTCCTTTTGGATCAGTGGGACCCGCCAAACTCTTCCCCCTCCTGTCATTTTTTTCTTGATCATGTGGGAAATGCAAGGCTGGTGAGGCTGGGTTTTTCTTGCTGTCCCTCTCTTTCCATTTCATTTTCTTTGTAAAAAAAGAAGATTTTTTGTTTTTTTTTTTAAAGTAAATTCTGAATTTAGATATGAGTAATATTAAAATATAATATTATCGTTAACTCACCTTGCAGCTATGTAAGCTTTTGAAATGGATAAATTCAAGCAACACCGATAAATTTAGCGTAAAAATAAATATGAAGTAATCTGAACATACAAACAATTATCCAGTGATTTTTAACAGTTATTTTACTCATCCTTTTTGATACAATTATATATGTCTTTTCAATCTAGCCTTTATGATTATTTAGTAATTGTAATTAATTTAAATTTGTGTTTGGTGTTTCGATTTCCAATGAAATTTTTAGATTAAAGTTGATTTAATTTTTTAAAATTAATAATTTTTGTTGACTTAAAAAGAAGGAACTTGAAAAAAAAATTTTAGGTAGGATCCAATTATAAATACTAGAAGAAAAAAAGGAGGGAAAGGGGGGGGATCTTTCTTGCGGTTGATTGCATAGAGCTTTGCCTGTATATCATCCTCACTTTCATATAAATATATTAGAATATTCCCTAAATATATGGCTAGTTGGCTACCAATCTTTCTAGCATTCAATTGTCAAAAAAAAAAAAAAAAAAAAAGAAGAAGAAGAAGAAGAAAGAAAGAAAGAAAGAAAGAAAGAAAGAAAAAAAAAAAAAAATCTTTGTTGTATTGTAATTTGTAAAGTCTAGTTGGAGAAGCGCCACGATGGCCGCTGGGCGCCAGCGTTCTTTGTAAGGATCCGCATTGGGATGACACATTAAAAAAGAAAAAAAAAAGAAGAAAAAGAAAGAAACATGCACACATCCACACACACCAGAATGATACAAATTAGTGCCCACGAATATGGTGGAAAGGTTTATCGACACTATATATATATATATATATATATATATATATATATATTTTTTTTAAGTAGGTAAATTTGGAATAAGACAATACAATTTGTCAATACTGAATCAGGTTCAGATTACAGGGAAAACACAATCCCTATAAATAATTGATTCAACCAAGAAGTTCAAGTGAAATGCTCAAAAGAAAGGAGGGATAGGTACCAAATTTTGAAAACGGATACCTAAATCGCATATCAATATTGTCAAGCACACATATCTATTTTTAACAAAATTTTTACAATGGATGAAAAAAATCTAATTGATCGAGATTGAGAAACTCATCTCATCAAGGGCACAAAAAACACCTAGCTAAGAAATAAAGCTAGTAGACTGAACACGCAACATAACTCTAGAAAACAACACAAATACACGCATTACAAGCACAGTTCAGAAAAAAACAAAGGAAAAGTCCCAAATTATTGTTGTTAAAATACTTCGGGAATTAGATGGCTGATGAAAGAGCCATCAGCGAAAGCAATAGAGCTTCAGAGACACGCGATGTTGTCGAAATGTTGCCAGCCCAACGGCACGTGAGCTGCACGTGCCACCACTATTTCTCTTGGAAGACAACATACCACCACCAAAGGAATCCCACCATCGTAGTGATCAAAACCTAAAAGATCTCAGCAGCTAGATGTTAGACGCACCGGGAACAATCCGCCAAACTAACACCTCCATCCCTACCTCAACTTTGACCCAACCAACATGATCACCACATTGCCGCCGCCGCCACCTCCAAAAAGCCCACGGCGGAATGAGCGTAGAGACCAAATTTCGAACCCGGGAGCCTATGACGAGCATCAAGGCGGCCCTGGAGCTCCGATCATCCCTCTCTCGTAAGGCCTCTCGATTTCTCTTTCTCGACTTTTCATCTCTCGTGTATCTTTTCACGTCAAATACTTCAAATATTATCAAAATTGGCTGTTACATCCATTTTTCTTAAAACAAGAAAAAATTTCATATCCTAAAAAACAGACTAGATTTTGTTATCCTTGGTAGTAGAATGATATTGTAGTCGAGTATTCAGGAAAGAAAGAAAAAAAAAAAAAAAAAGAGAATGAAATATTTTATTCTTTCCCTGAATTTTTTTTAACAATTGTTTTAACTAAATTTCAAAATGAAATTTCTATTTCCCAGTACTTAACTGTAAATAATGTTTTTTTTTTAAATTTATTTTATTATGTTTGTTTCACGGGCAAAGCAATTTGTGTTCACGATTTAACATTTTCTTAAAAAATTCAAAATTTAAACAGATCTACATAGTTTTTTCCGTAGAACTAAATAAAAATTGTCTATGATATTTGTTACATCGCAAAATTTAAGAATAATGAAAGTTGCACATTTTGAAATTTTTAGGGCTCCTTGTCACACTCAAGTTTCGGGAAAAAAAATTAAAAATTTATCAGGAAAAAAAAACCTTTGTTAGCGTAGTTTACTATTTTATAGCTTGTTATGCCAAACACTTACGACGATATGATATTAGGATCTCTCTCTCTCTCTCTCTCTTTTTTTTTTTTTTGGCACTAGTGAAAATATCATTCATTGCATGAAAAGGCTAATTTGGATTGGTGCTTAAAAATAATAATGTAATACTTTTTAGACATTACAAAAACTAAAGTTTATGTAATTACATTACAAAAACTTTATGTGATAATTGTTCATTATTGTTTTTACAAGATACTATAGTGTACTGGTGAATATCCCATATACAGAAGATATAATTTCCGACGACTTGGTGTAAATCGTTACTTTTGAAGTATATATGTATATTTAGTTAGATATTTCATTTTCATAAGATTGTGACGTAATTTATTTACAGTTATAGTGGAAGGAAATTTTGTTTGGATCATTGTAATGTGGATTATAAAATATGGATACCTATGTCTTCGTAAATACGTTGAACATGACCATGATAGGGTTTATTCTTTTTTATGTATTAATGAACATAATTAAAATTTGTTAACTGATGATGTTTATTAATTGATTGACCTTGATTCTTAGTAGTTATTGAACTCATACTCATTTATTATATTTTTGATTTGTTAATTCATGAGATTACTTTATTATTAAAAAAAATAATAATAACATTGAGACAGTATCTTGCATCAGGTCTGCAAGCGGAGTCACTGGATCATGGAATTCTCCACCGACTATGGTGTTGTTCTTAGCCATGATGGTTATTGTTATAGGGTTCTTGACATTCAAAAAAATCAGTCATAGGCTCCATAAATGGGTGCCAAACTGTAGATGGTAAAATCCACAGTCAAGTTGTATAAAGGGTCGATGGTTGATTTGTCATCGATTGGCAAGACGACGTTGAATGGAAATTCGGTCGCTCAAGTCGATATAGCATGGGAATAATGAAGTGAAGCTTAGGAAAATATACAAGAGATAAAATTTTGTAGACATACAAAGATTTAATGCTTGTTCGACATCCTCTATAGGGTCTTCGGGAGCTTCACTTTAGTTGAATAAGTGTTTCCAATTGACGCCCGAGAGCAAATTTGAAAGAAAGAAGAAGGGGAGCTCAAGAAAATGGAGAGATAATACATAAAATAATGATTAATTGATCAAGAGTCTAGTTCCTATGCCTGTGAAGGTGCCTCGTATTTATAGAAGTTGATAACCACCTTTAGTTTCCTGATTTGGTGTAAATTTGTTCTTTAAATTCGAATGGAGATTGTCTTATATGACCATGGCTGACTTTTCTTCTTGATCACGCCTCCAGAATTAGATTCGAATGATATTTGGTTCATTCGAGATAGATTCGTCCCTTATATCATGGATATAAGAATCTTGAAAATTCATTTTTTCAAATGATGCTTATCTTCATACTAGATCTCCAGTTGACTTGAAAAGTAGATATGATATTGATTAAGAAGTCGATTTAATTTATACGAGTCGACTCTTCAAAGAGTCGATTCGATTTTTTTTTTTTTTTATAATCTTTTTGGATTCGTGTTGATAATTGTATAATAAAAGATGAGATATATAATCTTACCTCAACAACTCGGAAGCATTGTAGAAAATTGTCTGCTGATGTAAAAACCAAAAACAAGAAACAAAACAAAACAAACAATTACAACAACAAAATCCCCCTAAAATAAAACAAAAGAAAAGAAAAGGAGAGAATATTAAGATTATTGCTCTTTTTATTTTATTTTATTTTATTTTTATTGGTATTGTTATCGTGTTTTTCCCAACACGGAACTCACGATTAAAGAATCTCGTCCCAATGGAGCCTGGAGAGTTCTGTTGATGTCCTCATTGACCTTTCTTTGAGTGAGTATGGCAACGTTGACAAGTACATATCAACCATTGCTTGATTACTAATAGGGATACTTAATTAAGTGTTTTCTTTTTCCTGTTATATAAAGATATTTTAATAATTGGATCGTTTTCGTCAAATAATTTAATATCGGGAAAATCATTGAAAATTTATTGGTTTCGTAAGATCGATTATATATTTTGAAACTTCTGTGCTTTGAACATTGATCTTTCTAGAGAGGATATATATATATATATATATATATGTATGTATATTTGCATATGTAAATGGATAGGATGTCGGAAAATGAAAGGAAAATCATGTGGACACAAACGCACAAGCACAACAATGTGCAAACGCAATATTGATTATGTCGATATTAAGATTTTCTTTCCAAGAAATGACTTGTGATCATCAAATGTCAGCAAAAGACTTGGAATTAACTAATTAGATTGCAATTTCGGTGAAGATTCATGGGCTAATTTTCCAACTTAGTTTTAGGTTTTATTTTATTTATATTTTTTTTCAGGTCTTATTACATCTTTGGAGAATTTTATGTTAAGGTAGGAAATAAATATCTCATCAAATAGTTTATTTAAGTCGTACTAAATCCTATCCTTTTTTTTTTTTTTTCTCTCAATAATCTTTTAGTGAAATTCAACGGTCAAAAATTGGGATTACTTGGGGTTTTTTATTCCAACATTTAGATTATTCTTATGTTATAATATCATAACTAGCATTTGATTTTTTTTCCTCATAATTTTTTTAATCTATTTTTCTTCCAAATTTTTTTTAAAAATTAAATGGAGCATCCGCACCACCATTCGAAGGAGATTGTTTGTTTTTAAAAGATTTATTGACTTTCAAATTACCAACAATTAGAATATTGTTGCATATGTTTTTTACTTATTCATAAAAAAATTTACCTTTGAAAGGAAAATTGATTTGTCAAATAAATAAAAGTGATACTTAATTTTCAATTAAGAAAATTGCAAACACTTCAACAAATCCTGAGCTTTAAAACTTCTATTTTGTATCATAAGATAACATTTGAGATAAAATTAAAAAATAAATTTCACAATATTTTAAAAAGTTAAAAAAAATACGTAATAATTATTATATGTTAACAAAAATGAAAAAAGTAAAATGTTTTAGAATATAAAATATTGAATCTTTTATACATATAAAGATATTCTTTTAATTAAAAGAATTTATCCTCGTGTGTGCCTCTATTAGGATAAATTTTTAGATCTATCAACTATAAGAGTATATTTGGTCGGAGAGAAAAGTGAAGTAGAGGGATGGAGAGATTAGTGGAATTTTTTTTTTCATTCATGATTGTTTGATTGGAAAGAAAAGAGGAAGAAAATGATTTGAGAAGGGATTCCAAATCTTTTAAAATACTTTAACAATTTTGATATCTTCTGAATTTGAAAAGATTATTAGATATTTCATATCAAATATTATGAGATAAATTACCTCTCTTTCAGTCCCATTTCTCTCACCGATCTATTACTCTCTCCTTATTTTCTCTCATTTCCCACCAAACATGCCCTAAAAGCATTAAACTTGTCTTTTGCTTATTATTTTCAGTGATACGTTCTAAGTGCCTTTTTTCTTTTCTTTTTTTCTATTTTTTTTTATTGAGGGAAGCGTTTTTTCTTTTGAAGAGCAGAAGAGGTGAGTTATAATTTTTTTATAGATTGCTTTTGTAATATTTACGAATCGAAAACTGAAATATTATTTGTATACGTATGTAATGATGAAAACATTATAATAAAAGGCGCGGACTTTAATTATATGATGTAGAAAATGCTGTACTAGCAGTGCGACTTTTTAACCGTGTTATAAGCTATAGGCATATAAATTAATGCGTAATGACATTTTTTAAGAAGCTTTTTTAATAAATAACCGATATTTTGTAAAATTAAAAAACTGACAGTTTAAAAAAAAATCAATCAGTCAATTCAGTAAATCATTAATTGATTATGATTAATCAATGATTGGTCAAGGTTAATACATATTTTTCACTGTGATCAATTATTGATTGATTATGGTCAATCATAGATTGACCATCATCTTATTTAAAAACAATTTCAGTCATTTATTTAAATAATGTCTAAAAAACTATCTATTTACCAAAATTTTTTTTAATATGATGCATAATAAGTAGTTTAATTAAAATGGAGCAAAGTGACTTGGGATCCAAACCACAATATTATAAGTGGGTATGAAATACAACAAAATTAAGCCCTACATGAACTCAACATCTAGTTCTTTGAATTCCTAGAAATGTATCAAATTCATGGGAGTATTTCCTAATTAAGAATCTAGAAAAGCCCTACATGAACTTGCAAATCGATCGAGTTCATCAAATTCTCAAAAATTGATAAAATTTAAAAAAAAAAAATTGTAGACATTTCCAGCTTCCTACCATTAGCCTTCACACTTCACATGACTTGATTTTTTTTTTTAACCACATTTTTCATAATTCTACACCTTGAAAATCCTAGAAACCCTAGAAATGTGCAAAACCAAAAAATCAGGGCCAAGAGTAAAAGAGAAAGCATGTGGATAGATGGACGCTAGAGTGACGGATTGGTGCATGCGTGCAAAACACACTTTAAATCTCAAAGAAATTCAAGTTTTTTTCCTGGTGTTTGAAGATGTGACTCTAAATAAGAAACTTCTTCCTTGTGAGGAAATTTGGACAATTTCGAAAATGTTGGGAAGAAAATGAACAATTATGAGGAAATTTTAATTTTAGGGCCTTCATAAGACGAAAAGCGATCTCAAGCCTGGCATTAAATTTCAAAATAATGGCTCATATGAATGCCTTCTGAATTTAACAATGTGAGTGAGTGTTGCAGTTAACAAGGTTCAATTTAAGTACATATATAGGAATTAATTAATGAAAAGAATAAAGCAAAAGAGGTGAAGAAGAACACAAAAGTATTTAATATATATGTATGCGGTTATATTTACGGACTAGAAATAAAGATAAAAAATTCACTAATAAGGAACCCAATGAATGAGGCTCTATATGCACACACAATATAGAGTCTATCGAAATCTAAATATAAGTTTAACTTTACAATTGAAGAAACTTCAAAATCTAAAATAAATAACTAATTAGATAATTCTAGAGTATATCAAATCCAATCTAAATAATTACAAAAATTAATAAATATAACTACTTATTTTCTCCTATAAAGTATTCTACCGAATCTTAGACCCAATCTAAATAATTATAAATAAATAAATAAATAAATTTATTTTCTCCTAAAAAGTAATCTACCGAATCTTAGGTGTTGTTTGGCAACTTTGTTCCAACCAAACAACTCCATAGTTTTTTGTCTTTTTCTTCAAGTTAAAACACAATTTTTATTATTCACAACTCCAAAACTATTTTAAAATCTCAAAATTTAAAAGTCTATAACATTTTTGTTCCAATCAAAATTTGATATATTTTTTTAATGAATTGCATAGAATTTCGAGAGAACGAAATATGATCCATATTGTTATTTTTTTTTTCCAAACATATTTCAAGTTCCCCCCCCTTTTTTTTACTCCAAATAGTTCATTTTAACCAAACATATAATTCTAGAACTCAACTTAACTCCAATAAAAATATATTTAAAATTCCAACTCAAGCGGACCAATCAAACGAGGGCTTAATTTTCCTACATTGGCAATAGTTCTCGCCTTATCGACTAAGTTTCTATTAGCTCCGGTGATAAGGTGGAACCACTTCATTCCTAACCTTGGAGCACTCCGAGCTCGAGGATAAAATGTTATTCTTGTTAAGTAGGTTCCTTGGAAGCATATTTGCAAACTATCTTTTATATATAGTTTTGTAAAAAGAATCAAAATTTTTTAACGATATACATACACAAAGTAACATTAATTCTAAGTGATTAATGGTCCCTTATTCATGTACAATACCTTTGACCACTTTTTAATAGATGAGATCAATTTGTAGTGATTAATAACATGGCATCTTTAGAGACATAATTATATTGGTAGCTGAAAATGGAATTCATAATTTCTTAAAGATGAAAAGATGATATTCCCATAAGTATTTAACTCGGATCTTGCATAAGTAAGATATCAACTCTATTTGATATATTAATTATATTTATGATTGAGTCATTAAGTAATACACGATTAGAGAAATATAACGGTATAAAGATAAAATAAGAAGTTTAACATAATTTATATAAGACTTAATTATGAATATGATTGTGGTTTAACATAATTTAATTACGTAAGACCTAATTATGAATATTATTGTAAAGGAATTGTAGGAATTGATTACGTCAATGATCACAAGCTTAAAATTATTGTTTAAAAAGTTTTCCTGGTAATTAATGTCTCATAGTATTTGAGGAGTGCAACTTTGATATTCTATAGTGGAATTAATAATTCAAAATGATTATTTGGTTTAATTAGGAGTTAACAAATTAAATAATAATTATTGGAGTTTAAATTACATCGGTCCATTTCTTCTCCTTGCTAGCTATTATTTTCGAAAATGGATGAATAAAATTTTCTTGTGTACTACCAAACTAATAGCCAAGCATTGGCATGAACTCCATAGTTGATACAGAATATTAACTTTAATTAATAAAAGAGCATGTTACAATTTTATTTCGTAATTACTTATTTTAATTGTCAAAATATTGGACTGTGATTAGTCAAACCACCTATGTTTACATTGAGTATTAGGTTAATAGAAAACAAGTTTTTACATTTTAGACCTTCAAAAGGTCACCCATCAGTCGAACCGTTAATATCAACCCTTCACTATAGTCCTTTGTTGTTATCGTTAAGCTACTAAACTCGGTCAAATTTGAATACTGTTTTAATTTCTAATTCTAAGCACCCACTGGACCAAAATTTTGAATTCAAATTAAAGTCATTCATATTGCAAGAATTTGAACCTCCAAACCCATTCTGATGTTAAAAAGAGAGTGACAAAATTACTTGAATTTCGAGCAATTATTCAAATGTGAACGACTGTACAACTACTCTACGACGTTGGCAAGCAAAAGAGTAAGCTCCAATATAGAATAATTCCCAATTATTTAATTAAATAGGATGTAATATCTAGTCTAGATACTCATTTTTGTCATGATAATCCTTTATCGTTAGGCCATTGGTACCCAAACATTGTTTTGAACTCTAATCACTATACTCGATGGAACCAAACACCGTTTTGAACTCTAATGCAAAGCACCCACTGGTAGCTGTAATTACAACCTAATGCTCTAAGCTTTCTCTCTTCGATTTATTTACTGAATGTGCTGGATGGTCTTTGATCTCTTTGGTCTTTAATTTTAAAATTTTTCTTAATGTTTATACAAGCATTCGAGTGTATATGCAATTTATAGATTCTGAGTAGGGGAAAAAAAAAAAAGATGAAATTAAAGTTGATTTTATGTTTATGATTTAGACGTGTAATATAGAATTTTATATGTGGAATCAAGCAGCATGATGCTCAACTTTATCTAGTGTCTAAGCCTTCTCATTATTTTAAGTATCTGATATATAATTGAGATCTATATTAGACAGTGAGATCCTGTGTGTGTGTGTATTTTTTTTTTTTTTTTTTGAGTTAAGATCCTCTGTATATTTATAAACTTTATATCCTTGAATTAATTTATGAAAAGTATTAATGAGCAAAAAATATAGAGAGAACGATTCTAGGAGGTCGTGGATGCCAAGATCCCAAAGTTGGCTAGTAGTTATGGGTGATCCTGAAGGCTAAGCCAATGGATTAAATTTTTTTTTAATTAGAAAAAACCTTTGGAGAAAATTACCTAAATAAATATCTTTTTTTCATCTATTGATTAATATAATACAAATTTTTTCATCTTGACCAACATAACAGAAACTCCTTCATCTACACAAACTATAGTTTATTATTTTAGTTTAATTTTGTGTCATATTGGTCTAATGTTACTTTTTGTGTCATGTAATTGATGCAATAATCTTTAAATTTGTGTTTTTCAGGTACTTTCCCCAAAATTCTGAGAAAATTATTTAAATAGCCACCTTTTTTCATCTATTGACAAGCATGACACAAACTCCCTTTTCTTCATCAACATGACACATATTTTAGTTTACTTTAGTTTAATTTTGTGTCATATTGATCTAGTGTTAATTTTTGTTTCGTGTTGGTGCAATAATCTTTAAATTCATGTCATTCGAATGTTTTCGCCTTAAACTTTCATGCCTTTATTTAGACATTTATTTTGGGGAGAAAATTACCCAAATAGCCATTTTTTAAAATCAATTAACCAACACGACACAATTTAACCAACATTATATATTTAATTAGTTTATATTGGTCTAGTATTAATTTTTTATATCATGTTAGTGCTTTCTCTGTTCTCTAAATCAATTTAAACCCACCAGGGAAAAAATGTTGTGAGAAGGAAATTCAATACTTATACTAGGGCAAGTTCGAAAAGAAAAAATTATATGTACTAGCTGGGTTGCAAACTCGTACATCAATAACACCTTATGCTAGAAAAAAAAAAAAAAAAAAAAAATGCAATATGATATTTAAAAAATAATAATAATAATGCAATATGCTGGTTGGTGGACCTTGTAGTTGTGGTCTCCATGCAATCGCTATTAAAAAAAAAAAAAAAAAATCATGCAATATGCTTCATATCCGTCAATAGTGCCATCTATAAGACACATGACTTGATTCAATTTCCTTAATTTACAGCCTCCATTATTGTTGGTTTTGAAAACAGTATTTTAAAAAATTTTAGCAGAAGCAAGAGATCATAAATAATAAAAATTTCTCAAATTTTCATTGTTACTTTATAGTTATATTAATTTAATATATACAAGAATAAATGGATAAGATTTTACTGTCGTCCGATTAGGTTAAATCCTTAAAAAAAAAAAAAAAAACTTTTGAATCTGCGAATGATCTTGTCTACAAGACCACGTTTTTCCATACCTATGAACGATCCTATCTTCAAGATCACGTTCTTTCACACCTTTCCTTAGTCATTCAATTGAACAAACATGTGGGCGTTTTTCTTATTGAAGGAATGATCACTAGCTCATAATTTTGGGTGTCTTTGTTTTTTCCTCAACACATGATAAACAAAGAGTGCAAAAGGGTGAACAATTCTCTCTAGGTTTTCTTGTACTCTAAAATTCAACTTTACCTTAGTATACAGTCCTGTTTATAGACAAGGTAAGTTACCCTAATATTCAATCTTCAATTTAGAATATTCCTAATATTAAAAGTTAAGATCAAATCAAAATTGGATACGAAATATATTATATTCTAAATATAATATAATTATATGTTATAAATAGATTGTCGCACAATTTGTGCGTTGAACTTTCCTTTATTCGAAGGAAAGTTGTTCCTTTTTTCCCTTTTTCTTTTTTTCTTTCTTTTTTTTTAAATTTTAAATTATAAAATACACAATATATCTATACATATAAATATATCACATATAAATATATATATATTATATATGAAATCCGGAAAGAGGATCCTTCTTTCCTCACACAAATATATATCCACATATATATATTATAAATATTTAATTTAAAATCAAATTTAAATATAAATATTATAATCTTTGAAAAAGGAAACTAGCACATATCAATCTGGATACTGGTGGGTCTCACCCACTAGTAATAGTTGCATGCACAATGAGTCCCAACCACTGTATTATCCAATTTTAATATTTAACTAATCTCTATTATTTAAATAACATAATTAATTATTTGGGTAACATATAAATATGACATAAAATAATAAAAATAGACACTTGCTTTTATATTTTATATCATATATTTAGTGAGCTAAAAATACAATCCATCAAATAGTTCAATTACTAACAAAGGCGGTGTGGGGAGTTATGGATTATAATTTTAAGCTCCAATAAATTTGATAACTAATCAAACTCTTGATTAATTTACCGACTTTATTAATTCCAAAGTTACTCCACAAAAATTTGGAACTGAACTCTTGAAATTACAGATATAAAATTACTTAAAGATAAAGTCATCCATTTGATATAACCATTACATATAGATTGATCTTCCACAAATAATTCATAATTAGAGTTAGACAAAATCTGTTAACCTCACTAATTACATATTTATCCTTGAATACCATTGATTCTCTTATAAATGATAAATTCATGAAGTTAATCACGAATTGAGTGCTTATACCATTCAAGCCCTGAATCAACACGCAAGAGAATTATTTATCTACTTCTTAAATAAGAAGAAATGGATTTCATCTTGTAATATTAATATTCGCGACTACTATCTCGATCGTATCCCCAAAATACAAGAAATAAGATTTGATATTCAAATTTGTACTGAGTAAATTAAAAGATATAATTCCATTAACATGAGTCTGCTAATAACTTGGAATTAAGATCATTCTATATGTGACTATCAGTTGACGTGATTAGAATCCGCTATTCTTAACAGAAATTAGTAGTGATTCATATCCCACTATGTCACTGTTCTACATAATCACATTATACATAGTGCACTCATTAAATGTCTTGTTATATTAATAGTTTGGATAAGACCATTCCATTCTTAATAGTAATGAGATGCGCTAGTAATATGCAATCAAAGATTCCTTATTTTAATTGGTTAATCAATTAAATAATTGATTATTTATTACGAACTACTTTAATTATTATTATTAAATATTATCCATTAGTATATAACTCTTATATACACCATCTAAGGTCATATAGATAATTATGAAATTTTAATGATATTGTAACGCTCCCACCTACATAGGTCCGTTACCGATATTCATAAAGCATTCAAAATACATGCACATAAATATAATAAAAATTCAACTTTAATTATTAAAAAATAAATAATATCGAAAACATCACGTGCTTTTGGGCATCAAATATCCCAACAATTATAACTCTCAAATATGAACATTTTTCCTTATGATTTTTCTTCCTTTGAAAGACATTAACCGTCATCTTAATTTATATATGTATACACATAACAGTACAGAATGCAAGTGGGTTAAATATCATTGCTCGTTTAAGTTTTTGTCCGTCCAAAACTTACGTAATGCATATTTTATGTTACCATGAGGTATAGCCCTATTGCATAATCACTTACAGCCTGTTTGGTTCACAAGATTAGCAAGGATAAGCACTAGACTGGGATATGAGTTTTTAATCCCATGTTTGGCACATCCTTTTTAAATCATTGGATTGGATAACTCGTATCCCGATCATTACCCCAATCCCCTTAGAAGGGGATTAATCAATCCTCTGCAAAAACATGGGAATGAAGAGTACAACGCTTCTCGTCTCTTAGTCAGACAGATCTCAGCAAGCACGTTCGTCACCTTCTCCAAATTGTCGCCGGGTTAGATGTCAACAAGCTTGTCTCCGACTCTCCGGCGAGTGGTCGCCGACGAAGTGGAGTACTAGGTGGTGTGCTTGATTAGGGTAGAGTTAGAGAGAAATGTCAGGTTCGACCAAAATGACTAGTGGCAAGGGTGATTTGTGAAGCGCGCGCCGGAGAGATTTGCCGTTGACGGAGTCCGGCACACGGTGAAAAAGTTCATCTCTTGCCGTGAGTTGCTGAGGTCGTGAAAGAGGAAAAAATGACTTCTTTTTCTTTTCTTCTTCACATATGTCAGTAAGTTTTGTAATAAATTATTAAATAATTGCTTTCTTTCTTTTTAATAAATCCAAAATAAAATTTAAATAACTTTCATTACTTAAAACCATTTTGGTTAGTATTAAAATAAAAATGCTGTTTTCTTAAACCAAAAAAATAAATATATTATTATTTAAAAACAAAAAAAAATGCTAAATTCAATCGTATACAATATTGTAGTGCCGAAAATAAGATATGATTAATTAAAAATCCAATCCTATCTTCTCCTATCTATTTCAATCCAATATTCTAATGTTATACTATTCAATGCTATCCTATCCTGCACACCAAACGAGCCCTAGAGTATAAGTCATTATAATCCAAAAGCACTTCAACATTATTTTGAGATAAATTATGTTCCCAAAAATTAAACAACTTATGCAAGAATTTTGGGGCTTCCTAGAGTAGAAGCCAAAAAAATTGGGGAAGGCTATTTCTACATAGCTCCCTTTAATTAGTATTTAAATACCAATTTACCATTGTTTAATCCTTGACAATTCCAATAAAATCCCTAGTCACCAAAAGACCAAACCCTAATCACCAAAAGAGTAAACCATTTCTCTTTTTCTTATTCGATCGTGTGGTCATCTCTTCTCCACCCATGCTTCCTCGCCGGCGACGAAGGCCTCCGCCTTCGATGTTGCTTGTGCCCCAAAATGACACTCTCTACCCCAAAATGACACTCTTTAGTCTTAGATTTTATGAAACGATTTTACACAGCTTTTAGAACTAATAATATTTTTAAAATTATAGTTTATCAAAAACTCACACTACTACAGAATGTGGATATCACGACGGTTTTTAACCGTCATGGTAACATTTTCACGATGGTTTTCTAACCGTCGTGGAATCCAAGGTTGTGGAATCTTTTCAGATTCCACGACGGTTTTTTAACCGTCGTGGAATGGGTAAAAATAGGGCCTAAATATGGACATTTAAGAACATACCACGACGGTTCTACGCAAAAAATTGTCGTGGTAAGGAAATCTTCCACGACGGTTTCCTTAAGAAACCGTCGTGGTTAGTTGGCCTACCATGACGGTTTTTCCAAAAAACCGTTGTGGTAGGTGACAAAAAAAAATTTGCGGATTCGTTTCATTTCCCCAAAAACATTTAAATCACAAAATTAATGCTTTTTTCCGGAAAATTTTCAAATCCGTGTCTTACCCAACCAATTGAATTCAATTTAAAACACAACCACAATGAACAATCACCGAAAATATAGGGGACAGATTTTGGTCATTTCGGACGGAATATTCCCAACTCAACAATCTACAAAATCAACATTTTGGATGAAACATTTTATCAACAATCACAATCAATAAAATCAACATTTTGGATGAAAAATTCCCAAATCCGTGCATTACCCAAGCAATATACATTACAACTTATCGGCTTGTCGAGCGTTGGTACGGTTGGAGTGCGGAGTGGGTACGGGCGGAGTGCGGCGAGAGAGAGAGGGAAAGCCGCGTGAATTCCTTGGTGGACCCGTCGGAGAATGGACAAGGCCGCGTGAGTGGTGGAGGAGGCCGTCGGAGAATGGAGCCAAGAGAAAAATTTGAGAGGTGAGATAGAGAAAGGAGGCGCAGTGAGATAGAGTGAGTTTTTGGAGATTTTTAGTAGGGAGGGAGCGGAGAGAGAGAAATAGAGGGAGGAAATTAGGCGGCTTTAGGTATAGAGTTAGAGTGTGTATTAGAGAGTGAAAAAGGCTCGGAATGTAATAGGGTGGGAAAGGGTATTTTTTTGGGTTTTAATACACACTCCAAAAAATTAAATTTAATTCAAAAATTTTCAAAATTCCCGCCTTAGTACCTACCACGACGGTTAGTTGGGAAAACCGTCGTGGTATGTGAACATACCACAACGGTTTTCCCCAAAAACCATCATGGTAGAGTCCAAAAATAAAAAAAAAAAATTTTGTGAAAAAAGACCATTCAACGACCGTTTTTAAAAAACCGTCGTGGAAAATGCAGCAAAAACATGGAGCGGAATAGAGTTTTCAAAAACCGTCGTGGAAGCCGAAGCTTCCATGATGGTTTTTTATAACCGTTGTGGAAGCATGGTCTTCCATGACGGTTTTTTATAATTGTTGTGGAAGCTTCGACTTCCACGGCGGCTTTCGGAAATTCTGTTCCGTTCCGTGTTTTTGTTGCATTTTTCACGATGATTTTTTAAAAAACGATCGTGGAAATTCCGTCGTGGAATCCACATTTTGTAGCAGTGTCAGTTGCTTTGCTTTATGCCACAATTTCTTTTCCCTAAATGCAACTGATAAAAAATTTTGTAAAATTTACAGCAATACCAATTTGGCCCCATTAGTGATTAGGTTCAAAGTCTTTTACATTAATAAGAATACGTGTGTACTGACTGCATTTGATCATTTTCTACAGCTAAATATATTTCTATGCCAGTGATTAGATGTATGTATTTATGTTATAAAACAAATATATATATATATATATATATATAAGTAGCCCGTATGGATCGATGTATGTATTTATGCACGCACGACTATCAAATAAGTTTATTGCTAACTAAAATGAACACTGACAGTCCAATAAGATATTTTAAGACCATCTCTAATATATTTTCTATATGTCTATTATATTTGTTACAAAAGAGTATGCTCTAATGGGCAATACTTTTTTTTATTATTTTTTTTAATTTTTGTCATCATGAATTCATAAAAGTGAAATTTTAGTATTTAAATAATTTAAAATAAAAGTTATAATGATAACATTAAAAAGTGAAGAGATTAATCGATTATCAAATTTTAAAATGGGTTATTTATATAGATTTCTAAATTGAAGGAGTTGAAATATGTCTATTTTTCTTTTTATTTACATGAACGTCTAAAAGGGTAATTCTAAGACAATATTATTTTTCATAAAGAACAGAAAATTAACAAATAAAGAAATCACAAAAAAGGAAAAAAAAAAAAAAAAAAAAGGAATCTAAGACCCAAGGAAAGCTAAAGTTGATTTAATCAAATTGCTAAATGAAATAGTATAAAAGAAACATTTGAAAAAAAAATTACGAATTATTAAAAATAAGGTGCAATATTCATAATGAACCAAGGAAATGTTTTCCCAAAATCGGATTTTACATTAATAAGAACAAACTAAATAAAGAAAAAGAAACATCTAAAAAAATATCTTATAAATGAATCAATTTTTATCATGAAGATAGGTCTAATTTTATGTCTACTAATTTATATAAATAATAGTGTTTTTGCATAAAGAATTTGATACCAATTAATTGTGTTATTCTTCAATTTGTTTGGTGGAGACATCAATGACAATCATATGATTTGTAGTGGATTACTTAAATAAATAATTTCTCTTTTCATAAAGAATTAATTAGTTTTTTTATATGAAAAGTGTGAGTATTTTAATTTCATCAATTTTATCATAAATATTTTGTGTTGTGTTTATTAATTGGTCTGAACCATAATCTTAATCATCAATATTTTAAATTTATTATAATTACATTGATGTTGATAACTAATTTTGGTTCATTAAAAGTAATTTAAAAGTAATTCACATATATGAACAAAAATATTCATCATTAATGTCAAAAAAGAAAAAAGAAAAATTAAAGAATCTATATAAAAATATAATATAGTAAAAGGATAAAATAAGTATTATAGATATTTATTTCATAAAAAATAGACACACATAATATTGTTCAAAAATTGACATATTTTAAAATGGGGTTCTAAAAATGTACTTTTTGTGTAATTATTTCATTTTTTAAAATTTGATATTAACTATAACTCGGGGTAAATCTGCAACAAAGTTATGTCAAATTTGACATTAAAGATAGCACTCCATTTAAGAGTATTTTCTCATCTTAATCTCAAAATTTACCATTGACAATGATAACATTACAGATAATAACATAAGTAAAAGCTAATATTTTTTTTAACTTGTGTAGGAATAAATGATACAGTTAATTCAAGAATATGTTAACCACAAACGATCATCGCGCAAAATCATAAGGCATCTCAATATCTCACGTTATTACTTTGTTGACGATTAAACAGAAGTTTTGTAGCTTCACGCAAGGCAATAGAAATAACAAAAGCGGAAAACGACTATTATGAAGCTTGCGTAGAAGTATATATATCTATATATCCAAAGAGATAAAACAATAAGATATATATATATATATATATTTATGTTAGTAACAATTGGAAGCGGACCCTTTTTTGAAGATCTTTTTGCCCCTTGTTCAAACCTTGAATAAACTGTTTATGATAGAGGGTTTTGATATTTATTTACTAAAAAAAAAAATGAAAACATTCTCCAATTTTAAATCTAGAAACTTGACAATGACAACATCCTGACAGTGACAACAAGAACATAGCAGCTACATAGAAGATGAAACTTGTGCATGGAGAGCACATATGCAGTTTGCTTAACAATAAAGGTTATAATAGCTTAAAACAAAAGGCAGTTTATCTTTCGTTATTTAAATTTTTTTGATGGGGGGACAAAAAGGGGTTTTAACGTAAAGCAAATGGAATTTATCCGATTATGAAAGCATTTAAGCAAACAAAGAGATACTAAGGAGCATGTACAAAAAGATTATTAATATTCATTAACATTGATAAAAGCATAATAACATAATTAATTGATATGAAAACTTGGGATGGCAGCAATGAAAGGAATAAGTTCTATAAAGTAATCATAACGGACCAAAATTATGGTGTTATTAATTAGTTATAGAACAGATTACATGAATTCCTATATGTGTGACTTGAATTATGAACTATACTTATTATGTCCGAAACTATAGCATTTGGGTCAAAATGTCCCCCCATTTATTTCTATTAACATTTCTATCAACATTTTATCAAAATGCCTTTTGATTTTCATATTTGTGTCAAAAAACCCCAATGTGCAATATTTATGTCAAGATGCCTCACGTGTGTTAAGATATGTATACTTTTCAAGCGTCTATTCAACAACAAGATATGTGCTAAGATATTTTATATCAAGTGGCATATTGGGCATTTTGACCCATATATTATAGATTGTAAGGTATTTTAAAACAAATATAAAGACCAAGGAACATATTTAACAAAATAGTGACAAAAAAATTAACGGATACGAACGGAGATATTAATGATTCAGGAGGTATGTTGATTTGAATGACACAATTCAGGGGGGAATTGATAAAATTTTCCTTATTTATACAACTGTTGGAGATATTCTAATTACGTTCATACTTTCATGACATTAATTATTAGAAACATAAAAACCCGAAATAAATAGATCATTATTATCCATAATAGTAAAATTATTTCTTTTATTGTTGAAACTTGAAATAAATTAACTATTATTGTTTCCGACGAATTATTTTCCGGAGAAGAACCAAAATAGCTTAATTTATAAAGTTTAAATAGCATAATTTTAAAGTAACAGAAATAAACATCATATCTATAATTATCATAACAAAACACTATAAATTTACATCTACTTATTTTTTTCCAAAAGTCCAAACGGCCCCTCCCCTTTCTCTCCTTTCCCTCCCCGCTTTATCTCCAAATATGAGATCACTTGAATAATATAAACTACTATAAATTGATAATACGTCTAGGTTTATTCCACAAAATCTAGGATGAGAACGATAGAAGATCTAGCCTAAAATCGGAATTGGTTTGTAGAAATCTTGAAATTCAAATTCTCTGAATTCCCACTGTGCTCGTGCTGATAGAGCCTTATCCTCAATGTGCAGACGAAGCCTCATCTCCACATTATACAGATAGAGTCTTATATATATCCAGATTGTTCGGACAGTACAGGATTTTCTGCACTCAGAAATTCAAAATTGTGGAAGAACTTTATCTGTTAGAAATTTGAACAATATATGAATGTGATCTGTTTTCCTTGAAATTATTCGATTTTTGTAGCACATATCTCCAGCAGTCAGATTCGAACTTAATTAGAAGATAAATACGAATTGCAACAAAGCTTGCGATAAATCAAGTATTTTGATTAATTAATTAATACAAAAAAATCCAACAAATTATATAAAATGTTTCGTTTCAAGTAACTTGATTATTTGGACAGATAAAATGCAGGAAGTACTAGTGTAGAGCACTTTTGTTTATGTTTTGCCATTTCCCAAAGCCAAGCCGAGGGTCCTGGTGGAACCCTTTGGTCTTGGAGTTGCTTTGCTGGCGAGGTTGTTTTGGGTTGTGGCCAGATTTGGTTAATCATGACAAAGGCCAACCAGATGGTTTGGGTGCACAGGTTGTCGTGCCACTTCTGAGGTTAGGACCTTTTTGCAACTTTGTCTACTCCTTGCTGTCTACAATTTTTTTTTTTTTTTTTTTTTTTTTTTAAGACTTCGACCTTGTCACTCTAGATCAAATCGATGACCAACTTATATAACACATTATTCTATACGTTTTTTTTTTATTCTTTTCTCTCGATGAAAAAGAGAGATTAGTAGTGTCCTCACATTTCTAGACCAGATAGAGAACATCCTATTATAGTAAAATGGAAGAGAAACCTAGTCCATGTTTTCATTGCCTAACATTTAAGGTGAGCAACGTCACAAAGACCTTGTCCAGGCCTGATCAAGAGGCATAAATATCAAAATTTCACAACTGCCAATGAATTCAGGGAGTCCTGATAGGTCATTTTCTTTTTGTTATATCATCACCGTTGATTCTATATTGTTCTTTATGATTGATACTAGAGGGTTCAACTTTTCTAGATAAATATAAGAAGACTCACTCTCACCTTGAATTATTTGTGTACGATTGCTAGGCTCATCATAAATTAAATAGAAAAACTGAAAAACTTAAATCAATAGAATTTCAAATAGATTTTTTTTTCAAAAGTATTTCACGGTAAAAAAAAAAAATAATGGATATCAATTTTCAATCGTTATATCTATATTAGTTTCTCTTAATTCGACATTATTTTGAATTTATATTAGAAACATATGTTACTATAAGTTATTATACCTAGGAGCAGAGTCAGAAATATATTTTAGTGGGGAAGTATATCAAATTTTTTTTAAGGATAAAATAAATCTTAGTGGGATTATGTGAGAATTTTTAATTTTAGTGAAGGTAAAGTAGTAAATTGTAAACATAGAATTAATTTTAGTAGGGATTATGTGAAAATTATTTGTTTTCAATAGGGGCAGAGTGAGGATTATATGAGAAATTTATTTTAATAGAGGTAAATTGTAAAATTACAAAATTTTTGAGGTAAATTTAAAAGAACAAAAAATTTCAACAGGAGTGGTACCCCCTCGCCCTCCCTCGCCCTGGTCATGATTTATATCATATCCCTTATTTATATATATATATTTGAATTAAGATAAGTTATTCAAATTCTGTATCTTTTAGTAAAATCAAATATGATATTATCTCTATATTATGTTCGTCACTGTCTTTTTTTTTTTTTTTTTTTTTGAAATTTAGAAATAGAAAATTGCAACTTATGGTTGGTTTATTTCTTTATTTATTTTATTTTTTTGGTGATATTTCAGAAAGGTATGATTGAGGGTCGGCAGAAGAAATGAGGTGTGCTCACTCATGGTGACAGGTAAGGTCCAACCAACATTGCCAATAATCATTTCCCACTGGAATTCTATTTATCATATAAATCCAACTAATCAACATTCTTTATGACCCATTTACGATCTTACAATATTTAGCACTAGAAAAGTATAGCAAAAGTTTATTTTGTGGACTATTCCAAATCCTCTAGTGATATCTGTAGTTTTAAACAAATGTTATTAGAATCCAGCTGGAATTAATAGAATTCATAAACTAGAATTTAGCTGCTTTTCAAGTTAGGTTCCTATATATTTCAGCAGGAAATAAATAAATAAATAAAAGAGTTAGGTTCCTTGTAGACCTAAGATAGTATGTACAAAATTAAAGTCAATCTAAACATAACCTTTTCAGTAGTTCAACTTGAATATGCAAATTGCTTAGAGAAAACGCCAATAGGATTAAAAATTTGAAGATGAATAATTATTTAAATTAGTATTGGTGAAACACCGGAAAGGATACTTAATAAGGCGAACAAAAAAGGGGGGGGGGGGGGGGGGAAGAAAAAGAAAAGCTATATATTCCTTAATCATGCTGGTGATTTGTACTGCTTTATGCGTTCTTGTAAAAATAAATAAAACCAACTTGTAATATGATACAAGGAAAAATGAGTTTAAATCAAGACAAATAACTAAACGGCTTTTATTTTTTTAAGGGGAGATTCCAATGGAACGAGTAAGGATTATTAGAATCTGAAATCAAGTTTATTACTCTTTGCAACCTATTAATGAGGGAACTTTTATTTTAATTAATTAATTAACTTATTTATTTATTTATTTATTTGTATACACAAACAAGCACATGCACACGCACTTACACAGGATAGATCGACCATAAGGATCCTCAAAAGGAGGACCAAGTACTAACCTAGCGGGATCCATTTATATTTTACTTTATTATTATTATTATTTTTTTTGGAAGAATCTTACTTATTATTTATTGATGTGATTCGTGCACCCACAAAACTAGAAACATTAATGAATTAGCTTTAATGGACGTGGCTTGGAGTAAAAATATGCTCTACTTGTAAAGATTAGAGAGGAGAAGAAAATTTTGGGATGTCTATCTGATGGATTGGGTCTATCTTTTGAATTTGTTGGTTCTAATGCTATATAGAAGGGAGAAATAGCATAATAGTATTTTTAAAGAAAATAATAGTAAATTATAGCTTAAAATTCCAATCATAGTAATAAATATCGTAATTAAATTAATGATCACAAAATAGCAAGCAAAAAAAAAAAAAAAAAAACCATCCTCCTTCCCCTCTTCCTTTCACTCTATATCACTCTTCCTCTCTCTTTATCTTTAATGTGAAACTATACACATAAATTTGTTAGTAAAATTAACCGCAAAGCATTATTTTTTAAAAAATTCAAAGAATATCCCTAAAAAAAATTCAAAGAATATATGCTATAATTTATCATCTTTTAAAAAACATGTTATAAACTTCAAGAGTACTTATAAAATATGTTATTTGCTATAATTCTCCTATATAGAATTGGAGACAACTAAGGGATTAGGCTTTCATATTAACCGTCGATCGGTTAAATGGAGTGACACAACATTTTTATATTCATAATTGTTGTTGTATTTTTACAATTTGAGACTCGGTTTCTTTTTACCCTTAACACTATTAGCACTAAAAGAAAATATGAAATAATGATGGCTATTATACGACAGTTTTTAAAATATCATCATGAGATGTAATAAGAAAAAATACGATATAGAGAATTTTTCTGAATACTGTCATTTGACTGTTTTAAATGTTCATCTTGTAAGATTTGAAACATTGTGTGAATTATAATAATCGTAACTCACATTAATATCAGGTACTAAATCATATTATCAACAACTTTAGTAATGTAAAATACAATTTTTCTAATTAAAAATTTCATTCGCGCCGCTAAATTCATAGAAAAATACTATTTTATACTCCCACTCAATAAGTAGTGAAACTAATAATTATGTCCCCTATCTAAATAAAAATAATCTTTGATCATTTTTTTATTATTTATTATTTATTTTTAATATCACCTCACTTAACACAATATTTTGGCTCTACCATTGCATGGTAGGCAGAGAATGTATATTCCTCGTTTCTCTTAACGCTATACCATGATTTTTGAAGGAGAATGTGTGACATGATTTTGAAGGTTTGGTAGACAGACATAGCAAATGCTCTTTTAGTTATAGTGATCTCTTTAGCCAAAAGAATAAAAGAAAAAAAAAAAGAAAAGAAAAAGAAAGCATTATATGAACTTTCAGATGCTTAAGCTGTTACAATAAATAGAAACAAGCGGAAAGGAGAAAACGAGAAGGAGAAGTATGAGGAAAAAGGAAGAAGGAAGAAACAAGCAAAAATAAAAGGTTTCTGAATAAGTAATACTCTGTTTAGACTAAAAAGACGACCTATAAAAAGTTTGTTTATCTAATTTTTAAACTGCTAATACAGATATGTTTATTCTAATCTAATCTAATTTCGCATATGATCTGCATCTTTTGTTCCTCGTCACCTTGAGGGATTTCAAATAAGGGTTGAGCCTTTCTTTTCCACTCTCCCTAACTCAAATCCAAGCGTGTGCTCTTTCCTTGCCATTTGTGTTGCTGTCATTCGCCATTTTGTCACTCGGTACTTCAGGATTTAGGATCGTTGGCTCTTTTTCGTCTTCTGTGTTTCCTGCATTTGATTCATTTTCAAATGGTAAATTTTCCTTCACAAGTCACAAGCTTCGGCCGATATCCTTGCTGCAATTTCCAAAACTATGTCAACCGCTTCCCTTGTCGTCAGGTGAAATGCTAATACACATAAAAATTTAGTGCGGCTTGGAGGATGGGAAATTTGATTAAAAGTGTCTGAAAATAAATTTAATGTGAAAAATATAGCTCGGTCGAAAAACACTGTTACATGTATAATTGCCATGACATACCAACAGTAACCTAAGAGAAAAACTTGTACAGTTAATTACCTGCCATTCGTTACTAAAGTAACTCCGATGATAACCTTGAACCGTGCATAACATTTATCTAATAATTGATTTTCACAAATACAACAATTGGAATCTACATTTTTTTGGGTCCTTGTACCTGTAAATTGCGTATTACAGAAACAATGGTGACCAATCACTAACTAAAGACTGCAGGGTTTCTCAAAAAAAATATATATATATATATATATATTTATATTTACATATATACTGCGGTTACCCCTTTTTATTGTAAATATAAGATCTTGCAAAATACATATATAAAAGCAATGCTATTGAACTTAGTGTAGTGAGCAACCAATAGTAGGAGTCAAGATGAGCCCGGTTTAGATTATTTGAAAACCAGCTATCTCTGCCTTCCCGACCGGTTATATCCTCAATGATGGAGATCAAAAAGCTGCTTAGGAAACTTCCCACGCCGAAAATACTGAGATAGAGGGAGAGCCCGACACTCCTTAATTCTGTTGGAACCTGATCGTAGAAGAACTCTTGCAGACCAACCATGGTGAAAACATCGGATATTCCAGATAAGAGATACTGAGGTACCAACCACCACACGCTCATTGGGACGGTCACACCCGGTTTATCAATAAGGTCATATTCTCGAGCAGTTTGGAGCCTTTTTATCTCGACTAGAGCTGCAAATACCATGGAGAGAACAGATAAAAACATCCCAGTTCCTATTCTCTGTAGCATTGTTATGCCAGACGGTTTACTGGTGAACACTCTTGCAACTGGAACAATAACACGGTCATATATTGGAACAAAAACAAAAATTGTAAGCGAAACGATGGATTGGAGGGAAGCAGGTGGTATGTCAAAGCCTGGCATAATTGTTCTCTCCATAGTAGCGCCTTGTTTGGTAAAGAAGGTTGGGCACTGTGCAAAAACAATGCCATACACCAAGCATGTTACCCAAATTGGAACAAGTCGAAGTAAAGCCTTTGCTTCTTCAACTTCATCCATGCTGAAAACTGTCCCATCTTCATTCAACCCATCTTGCGCAAGCAAGGCTTTGTTGAGGAACCTGCAAGATTACGTAATCAAAATCTCATGAGAGAGGCATTGATTAAGCTAAATAGTTTTATGACCTAAAAGAAAAACTATATTCATCAAACTTGCCATTGCATAATAATGGCGAGGATTATTCAGGAATTTAGAGCATAAGGCTTACTACTAAATAAACTAAGTGATACCAGAGTCTGGCACAATAAATTATCTGTTTAGAAATTGAAATTAGCAGGATATTCTACTATCCTAAATGTGAAACAATTGCAAGAAAAACAAGTAGCTCAAATAGCATGTGTAAGAAAAATCCATAAAATATAATAACTTTAGGCACATTGTTTCTGTATAGTTTTTAAGAATAGCATGTTAACAAACAGCATAAAGAAACATGTATTGGGCTTTAACATTACGAAAGTGTACACAACCTCAGTTTCCAATTTCTCTAAGCAGAAAGGATAATCACTTACTTGAATTGGTCATAGTTTTCATGAGGCAGTATTCCACGGGATTCTTCTTTGGTAGCTATTGCTGATGAGCTGGTGTTCCGGTTCTTAAATGCTGCGATAAACACCCCACCGATACGTACAAATGCGTTTTTATCATCCTGCTTAATGCCATACCTATATGTTCTAGTTCCAAACAAGAAAATGACCAGACCAAGAATCATTGTGATACAAGGGATTCCAAAGCCCAGAGCCCAACTGATGTTGTCTTGTATATAGCTTAAAATTGTTATAGTTACCAAGGAACCGAAACATATACCAAAATACCACCAATTAAAGAATGAGCTTCTGGCTTTGCACTCCTCTGGATCTTGTCCGTCAAACTGATCAGCACCGAAAGCCTGAACACACGGCTTGTGACCGCTCTGTGCAATTGCTACTAGATACAGAGAGAAGAAGAATAGTATCACTTGGATTTTGGAAGGAGTACATGACATGATTTGGCTGGTCTGGCAGTCGGAAGAAGCATCAAGAGAAGGCAATATGGCAGACAGAGACAACAAAGCCAATCCCTGCAATTCATTTCGATTAAGAATGGCATTATTGACATTTTTATATGTTTTAACTTATTCCAAGTTTTCTTTCAAATTTTGATCCGTTTTGAAGCTTTTTTATGACCATTTTTCCCCTGGTTTGAGTGCGTAAATCCCACTTTGCCCATTTTGACCTAATTATTTGGAGGGGAAAGCTAACTAATTGTCAAAAACATGGCTAATTAACATGCATAAAAATGGTAAAATGACTTTTGTGTAGAGTTATCATTTAGCTTTTAAATAAAAGTCACCACTAGTAGTGATGACATAACTGTTGTGGATGCCTTTCGTAGATCTCCCCTCACTCATAGCACCAGAGTTCGAATTCACATGTCCTCACTTTAAGGTCCAGCCTTAAAAGTGGCATTCCTACGAACAGGGACGAAGGGAAAGGAGGCCTATAGCACCCCTCAACTTTTGTTTTCTAAACAATAACCTATAATTTTAACTCAATTTTCACAGTAACCCCCAGAAATAAAGACTTGCTCATAATAACCCTCTTATTCTCCATGATATAGTTATCAGCGCCCTAAGAAAAAGTTTTGGCTTCGTCACTGCCTACGAACTATGCGGTTGTGGGGAACTGGGTAACTCTGGACTAAGCCCGATGAAATAATGAGTCTAGTCTTAGTATTGCTGCACCAATGGTTCCATTTGGTCGGATCGGGAGCGTGAGTATACCACCGATATCTTGTTTCAAATGTCATTCGATACTCTAATTAATTCTTCTATACTCAGGCTTTCTGATTGTTTCCAACAATCAAAAGTTTCTCCGAAATAAAAACAGGATTTCTGAGAAGCAAAATATGTATAAATCTCACAGTTAAAGTTCCATTAGATTATTTCAGGAGAAATTACCAGAATGTAGAGGAGGTTAGCGAGAATGATAGTACGGTAGCGGCCAAGAAAAGAGTCGGCGACGAACGCCCCCAAAACCGGCAGCAACGACGCCGCTCCGCCCCATGCATTGACGTTGGCCGCCGCAGCCGCCGTCGACTGTCCGAGCGGCCCGGTCAAGTAGCTTATCAGGTTCGCTTCAATCCCATAATACGCGAATCTCTCGGCAATCTCCACACCTATAGAGTTATAAAATTCAATCCCAAATTCAAAATTAAAAAAGAAAAAAAGAAAAAAGAGGATGGACATAAATAAATAGATCAATGTTGCTGGGGGAGTGTTGTGTTTCGTTTACCGATGATGAAACCGGCGGATCTCCAACCTCCGGATTTGGATCGGAGGACGGGTCGGCCTTCGTGGTCAACGACGCCGTCGACGGTGTCGTCGAGAAGTGGGGTTCGGTCGTCGGCCATTAAGTATTAGCTTCACGTGAGATGATACGACTGAATGTTGACTTAACGTGATAAGAATCTTTTGTTTGTGGAGGTAAATCATCTACAAAAGGACTGGTTCTTTTGTTGGCTTATTATGAAAAAAAAAAAAAAAAATATATATATATATATATATATATTGATTTGGACGAATATTCATTACATGTAATGTATGTAATCAAATCAAAAAGGGTTTTTTTAGTAATTTAATAATAATTTATTTAACAAAAATGATTTAAAAATCATTAAAAAACTAAATTCATCTATCTTATTTCTCTCTTCATTTCTGCCCTCAGATTTCAGTGGCAAAAACCCAAACCCAAAAAATGGACCTTGGTGAGGTTTGGGCCGGGGAGGCGGCTTCTTGCTCTTTTTTTCTCCCTTGGGCACGAGGGCTTCAATTTAGTGACAGTGGGAGAGGGGGTGGCACTTGTGTTCGTTGGCGGTGGTGGTGGTAGGGGGATGCGCTTGTGTTCGGTGGGAACGGTTGGGGGGTGGGGTGATTAGGTTTTAAGTTTAGGAGGGGGAAGGGGGGGCTTGGGCTCGACAAAGGTGAAGGAGGGGGTTCGGGTTAGGTTTTGAGTTCTGTTGGGGGGGCAGGGGGCTGAGGTTGGGTTTTGAGTTTGATGGGTGAATGTTGGGGCTAAGCTCGACGATGACAAATGAGGGGGGATGGTAGCTCGGGCTCGGCAATGGCAAAGGAGGGATTCTCGAGCTAGGTTTTGAGTTTTGTGGGAAGAGGGGCTAAGCTTAGCGACGGTGAAGGAGGGGGGCCTCGGGATCAGTGACGACGATTAAGGGGGTCATGAGCTCGGTTGAGTTTGGTTGGGGGGGGGGGGCTAAGCTTAGCAACAACGAAGGAGGGCGGGGTGAGCTCGTCAACGAAGAAGGAAGGAGGAGCGCTGGGTTCTAGGTTTATGTAATAATTTTCTAGTTTTGTTTTTTTTTTTTTTTTTAAATAAATTTTCTGGTTTTGTTGTCTTGTGGTTTGAGGGGGCAAAAAAAAATAAAGATAAAATGAGCGAAAAGGTAAATGAGTAAGAAAATAGAAAATTAAGTAGTATTTTGGTCTTTTTACTACAAAAATTATGATTTATACAAGATTCCGTTTGAAATTTAATGATTTTGGATGAAAATGAGTATAATGATTAATATGTTAAGAGTTTAGGATCATCTTGGCTAAAAAAATAAAATAAAATAGGAACGAAACCATCATCTTTTAAAAAATTTAGGGACTATTTGAGCCAGTTACTTATAAGAAAATTTTATCTTTTTAATTGATAAAATTTAATAGAGTATAATGTATATTTTCAGATAGTATTAAACATAAAACTGAAATACAAATATAAACATTATAACTTACCTTCTGAAACTTTTATTCGAAAAAATCATAAATCTCTAAAATGTTATGTAAATTAACATATGTTTACATATCACGCTATTTTAATTGTGTCTGAATATAATAATTTTAAAAAGAAACACTAGTATTAAAAGTTGACTTAGACGATAAAAAATACATGATGGTTTTTGTAAAACCATCGTCTTAAATAGGATTACACGACGGTTTGACAAAACCATCGTGTAAACTCAAACCGTTGTGTAATCCGCCGAATTACACGATGGCGGATTACACAACGGTTTGACAAGAACAATCGAGTAATCCTCCTAATTACATGACAGTTAGGATCAACCATTGTGTAATCTGGCAGATTACATGACAGTTAACAAGAACCGTCGTGTAATTCTCAGTTTTTACAGTCCCTACCAGTCCTTTTTTTATCTTACAAAACTGTTCCGCAACCGCGAAAAACATTATAGAGACCTGTGAAACTAGATCCTTCGCTGCCACCGTCCACCAAACCAATACTCTCTTATAGTCATTATTCGTAAGTAGTCATTATTACTTACTCTTTTGAGTTATTTAATTTGTATTGATGAATTGTAGATATTTTAGATATCTAAAACGGTACATTCTCATTTTTTTTAAAGTATGATTTGCTAAATTGTTTCAAAAACTTAATATGTGTTATTTTAATTGCAAAAACTTGATTATTGAATCAATTGTATGATCTTTAATTTGAATTTAGGCTGGATTCTTGCAAATGGGTGTAGGCTAATAGATTGACTAGAAAATATCGAGATGGTGTTTAAGAATTTTTGTCTCTTGCTAAAACTTACATGAAAAATGATAAAATTCGATGTCCTTGTGTGAATTGTGAAAATCATAAATCTCATTCAGTTGATGAAGTTAGAAGACATTTGCTTGCCTGTGGGATTATTTGTTTGTACCAAATATGGTATTTACACGGTGAAATTTGTTTGAATCCAACATCGAAGAACAAAGGAAAAGAACTTATTGTTGAGGAAGATGTAGAAGATAATTTGTTTGATATGGTTAATGATTTGGAAGCACAGTTTGTGCATCGTCCTGAGTTATTTGGTGCAATGATGAATAACGTCGAGATGCCCTTTGTATGACGGGTGCACTAAATATACAAAATTGTCTGCATTTGTCAAATTATGGAACATGAAGGCATCGGAGGGTGGACAAATTCTAGTTTCACAACTCTTTCAGAATTTCTAAGAGAAATTCTACCGGTTGATAATAAAATACCGGCTAGTATGTACGAAGCTAAGAAGACGTTGAGCACTTTGCGAATGGAATATGAAAAAATTTTTACATGTCCAAATGATTACGTACTTTACCAAAATGGGTATGAGGATTTGGATAAATGCCTGGTTTGTAAGGAGTCAAGATGGAAGAAGGGCAAGAGGCCAACGAATTGTAGCAAATAAGTGCCAGCAAAGGTGTTATGGTACATTACTCCAGCGCCACATCTGTAGCATTTATTCCGTAATGCCGATCATGCCAAGAATTTGACTTGGCACTAGGATAAACGTATTGAAGACGGCATGCTTAGACATCTAGCTGATGCACCACAATGGAAGATCTTTAATGCCAATCATCCTGAATTTAGTGCGGAACTACGGAATCTACGTCTTGGTTTGTCAGTGGATGGAATGAACCCATATGGTAATATGAGTAGTAGGCATAGTACTGAGCCTGTTATACTTGTCAACTACAATTTCCATCCGAAGTTGAGCATGAAATGGAAGTTCTTGATATTGACTTTATTGATCTCTAGTCCTCAACAACTAGGGAATGACATTGATGTGTATTTCGCACTGCTAATCTATGATCTAAAGAGCTTATGGGAAAAGGGGATCGAAGTTAGAGATACTTACCATCAAAAAACATTCACACTCTGTGCAATATTGATGTGGACAATTAATGACTTTTCCACTTATAGAAACCTATCTGGTTATTCAGTAAAGAGTTCTATTAGTTGTCCCGTTTATATGAAAGAAACATCTTCCATCCGGTTAAAGAATGGTAAGAAAACCGTTTACCTTGATTATAGGAGATTGTTACCAAAAATCATCGATACCACAAACAAAAAAAGGCTTTCAATGGTAATACCGAAGAAAGAATCCCTCCTCGGGTTTTGATGGGTGAAGATGTTTTTGAGATAGTTAAAGATTTGAAAGTAGTGCTCGGGAAAAGAAAACAGAGTAACAAGAATCCGGTGGTTGATGGACCTTCGAAAAAGAGGTCAATCTTCTACGAACTTCCATATTGGAGGTCACTTTTCATTCGTCATTGTTTGAATGTGATGCATATTGAGAAAACGTTTATGAATCAATAGTGTAGTGGGCATATTGCTTGACATTCCTAATGAGAACAAAAATGATCAAAAGGCACAGTTGGATCTTAAGGATTTAAAGATTAGACTTAACTTGCTCCCTGCGAAAAGAGAGAATGCCACTTACTTACCTTTGGTAAAGTATACATTATCAAGATAAGAAAAAAGAACGCTTTGTGAGTGGCTCCATTATGTAAAAGTGCCCAACAGGTATTCTTCCCACTTCAAAAGGTTGGTATCTATGAAGGATTTGAGGCTGATTGGAATAAAAACACATAATTGTCATATCTTGATATAACAATTATTACCGCTTGCCTTGCGAGGCGTTTTAACGAAGGATGTGAAATTCACAATTTCCAAGTTATGCTCATTAATTCGATATGCTCTAAAGTAATTGATCCATTTACATTATTTTCACTACAATTAGAGTTGGTTAATATATTGTGCTTGGTTGAGAAGTATTTTCCACCATCCTTTTTTAACATAATGATTCATCTAACGGTGCACTTAATACGGGAAGTTAAGTTGTGTGTACCGGTATACTTTAGATGGATGTATCCTTTTGGAAGGTACATGAAGATTTTGAAAGATTATATCAAGAACCGAAATAGGACGAAAGGATGTATAGTAGAAAGCTATATAGGGAAGGAGTCGATCGAATTTTGCTCGGAGTATTTGTCCAACACAGAAGCAATTGGGCTGTCAAAGACTACAAACATTGACTCAAAAGGACTATCTATTGCATTCCTTCATCGGTAAATAAAGGTGAATGGGAGCAATATTGTCTCTATACTTTACATAATAGGATTGAAGTGGAGCCCTTAATTGAGGTTCACCTATAGGAATTAAGAGATGCAAATCCAAGAAGAGGAAGAAATGAAAAGTGGTTGCAAGATAAACACAATCAGACTTTTCATCTCTGGATGACATATCTTTTAGAAGGACGGCTTTTCGCAAGACTTAATGAACCTCGCTTGAGTACCATCGATGATAGTTACACGGTATACATCATACTTCGTCAATAGTTATACATTCTACACTCACGAAAGAGATAAAAAGCATCCATTTCAAAATAGTGGTGTTAGTATTTGTGCTAAGGCCATGCATATTTTATCTACAAAGGACAAGAATCTAGTTTATGGAACCATAAACTACTTCAATTTTATTAAAGACATTTGGGAACTTGATTACTATGAATTTCAATTAGCACTCTTTAAGTGTAAGTAGGCCGACAATAATTATGTCAGGATTAACAGTGATGGCATCACAGTGGTGGACTTAGACTATTGGGATACAAAAATGTTCCATTCATTATGGCATTACAAGCAATTCAAGTATTTTATACAACAGATCCCAACAATTTAGAGTTGTCCTTAATTGTGCTGATGAAGCAAAAAATTATCCGTGATGGTTAAGAAGATGAGGAAGATTGCTCCGACATTCCATTATTCATAAAGGAATTGCCACTGGTTGAAGAGATTGATGAATTCGATGATGATGTTTCTCACTTGCTTCAACCGGATATTAAATGGACACATGTTGAGGAAGCAAAGAAAAAAAAGAGTAAAACTTGAACATTTTGTCATTTAATTTGTATATCATTACTATTTTATTTTAATTCAAGATGTATTAGATTTGTTTTATTATGTTACTTGATCTATATTGAACCTTAATGTTGAACAAGGATCAATATTATATCCGTTTGGATGACTTTTTAAATAACAATGGGTATTAGGCCGTGGGATGACAGGAGAAAAAAAAACTGAGCTGAAAAAAGTGTACTAGGTTTACATGACGGTTTTTGGACAAAATCGTCGTGTAAAACTAGGGTTACACGATGGTTTTCTGGAGAAAACCGTCATGTAAACTTAGGGATTACACGACGGTTTTGACAACCGTCATGTAATTCGCCGGATTACAAAACGGTTTTGGCTAAACCATTGTGTAATCCTCCAAAAATTTTAAAAATTTTAAATTTTCATGCTTTGAAATTCACGCATAAACCCTTAACTTAAATATACTTACCTTCTCATTTATCATCATTTTCATCTTCTACCCTCTAGACAACTCAAACTTTTCTCCGACCCACCTCCTTCGCCCACCCGCTGACTGCGCTGTTGCCTTCCCCTTTCTCTAAATCTTCGATGACACTGCCGCCACCGTTTCCTACCACTCTCTCCTTTTTGTTCCTAAACTGCTGCCATAACCTCTCTCCTTTTTCCACCGCCACTGTTGCCACCACTACTCTCTCCCGGTGTTCCTATCAAGGCCGTGACTATTTTTCTTTAAAGAAA
This sequence comes from Ficus microcarpa, assembly GCA_025413485.1. Taxonomy (NCBI): domain Eukaryota; kingdom Viridiplantae; phylum Streptophyta; class Magnoliopsida; order Rosales; family Moraceae; genus Ficus; species Ficus microcarpa. Next base: position 48,466,748 of record CM046377.1, on the reverse strand, counting down.
AGCAATGTGACTTCCATATTACTTAATTCTTGTTTTCTAACAAAAGTACGAATGCACAATACTTTAATAACTTGCTCATGGTGTAATTTGTAGTGTTGTTTGAATTTTTTTTTTATTTTTTATTGTTGCTCTTTGGAGATGAATGTTTTGTGCATGGTTTTGACACTTTACACATAATTTTCTAACAAAAGTACGAATACACAATGCTTTAATAACTTGCTCATGGTGTAATTTGTAGTGTTGTTTGAATTTTTTTAATTTTTTATTGTTGCTCTTTGGAGATGAATGTTTTGTGCACGGTTTTGACATTTTACACACAATTTTCAACACGGTTTTTTTCCCGCATACCACATGCTCGATGAAATGTTAAAATGAACTTTTGTTTTAGATAATCACATGAAATTTGATTCTAGTGTAGTATACTCGGTTTTTGAGTTATTGCTCTTTGTACACGGTTTTGGCACTTTACACACAATGTTCAACATGGTTTTTTTTTTTCCACACACCACATGGTCGATGAAATGTCAAAATGGACTTTTGTTTTGGATAATCACATGAAATTTGATTCTAGTGTAGTGTTCTCGGTTTTTGAGTTGTTGCTCTTTGTACACGGTTTTGACACTTTACACATAATTTTCAACAAGGTTTTTTTCCACACACTACATGCTCGATGAAATGTCAAAATGAACTTTTGTTTTGGATAATAACACTGTTTTAGGTTTTTTTTATTGGTGAAATTAGTACACGAATCGTTTGTGCAATTTTTTTGCCATTTTAAGTTTTTGTGTATTGTGTTTGGTTTTGTTAATGTTATTGGTAGTTAATGTTAATTTGATTTGATTATATTAGTCCGCCGTACTGATTTTTTGTATTTGTATTACAATAAACATAGGTGAGCGTTGGAATAAAAAATGAGCCAAAATAGAGTTGAAGATTGCAAAAAGGGATGAGCACGAAGAAAAAACCCATTTAATCCCAATGCTGATGGCAAGTGAAGGGCAACTTTAATGAAACACGTCCATATGGCAAGGAAAAAAGATGAACGGATCGAAGTCACCTTTGACAAGAAAGGACAACCGGAAGGAAAGCACAGTGATGAATTTATGAGCTGGATTGGTGTGCTCACTCGAGAACATATTCCAATATGGACACAAGATTGGAGATACCGTGATTTAGACGGATTGAAAGAAATAATTTGGAAAAAAAACTGTTACTTCTTTCATTATGGATAATTGCTTTTAGAGTACTTGTTTAAAATCATGTGGTGAAACTACAAGGAATTTTCTACATGATCTTTACAAGACGTTTGTCGAGGACTTTATAATAGAAGATAGTGTATAGACACGGTCCGAAAAAGTTATTGACAACTACCCTAATATAGAAGAAGAGGATTGGGTGAAATTTGTTTAGTATAGAACATCCTCACAATTCCAACAACTTTTGGATTATCGAAGTGAAATAAGAACCAATAACAAATACATATCGAGAGCAGACCAAGACGGGTAAAGAAAGCTTAATCAGAAAAAGATATGTCATTAAATTTTGTTTGTAATAAATCATAGATAAATTATTTGTTTAATTATTCATGTATACTAATGAAGTTAAATTACAGTTTAAGGAGACTGGGAAATGGGAAAAAAGAAATAGGTTGTGGCTAGATTCACAGACAGGCTCAGATGGAGAGTTGAATGATCCATCATGTAACAAAGTTAGCGAGTTGATAGTAAGTTTACTAATTAGCAATAAATTCTTCATCACTAGAGCCACTTATAACACTTTTATTTATAATGTTTTTTTTAAAATTATCTTGTAGATGTAGTACAACACATAGGAGAGCCAAGGCACTTTCAAATCAGTTGGCACTGCTGATGTATTGACACAAACATTATCCAGATCCGAACACCCAGGGCATATCTGTGGGCAATCAAAATTCGTAAAGCAGTCTCAGTACTTCAACCTATATCGAAGTTTGAATAGAGATAATGAGGTACTGTCAATGAGACGTGAAATAGAAGAATTAAAGGCATTGGCGCATGTTTTATGTGCGAAGAAAGATGTGGAACCGTCATTTGATCAAGAGAATGTGCTAACCGTTGACCAATGCAATAGCTTTAAGGTTAGTTGCTCTATCCAAGAAAAACAACCTGGAGTCTCTGATCTGCCAACCATGCCGGTCGACATTTAGGAGTGTAAGCTCTATATTTTCGATGGACTTCGTGATGAACAGTTGCTTGTTGCATTTGGAAGAGCATGGCTGGCAAGCCTTTCCACCGATACAGTCCATGGGATTCCACTGGGTGAGGAGAACATGCAAGTGTCAATCAATATGCCAAAAAAAAAAAATAATAAAAAGCAGCATTACCTATTCCAACATACTAGACAACAACTGTGGAGGAGGTTGTTAATGGGTTTGTACCTTGGCCTAAAACATTAGTTGAGCTCGACATGAGTATAAACAAGGCGAATCGAGGGCCTAGTCATGTTCCTAACTAAGCAGCTGAGGGAAACAAATGCCAAAAAAAACTTGGAAAAAGACCAATCAACTCTCGAATCAAGGTACAACAAGATGCGCAACGACACAAAGCTTTGTTCGACTTTAATAAAATGAACATAGAGAGGAGGCCTTTGGCTTATTATGCATATAATTCCATGCGTGAAGGTAATCAGATAGAGGTCTCAATACTATACACGATCACGGGTTTTGACATGCCTATATTTTTGAACTTTGATGATATTTATGAGTTCATTAATTTATAAGAAATCAATGCAAATTGCATATTAGTATACATAAGGTACATCATTCTATCTCTAAATTTTATTTTTTTATCTGGAAGTTCTTTTATATGTCAGCCAGAATAACACTTTTGATACGCTTTTGCAAATATTTAGAGGAATTATGTAGGATTAACGGGCGAGCTGAGAAGTTTGTGTTTGCGTCTCCAACCTTGAGCTCACCAGTTAGAGTAGATACTCCAGATGCTGGCTTGAGAGAGCGAATCGAGCTCTTGTTGCCTTTTTGCGTGATGCACCAAAAGGACGACTTTATCTTGTGCCATATAACAGAGGGAGACATTGGGTTTTGGGAGTCATTGACCCATAGGAGGACCTAGTCCTTTATTTTGATCCCATTCGAGAGAAGAAATGGGAGGATTTTCCTAATCTAATGAAAATGTAAGTCAATTTTCATATGTTAATTTTTGATTTAATCTTAATTATATGCATCTTATTTGTTTTGAATTTTACGAACTTGCTAGAACCCTAACGGATTGGAAGCTTATAACCGGAAAAGGGATTAGAAAGAAATGAGACTATAAAATGAAAATCTCAAACCGTCCTTGTCCTCTCCAAGAGTGAAGTGTTGATTGTGGTTATATTGTTTTACGTTTTATAAAGGACATATTGTTGAATGGAATTGACGTACTTGAAAGTAAAGAATTTTTTACTTCTGATGATTTGAATTTGATTAAAGGAGAATGGGCTAGCCATGTAATCCAATTCATTAATTATGATATGTAAACTTATAATGTAATATATGATATGTATTTTTACTTTGATAAATGTAGCTAATATCTTGTCAATCGTATCTTGGATCGTGTATTGGATAACACACAAGTTAGGCCACCCGTGGGAAATTAGACGTGGGAATTTGGGTCGGGCCAAACGGGTCGGCCCACGGCCCATAATTTTGGCCCGGTCGATGGCCCGGCCTGGCCCGAATTTTATGGGCCTGGTAAAAGCCCGGCCTTATAGTTAGGGCCGGGCCGGGCTCTCCCTCTAGGCCCGACGGGCCGGGCCGGCCCTACCCGAAAATTTAAGCCCGATGGCCAGCCCGGTCCGCTCATTATAAAAAAAAAAAAAAAACTTTTAACAAAATATCCTTATTTTTTAACAAAGTATAAATTTTTTTTATTTTTTATCTAAGATAAAATATTAAGATAAATTATTAAATTATCAAAAATATACAAATTTATTCAAAAATTATAAATAAAAAATAAAATTAAAAAAATGATCCGGGCCGGGCCCGGTCTGCTCTCGGCCCGCTCTAAGCCCACAGGCCGGGCTGGGCCTATATTCTAAAACTTCGGGCCGGCCAAATAAAATTAAAAAAATGATCCGGGCCGGGCCTGGTCTGCTCTCGGCCCGCTCTAAGCCCACGGGCCGGGCTGGGCCTATATTCCAAAACTTCGGGCCGGGCCGGCCCGTAGTTTTGGAATGGCCCGTCGGGCTCGGGCCGGGCCGCCCGAATTCCAGGTCTATGGGAAATCATCAAAAAATTTCAATTTTTTTTTTAATAAATTCAAGCTACATTACACGACGGTTTTACTTGCATTACACAATGGTTTTGAAGCAAAACCGTCGTGTAATGACTGCATTACACAATGGTTTTACTTCAAAATTGTCGTCTAATGTATGCATTATAAGGCGGTTTCACTTTAAAACCGTAGTGTAAAGTTCTCAATTTTGTGGAGTTTGCTACATGTATTTCTTGATTTGACGATGGTGTTAACTATTGTACAATATTAAGATACCACGATAGTTAAAAAACCGTCATGGTATCTTCCATGACAATGGATTACACGATAGTTTTTTAACCGTGTGTAAACTTTACACGGCAGTTGAAACCGTCATGTAATCCATAATTTTTACTAGTGAAACTAACTAAGATTTGGTGGTTAACTTATTTATTTTTGAGAAAGAACATTAATTCATTCACCCTGACTATCATACTAACTTTAAAACCACGTGATAACTCAACAATTATGTTCAACAAATAGCATATTTCAAAGTTTGGAAGGCAAATCTAGAGATATATCATAATTTGGAGGGCATAAAAGGTAGTTTTAAAGTTCAGAAGATATGTTGACATTAATGACATGGTTTAGAGGGAATTTATACATTTTTTTTTTTTTTTTTTTTGTTTTTATCTAAAGTGAAGGGACTTGATCACAAATTGTTTTTAATATTGACACCATTTTCTTTTAGCCAAAAAAACTATGTATTATCTGGTAACCTTTTTTTTTTTTTAATTATTTTTCATAATATTACTCTCCCAGACTTAATAATGGTTTGAATATAAACTTAGCTTCCATTTAGTTTGACATCTCCAACTTAAATTTTTCATATCAATTTTGATCTTTTTCTAAAAAGTCAATTAAAATTATAATTAATTTTTAAAAAATTAACTAACTCTAACTTAAAACTTTCATCTCCAATCAATGAATCAAATGCACCCTAAATGCAAATACGCAATCCCTTGTTATCAAGCACAACCTAAAGTTAATATTAAAATCTGACTTCATCTAAAGTTGTAAAATTCAATTCCCTCATTCTTAGGTTCAAAATAATAATAATAATAAATGAAAAAATGAAAAATTTTGGGGCAAAAAAAAGAGAAAAAAGAAAATAAGAAAAGTCGGTTTTACTTAACCTCCTAAATTGATATCTTCTAAACCACCACTTTTCAATGGGCGCCTCTTTTATTTAGAAAATCAAAAACCAAAAACAAAAACAAAAAGGACGCCTCTTTTAACTCCCGCTCATTTAACATTTTTAGTTTGTTTGGTGCTTTAAAAATAAATAATTTTACATATACAAGTTTAGATATGATATATATTTTTTAAACTACATAGAATTTCGAGAAGAACCAAATAAGTAACATATTAATATTTTTTTTCTAATACATTTCAAGTTTTTACATTTTTTTACTCCAATAATTCAAATGTCTCACCAAATACACATATTAATTCAACTCAAATACAATTCAAAAAACTCAGTTCCAACTCGCGAATCAAAAACACATTTGCAAATGGTAGCTCAGATTAACCATTCCAAATTATTCCAGACGGTTAAACCAAATGGGGCACAAATATAATAGCATATCCACTGTGAGGAAGGTTATGGAAGCAATTTTTTTGCGCTTAAACGTGATCGTGCTCGACAAAGCCTAGATCTAGATGGCTCTCAACTTCTTTTCTTTTCTTTTCTTTTCTTTTTTTTTTAATAAAGAAATTCTGTTTCAGTTTGGGAATGATTTTGTCCAGTCCCTTCGGACATGAACATTTTTGTCAAACGCTTTTTATTATAAAATATCTTATAATAAAACACGAGAACATCACATGATAGTTTTTAATCATTTTTCCTAATTTTCTATTAACTGAAATTCTATAAAAAAATTTAAAAAATAAAATAAGAATTTCAAATGTTCAAGAGACAAAATTTGAATGATTCAAAATTTAAAAACACAGACAAGAATAATCTTTGAATTCTTTTAACTGTGGATGCAATTATAATTAACGGTGATATCATATTTGATTTTATTGAAAGTTAGGTCTCGTTTGTTTTGTGAGTTAAAACTCAAAATTTTCATATAAATTTTTGTTTTTTTCTGAAAATTTTTTTTATCTTTTCTGAAAAGTTAACAAAAATTATTATTAAAATTTAAAATTTCCAACTTAAACTCATTCACCGAATGATCCTTAAAATTTTCTCATTCCCAAATTAAAGAAAAAAAAAAGAATTTTAATTTAGTAGGTCCCACGGAAATTAAAACTATTCCACTTCTTGGCCATGTGCGTCAGAAATCGTTCCCTGGGTGGTGCGTTTTCTAAGGGTGAGTTTGGCAAATATTTCAATTCAAACTCATTTCAAACTTTTTTTTGTCTTTTTCCTAAAAAGTTTTTGTCTTTTTCTCAAAAAGTTTTTTGTCTTTTCTGAAAATTCAAAAAAATTTACTATTACAACTAAAATATTTCAACTCAAACTAACATACCAAACACCCCCTGAAGAAAAATATTCGTCGGACTACTAAAAAAGTTATCGAAATATGAAAGAAGCAAACAAGCCTCCCACCCTCACCTAATCCAAAATTCTATTGAGCTTAAAAGTCAAAGCTCGAAGCGCCACCTAAAGGTCAATACTCTTTCTTTTTTACTTTTGAAAAGATCAGGACCATTTAATTCGTCTTTCCCTTGGAAAAAAAGAAGGAAAGAAGAAAATGGTAGACAGATCAAGGAAGGACGCCATTGTTCTCTACGCAGCTCCGGGAATCGGACACATAGTGTCGATGGTGGAGCTGGGCAAGCTCATTCTCAGCCACTTCTCCAACAGATTCTCCATAACCATCCTCCTCACCACCGGCCGCCTCGACACCCCCGCCCTTCTCCCTTACATCCGCCGCATCTCCCACTCCCACCCTTCCATCTCCTTCCGCCGCTTCCCCCTCCTCCAAGTCGACACCACCCCCACCCGCAGCGCCGCCGCCATCACCTTCGACTTCATCCGTCTCAACCGCCCCAACGTCGCCCAAGCCCTCCTCGACATCTCCGAGTCCTCCGCCGTCCGCGCCTTCGTCATCGACATCTTCTGCACTTCCGCCCTCGACGTCGCCAACGACATGGGGATCCCCACTTACTACTTCTTCACCTCCGGCGCCGCCGTCCTCTCCGCCTTCTTGTACTTCCCGAAAATCCACAACCACACGACGACGAGCTTCAAGGACATGCACGACGTCGTTCTTGAGTTCCCCGGTATGCCTCCTCTCAAGGCACCCCACATGCCCGAGCCAATGCTTGACAGAGACGACCCTGCTTATTGGGACATGGTCTATTTCTGTTCCCATCTTCCTAAATCGAATGGGATCATTGTCAACACTTTCGATGGACTTGAGCCGATTCCCATCAAGGCTCTGGCTGATGGAGTTTGTGTTCCGGAAGGGCTTACTCCTCCGGTGTATTGCATCGGTCCGTTGATCGATGAGGCCGGTGATAAGGGGGAGAGTACTGGAATAGCGGAGTGCTTGTCATGGCTCGATACGCAGCCGAGCGGGAGCGTGGTGTTCTTGTGCTTCGGAAGTAGGGGGTCTTTCTCGGCCGTGCAAGTGAGGGAGATAGCGGATGGATTGGAAAGGAGTGGGCAGAGGTTTCTTTGGGTGGTAAAGCAGCCGCCGATGGATGAGAAGACAAAGCAAACGGTGGAGTTGGGAGAAGATTTCGAGTGGGAGAGTCTGTTTCCGGAGGGGTTTGTGGAGAGGACGAAAGGGAGGGGGATGGTGGTGAGGTCATGGGCGCCGCAGGTGGCGGTGTTGAGGAAGCAGGCGGTAGGGGGGTTCGTAACGCACTGTGGGTGGAATTCGGTCCTTGAGGCGGTTGTCGCCGGGGTGCCGATGGTGGCGTGGCCGCTCTACTCGGAGCAGCACATGAACAGAAATGTGATGGTGAAGGACTTGAGGATAGCGGTGGCAGTGGAGCAGAGAGAGGGGGATGGGTTTGTGAGTGGTGATGAGGTTGACAGAAAGGTTAGAGAGTTGATGGAATCGGAACATGGGAAAGAGATCCGCCATGAAAGCTTGAAGATGAAGGACATTGCTTCGGCTGCTTTGGGAGAATCTGGTTCTTCTGCTCTTGCATTGCAAAAGTTTATTGGCTCCTTAATTACCACAGCTTGATGGGTTTGTTAGTGGTGATAAAATATCAATTGTAATCAGTGACGTTGCAAGGATGGAAGTAACTGAAGTGTAATAATATCCTGTAATTTGGCTATGAATATTATAACTTTATTTGTTTCAAGGAAGCCTTGGTATATATCCATGGGAAATTATATTAATGTATTTGTATCTTGAGTTTGGTTAAAAAGTAATATACATATATATATGTATTAATCTTACATACTTTGCATCTCATCAAATATGTATCAAGGCATTATATATATTGTTTTTAAACAATATCAAGTAGTTAACATTTAACTACAACATATACGTTAAATAAGCCAGAACCTACAAGGCAATAAACAAAGGATAATAGTCCACAAAACTATAATCCAAAGAAAGACTAAGCACTGAGATAGCAAAGGTGTGAGCCACTCCATTTGCTCCTCGAGGAACATAAAAACATTAATTAAAAATACCACATCTCAACAACTCAACAATATCAGCAATTAACACACTGTCTTCACCAATTGAGGACGGATTTTGTACTTCAAAAGCCAAACGCACTGCATCCGTTTCAGCTTTCTTGATATGCAAACCCAAATCCTGAACAGAAGAGAGGCCTTCCCAAAGAGCTAAACATTCGGCAATATGAGGTGAGAAGAATCTAGTCACACGTCTCCCAAAGCCATCAACTACCATACCTTTAGAATCTCTAATTATAGCCCCAATGCCAACCACATCCTTTCCCATGCGTACCAAGGTATCTACATTTAGTTTCAAAGAGCCACCTGTTGGTTTTTTCCACCTTATTTGATTATCAACAGTGGCCGAACTGACAATTGGGACTTCAAGTCTGAAACATTGTTGGAAATTGCCTAACATTCTACCCATCATTTCGATCACACTTCGGGCATCAATTACGTGATTGGAATGAACCCATAAATTCCTCGCCCACCAAATAGCCCAACCCATACTAGTAAACATTTCTAGCTCTTCTCAGGTTCCTTTCTCAGAGAACTCTAAAAAAAGCCCAGTAAATGATAAAGCCAATGAACATCTCAACTTGGACCAGAGGATAGAAGAATCCCAAACCTCCCTAGTGCTTGGACACTCCCACAAGTTATGCCAACTGAACCCTTTCGTAACGCCGCATACATCCATTCAAACGTTTCACACCCTTTCTATTGAGAACAAAATAGGGGAGGACTCCATGAAATGCCCGCCACAAGAAGATTTTTATTTTGCTTGGTAATTTCAAACTCCAAAGTTTTCCCTACCAAGCCTTACTGACCGTCGCATTGGATGAGTCCTCTAATCCTTTGGCCTCCATAGCCACCCACTCTACTACAAAATGTGGATTCTACGACGGAAATTCGACGACCGATTTTAAAAAAACCGTCGTGGTAAATTCGGAAAAAACACGGAGCGGAAAAGCGGCCCAAAAACCGTCATGGAAGCCAGAGCTTCCACGTCGATTTTTAAAAACCGTCGTGGAAGCTCGGGCTTCCACGACGGTTACTAAAAACCATCGTGGAAGCGCCGAGATTCCACGACGGTTTTTAAAAACCCGTCGTGGAAGCTTCACAAAAAATTTAGATAAAACGCCGAGTGTTTGTCGTCCTAAATTTTTCACATCAACAACTCTTGGCATATCCCAAAATAAAATTAGATCATTCCGAATACAGTCAGTACACCATTAGACATCACCAGTTACTCTTTGTAAGTGATAACTAATTAACGTCTTCTTGTTGTTGTTTTCCTTAGTACGTGGTATTAATATTATTGATTTGTATGATTTTACAAGGTGTTATATATATATATATGTTTTGGGATCAATTTAGAGTTAAATTGTGCAATGGGTGTTCAATAAATGCTATTTTTCCCCCGATATTTAGACATTATTCATTATGGTTTTAGATGGTTTTGTTATGTTCTATCAATTTTTTATTGTTGATCAATTAATGGGCCGGTGTTAGTACTTTGACTTCTAAATATTTTAATTTTTTTTTTATATAGGATTTGTAAATCATGGATAGGAAATTGATGTGGTTTGATAGATTGTCTAAAGCATATGAATTTGGTGTTGAGGAATTTTTGTCATTTGCCAAAGCTTACATACAAGATGATAAGATTCCGTGTCCATGTCAAATTTGTGGTAATCATTATTTTAATTATTCATATGATATTTGTGGTAATCATATGATATTTTAATTATTCATTATGGTTTTAGATGGTTTTGTTATGTTCGATCAATTTTTTATTGTTGATCAATTAATGGGCTGGTGTTAGTACTTTGACTTCTAAGTATTTTAAATTTTTTTTTTATATAGGATTTGCAAATTATGAATAGGAAATGGATATGGTTTGATAGATTATCTAAAGCATATGAAGATGGTGTTGAAGAATTTTTGTCATTTACCAAAACTTACATACAAGATGATAAGATTTCGTGTCCGTGTCAAATTTATGGTAATCATAGATCTCATTCCATTGATAATGTTAGAGGGCATTTACGCGCTTATGGGATTATTTGTTCTTACCAAACATGGTATTTGCATGGTTAAGATTTTTTCGATATTAAATATACATCGACGGATTATAAAGGTAGAGAGCCTATTGTGGAGGAAGACGTTGATGATAATATATTTAATATGATAAATGATTTGGAAGAAAACTTTGTGTATCGTCCGGAGTTATTTGAGGCAATGATTAATGATGCCGAAACGCCCTTGTATGTCGGTTGTAAAAAATATACAAAATTAGGGGCATTAGTTAAATTATGGAATATGAAAGCGTCAGAAGGGTGGTCGAATTCTAGTTTCACGACTCTTTTAGAATTTCAAAAAGATGTTCTTCCGGAGGATAACAAAGTGCCACCTAGTATGTACAAGGCGAAGAAGACGTTGAGTACTTTGGGAACAAAATATGAAAAGATACATGCTTATCCAAATGATTGTGTCCTTTACCAGAAAGAATATGAAGATTTAGATGAATGTCCGGTTTGTAAAGAGTCAAGATGGAAGAAGGGCAAGATGCCATCGAATGGTAGAAAAGGAGTGCCGGTTAAGGTGTTATGGTACATTCCACCAGCTCCACGTTTGCGTGGTTTATTCCGTAATGCCGAGAATGCTAAGAATTTGACATGGCACCATGATAAACGAGTTGACGATGGCAAACTTAGGCATCCGGCTGATGCATCACAATAGAGGACCTTTGATGACAAACATCCAGATTTTAGTGCAGAACCAAGGAATTTACGTCTCGGTTTGTCGACGGACGGAATGAACCCACATAGTAATATGAGTAGTCGGCATAGTATCTGGCTGGTCATACTTGTCAACTACAATCTCCCTCCGGAATTGTGCATGAAGCGGAAGTTTTTGATGTTGACATTATTGATCTCAGGCCCTCAACAACCGAGGAATGACATTGACGTGTACTTGGCACCATTAATTGTTGACTTAAAAAGCTTCTGGGAAGATGGTTTAAAAGTTAGAGATTCTTACCGTCAAGATACGTTCAATCTACGTGCAATGTTGATTTGGTCAATTAATGACTTTTCTGCACTTTGCAACCTATCTTGTTATCCCGTAAAGAGTTCTATAGGATGTCCAGTTTGTATGAAGGAAACATCCTTCATCCGGTTGAAGAATGGTAAGAAAACCATTTACCTTGGTCATAGGAGATTCTTGCCAACAAATCATCCATACCGCAAACAAAAGAATGCTTTTGATGATAATACCGAATAAATATATGCTCCTCGGATTTTGTCTGGCGAAGCCGTATTTGAGATGGTTAAAGATGTGAAAATAGTTTTGGGAAAGAGAAAATGTAAGGCTCCAGTTGTCGATGGACCTTGGAAGAAGAAGTCAATCTTCTATGAACTTCCATATTGGAAGTTACTTTACGTTCGTCATTGCCTAGATGTTATGCATATTGAGAAAAACGTTTGTGAATCAATAGTGGGCACGTTGCTTGACATTCCAGACAAAACTAAAGATGGTGAAAATGCACGGTTAGATCTTAAAGAGATGAAGATTAGACCAAATTTGCTCCTCCAAAAAAGATCGAATGGCACATACTTACCTCCGGCAAAGCACACATTATCCAGACAAGAAAAGAGAAAGCTTTGTGAATGGCCTGCGTCCGTGAAAGTGCCAAGTGGGTACTTTTCCAACTTCAAAAGGTTGGTGTTGATGAAGGAATTGAGGCTTATTGGAATGAAAACACACGATTGTCATATCTTGATGCAACAATTATTACCTCTTGCATTGCGGGGAGTTTTAACAAAAGATGTGAGATATGCAATTACGAAGTTATGCTCATTTTTTAATTCAATTTGCTCTAAGGTAATCGATCCACTTATGCTAGATTCACTACAATCTGAATTGGTGATGACTTTGTGCATGCTTGAGAAATATTTCCCACCAGCCTTTTTTAATATAATGATCCACATAACGGTGCACTTAGTTCGTGAAGTTAAGCTATATGGACCGGTCCATTTAAGGTAGATCTATCCTTTCGAAAGGTACATGAAGGTTTTGAAGGGTTATGTGAAGAACCGAAATAGGTCGGAGGGATGTATAGTGGAAAACTACATAGTCGAGGAATCAATTGAATTTTGCTTCGAGTATTTGTCCAACACGGACCCAATAAGGTTGCCAACGAGTGGGCTATTTACGTGGCTGTTCATTCACCAGTAAAGCAAGATGAATGAGAAAAAGCTTGTCTGTATGTTTTGCACAATGTTAAGGAAGTGGAGCCTTTCATTGAGGTTTACATGACGGAATTAAGAGATGCAAACCTAAGGAAAACAAGATGTGAAAAGTGGATTCAAGATGAGCACAACTAGACATTTCGGGAGTGGATAAGCTAACATTTGCATATGAAGTCTAGCGTTTCCCAATATTTAATGAAGGGAGGCCTTGTCCAAGCTAGATCAAGGGAGGCATAAATATCACATTTTCACTACAGTCAATGAATAGGGGGGTCTTGATAGATCATTTTCTTACTGTTACAGCATCATCATCGATTTCATATTGTTCTTTATGGTTGATACAAGAGGGTTCAACTTTTCTGGATAAATATAAGAAGACTCATTGTCACCTTGAATCATTTGTGTACGCTAGCGAGGCTCATCATAAAGTAACTAGAAAAACTGAAAAACTTAAATCAATCGAATTTCAAATAAAATTGTTTTTTTTAAAAGTATTTTACGGTAAAAAAAATAACGGAGATCAATTAATTTTCAATGGTTATATCTATATTAGATTATCTTAATTCGACATTTAGAATTTATATTATAAACATGTTATTGCAAGTTATTATATCCAGGGATGGAGTCAGAAAAATATTTCAGTATATCAAAATTTTATATATTTTAATAGGGTTGTGTGAGAATTTTTAATTTTAGTAAAAACAAAATAATAAAATTATAAACATAGAATTAATTTAGTAGGGATTATGTGAAAATTATTTGTCTTCAATTGGGGCAAAGTGAGAACTATAAGGGAATTTTTTATTTTTAGTAGTGATAAATTGTAAAAATCACAAAATATTTAAGGTAAATTTAAAAGAACAAAAAATTTCAATGGGAGCGGTACCCCGGGCCCACCTAGTTCCGCCACTATTTATATCATATCTCTTATATATATATATATATATTTGAATTAAGATAAGATATTGAAGCTCTGTTTTTTCAGTAAAATCAAATGTAATATTATTTTTAGATTATGTCTATAATTATCTAATTTTTTTAAAATTCAGAAATAGAAAATTGTAATTGTTTATTTTATTTTATTTTTAATTTTTGATTAGTTCAGAAAGGTGATGATTGAAGGTCGGCAGAAGAAATGAGGTGTGCTCACTCATTGGTGACAGGTAAGTTACAACCAACATTACCAATAATCATTACCCACTGGAATTCTACATGTCATAAAAATCCAACAAATCAACATTCTTTATGACCCATTTTTATAATCTTACAATATTTCGTATTAGAAAAGTATAGCAAAATTATATTTTGTGGACTCTTACAAGTCCTCTGGTGATATCTGTAGTTTTAAACAAATGTTTTTAGAATCCAGCTGGAATTAATAGAATTCACATACTAGAATTTATCTGCTTTTCAAGTTAGGATCCTATATTTTTCAGCAGGAAAAAAAATAATAAATAAAAGAGCTAGGTTCGTTGTAGACCTAAGATGGTATGTACAAAATTAAAGTCAATCTAAACATAACCTTTTCAGTAGTTCAACTTGAATATGCAAATTGCTTAGAGAAAACGCCAATAGGATCAAAAAATTGAAGATGAATAATTATTTAAATTAGTATTGGTGAAACACTGGAAAGGATACTTAATCAGGCGAACCAAAAAAAAAAAAAAAAAAAGGGACAAGAAAAAAAAGAAAAGAAAAAGAAAAGCGATTCCTTATTATTTTACTTTCAGAAGAAGGACCCAATGTTAACGCTACGGTATCCATTTTATTTTACTTTTTTTTTCTTTTTTGGAAGAATCTTACTTATTATTTATTGATGTGATTCGTGTACCCACAAAACTAGAAGCATTAATGAATTAGCTTTAATGGACGTGGCTTGGAGTAAAAATATGCTCTTCTCCTAACGATTAGAGAGAAGAAGAAAATTTTGGGATGTCTATTTGATGGATTGGGTCTACTGTTTGAGTTTGTTGGTTCTAAAAGGATGTCTGACATCCCCATTCAAACCACTCAACTTTAACTTTTTTTTTTTGATCTTTTTCTCAAAAAAAATTGTCTTTTTCCCAAAAAATATTTTGTTTTTTTTCTGAAAATTCAAAAAAATTTACTATTAAAACTTAAAAATCTCAACTCAAACTACTCTACCAAACACCAAATAAGACCATATAGAAGGAAGAAATAGTAAAATAACATTTTTGAAGAAAAAAATTGCAAATTATAGCATAAAATTCCAGTAATAATAATAAATATGGTAATTAAATTAATGACCACAAAAGAGCAAAACTAAAAAATAAAAAAAATCATCCTTCTTCCCCTCCTCCTGTCACTCTATTTCACTCTTCCTCTCTCTTTCTCTTTAATATGAAACTTTGCACATATATTTGTTATTAAATTTAACAGCAAAAGCTTTTTTTTTTTTTTTTTTTTAAGTTCAAAGAATATCCCTAAAAATTGCAAAGAATGTATGCTATAATTTATCATCTTTTAAAAAATATACTATAAACTTCAAGAGCACTTATAAGATATGATATTTGCTACAATTTCCCAATATAGAATTAGAGATTACTAAGGGATTAGGCTTTCATATTAAAAGTCAATTTGTTAAATGGAGTGACACAACATATTTATATATTCATAATTGTTGTTGTATTTTTACAATATGAGACTTGGTTTCTTTTTTCCCTAAACACTATTAGCACTAAAACAAAATATGGAATCATGATGACTATTACACGACAGTTTAAAAAAAAAAAAAAATCATCGTTAGACATTATAAGAAAAAAACATGATATAGAGAATTTTTCTAGAAATTGTCGTGAAAACTTTTTACGACTGTTTTAAATATTCATCTTGTAAGATTTGAAACATTGTGTGAATTATAATAATCGTGAATGACATTAATATCATGTACTAAATCATATTATGAACAACTTTTGTAACGTAAATTTAACAATGCATGCATGCTTTATATAATACAATTTTTCTAATATAAAATTCCATTTGTGCCCCTAAATTCAGAGAAAAATATTATTTTGCACTCCCACTCGATAAGTAGTGAAACTAATAATTATGTCCCCTATCTAATAAAAATCATCTTTGAATTTATTTATTTATTTTTTTAATATCATCTCACCTAACACAATATTTTGGCTCTACCATTGTATGGTAGGCAGAGAATGTATATTCCTCATGTCTCTTAACGATATACCATGATTTTTGAAGGAGAATGTGTGACGTGATTTTGAAGGTTTGGTAGACAGACATAGCAAATGCTCTTTTAGTTATAGCAAACTCTTTAGCCAAAAAAAGAAAAAAGAAAAAAAAAAAAAAGAATTATCTGAACTTTGAGATGGTTAAGCTGTTACAATAAATAGAAACAAGCGGAAAGGAGAAAAAGAGTAGAAGTATGAGGAAAAAGGAAGAAGGAAGAAATAAGCAAAAATAAAAGGTTTCTGGATATGTTATACTCTGTTTAGCCAAAAAAAGACGACCTGTAAGTTTGTTTAACTAATTTTAAATTGCTAATCTAATCTAACATATATAAAAGTCTCATTAAACAGCTTCTCCTCATCCTCCGCGTGGCTCCAGTTTCATTCTCTCCCCCCCCCCCCCCCCCCTCCCCCCCTCTATCTGTCTGTCTGTCTTACTCTCGTGCTTTGCTTTCGCGTATGATCTGCATCTTTTGTTCTTCGTCACCTTGAGGGGTTTCAAATAAGGGTTGAGCCTTTCTTTTCCACTCTCCCCAACTCAAATTCATGTGTGTGCTCTTTCCTTGCCATTTGCGTTGCTGTGATTCGCCATTTTCTCACTCGGTACTTCAGGATTTAGGATCGTTGGCTCTTTTTCGCCTTCTCTGTTTCCTGCATTTGATTCACAAGCTTCCGCCAATATCCTCGCTGCAATTTCCAAAACTATGTCAACCGCTTCTCTTCTCGTCAGGTGAAATGCTAGTACATATAAAAATTTAGTGCGGATTGGAGGTTGGGAAATTTGATTAAAAGTGTCTGAAAATAAATTTAACGTGAAAAACATAGCTCGGTCAAGAAACACTGTTACATGTATAATTGCCATGACATACCAACAGTACTTAAGAGAAAAACTTGTACTGTTAATTACCTGCCATTCGTGACTAAAGTAACTCCGATGGTAACCTTGAACTGTGCATAACATTTATCTAATAATTGATTTTTACAAATACAACAAGTGGAATCTACATTGTTTTGGGTCCTTGTAAATGTAAATTGCGTATTACAGAAATTATGGTGACCAATCACAACTACAGACTGCAGGGTTTCTAAAATATATATATGTATATATTTTTTATATTTATATTTACATTTATACTAAGGTTACCCCTTTTTATTGTAAATATAAGATCTTGCGAAATACATGTATGAAAGCAATGCTATTGAACTTAGTGCAGTGAGCAACCAATAGTAGTAGTCAAGATGAGCCCGGTTTAGATTATTTGAAAACCAGCTATCTCGGCCTTCCCCACCGTTGCATCCTCAATGATGGAGATCAAAAAGCTGCTTAGGAAACTTCCCACGCCGAAAATACTGAGATAGATGGAGAGTCCGACACTCCTCAATTCTGTTGGAGCCGGATCATAGAAGAACTCTTGCAGATCAACCATGGTGAAAACATCAGATATTCCAGATAAGAGATACTGGGTACCAACCACCACACGCTCATTGGGACAGTTACGCCCGGTTTATCAACAAGGTCATATTCTCGCGCAGTTTGAAGCCTTTTTATCTCGACTAGAGCTGCAAATACCATGGAGAGAACAGATAAAAACATCCCAGTTCCTATTCTCTGTAGCATTGTTATGCCAGTTGGTTTACCGGTGAACACTCTTGCAACCGGAACAGTAACATGGTCATATATTGGAACAAAAACAAGAATTGTAAGCGAACTGACGGATTGGAGGGAAGCCGGTGGTATGTCAAAGCCAGGCGTAATTGTTCTCTCCATAGTAGCGCCTTGTTTGGTAAAGAAGGTTGGGCACTGTGCAAAAACAATGCCATACACCAAGCATGTTACCCAAATCGGAACAAGTCGAAGTAGAGCCTTTGCTTCTTCAACTTCATCCATGCTGCCAACTGTCCCACCTTCATTCAACCCATCTGGTGCAAGCAAGGCTTTGTTGACGAACCTGCAACATTATGTAATCCAAATCTCGTGAGAGAGGCATTGATTAAGCTAAATAGTTTTATGACCTAAAAGAAAAACTACATTCATCCAACTTGCCATTGTATTATAATTGTGAGGATTATTCAGGAATTTAGAGCATAAGGCTTACTACTAAATAAACTAAGTGATACCAGAGTCTGGCACAATAAATTATCTGTTTAGAAATTTAAATTAGTGTGGATAATTCTACAATCCAAAATGTGAAACAATGACAAGAAAAACAAGTAGCTCAAATAGCATGCGTAAAAAAAATCCGTAAAATTTAATAACTTTAGGCTCACTGTTACTGTATAGTTTTTAAGAATAGCATGTTAACAACCAGCATAAAGAAACATGTATTGGGCTTTAACATTACAAAAGTGCACACAAAGTCAGTTTCCAATCTCTCTAAGCAGAAAGGATAATCACTTACTTGAATTGGTCATAGCTTTCATGAGGCAGCATTCCACGAGATTCCTCATTGGTAGCTATTGCTGATGAGCTCGTGTTCTGGTTCTTAAATGCTGCAATAAACACCCTACCGATACGAACAAATGCGTTTTCATCATCCTGCTTAATGCCATACCTATATGTTCTAGTTCCAAACAAGAAAATGACCAGACCAAGAATCATTGCGATACAAGGGATTCCAAAGCCCAGAGCCCAACTGATGTTGTCTTGTATCTAGCTTAAAATTGTTATAGTTACCAAGGAACCAAAACATACACCAAAATACCACCAATTAAAGAATGAGCTTCTGGCTTTGCACTCCTCTGGATCTTGTCCGTCAAACTGATCAGCACCGAAAGCGTGAACACACGGCTTGTGACCGCTCTGTGCAATTGCTACTAGATACAGAGAGAAGAAGAATAGTATCACTTGGATTTGGGAAGGAGTACATGACATGATTTGGCTGGTTTGGCAGTCGGAAGAAGCATCAAGAAAAGGCAATATGGCAGACAGAGACAACAAAGCCAATCCCTGCAATTCATTTCGATTAAGAATGGCATTACTGACATTTTTATATCTTTTAAGTTATTCCAAGTTTTCTTTCAAATTTTGATCCGTTTTGAAGCTTTTTTATGACCATTTTTCCCCTGGTTTGAGTGCTTAAATCCAACTTTGCCCATTTTCACCTAATTAGTTGGAGGGGAAAGCTAACAAATTGTCAAGAACATAGCTAATTAAAATGCATAAAAATGGTAAAATGACTATTGTGTAGAGTTAACATTTAGCTTTAAATAAAAGTCACCACCAGTAGTGATGACATAACAGTTGTGGATGCCTTTTGTAGATCTCCCCTCACTCACAGCACCAGAGTTCGAATTCACATGTCCTCACTTTAAGGTCCAGCCTTAAACGTGGCATTCCTACGAACAGGGACGAAGGGAAAGGAGGCCTATAGCCCCCCTCAACTTTTGTTTTCTAAACAATAACCTATAATTTTAACTAAATTTTCATAATAGCCCCCAAAAAGAAAGACTTGCTCATAATAACCCTCTTATTATCCATGATATAGTTATTAGCCCCCTAAGAAAAAGTTTTGGCTTCGTCACTGCCTACGAACTATGCGGTTGTAGGGAACTGGGTAACTCTGGACTAAGCCTGAGTCTAGTCTTAGTATTGCTGCACCAATGGCTCTATTTGGGCGGATCGGGAGCATGAGTATACCACCGATATCTTGTTTCAAATTTCATTCTATGCTCTAATTAATTCTTCTATACTCGGGCCTTCTCACTGTTTCCAACAATCAAAAGTTTCTCCCGAATAAAAACGGGAATTCTGAGAAGCAAAATATAAAAATATATATGTGTGTGTGTGTATATGTATATATATATCTCACAGTTAAAGTTCCATTAGATTATTTCAGGAGAAATTACCAGAATGTAGAGGAGGTTAGCGAGAATGATAGTACGGTAGCGGCCAAGAAAAGAGTTGGCGACGAACGCCCCCAAAACTGGCAGCAACGATGCCGCTCCGCCCCATGCATTGACATTGGCCGCCGCAGCCACCGTCGACTGTCCGAGCGGCCTGGTCAAGTAGCTTATCAGGTTCGCTTCAATCCCATAATACGCGAATCTCTCCGGAACCTCCACACCTATAGAGTTATAAAATTCAATCCCAAATTCAAAAAAAAAAAAAAATGAAGATGGACATAAATAAACAAATCAATGTTACTGGAGGAGTGTTGAGTTTCATTTACCGATTGTTGGGTCGTAACCTGCTCCGACCAGAAACTCCCACCCTGGTAGGTAACCCGGTCACGTCAAACCTATTCCGGCTAGACTCCTGTTCTGGGTGGTGACCTAGTTACATCGAAACGACGAAACTGTACACAACCATCCGCGCTAAGGGCTCGTTACCCATCTAGATCCGACCATAAAGCCCATCTCATGAACCCGGGCTACCTGACTATGATTGACGAGCTATGCCAACAACTCTCCCCACGGTCTAGGTCGGCACGTGCTCAGGGAATAGGCGAATGCTCTAAGTAGTAAATCTTTACACACGCCTCCTTACGCTGCCTTACGTATGGAGTATGGCCCTGAATTCCAGGTCAAATCACCATTTTCCACCACCTGCTTCCATCATTTCCTTGACTTTCGCCGCTTGTTCCGGCTGGGGTTACCCCTACCGGTGCCTATGGCAACCACCCTAGTGCCTTCTAGCATGGGGCTGAGGCCACATGGCGTCACCTTGTTGGCCCATAGCCCTGATACACCATGTGCCTACTCACCTGCCAGGAGCCTTCGGGAACCGACCCGATTGGGTCACCTGAACATCTGAGCCCGTAGGAAGTGCCTATAAATGGAGGATCACTCCTCCATTTCAGGTATGGACATTTTTCCTTACCTAAACTCTACCTCTCCACTTGCTCGTCAGCTTCTTCTTGACTTAAGCATCAGAGTGCCTATGGCAGACATCACACCGGTGCCCCCATCACTTCGAGGTGCTTTCCTTTTGCAAGAGACCAACTGCAGAGTAACCAGACAAGAGTGATCGGAGCTGCCGACCACATCGGGAGTTAGTGCCCGAGACTTTTTGGCATCAACATTTTGGTGCTAGAAGGAAGGCCGCCCAAGCCCTTCCAGTAACCACGACATCTTCACCTACGTGCCCCTAGCACTCAACTGCAACGCTACTATGGACGCACAAGCTAGCTAGGACGTCCAAGACACCGAGAACCCAGCTCCGACGGGGTCACCGAGTACCCAACGACCTCAACGTCGACGGGGTGTGCGAGCACAACGGAGACCCACCCAGACAGAGATCTTCGCCGAGAATGTCAAGAACCTGACCGATATCAATAGGGTACTAGTGGATGTTCATAGAGATACGCATGTGCGGCTTCCCCGAGCACAACCAGAAGCAGCCGAGTCAACGCCGACCAGACATCCCGGGTCGACCAGTCGATCCCGAGACATATCTCTTGAGGATGAAAGGAGGAGTGGTCGAACCAACCGGGTAAGCTTAAGACGGCTACCACAAGAGGAGGAAGTCGGCCCGGGCAAGGAGCGTTCAAGGAGCCACAACTACCCGGGCACCCATTTGAGAACGGCCATACCCCAGATGACTACCAGACATGATCGGCGGGATAGAATTAACGTATGTGGGAGCACAACCTCTGCATTTGATCACTTAGGACATCCCGGCGCTAGCCGACGACAGACCCGAGCACATTTAATGGACAAACAAGCAAAAAAGGAGAAAGATAATTAGGACAGGCTTGATCATATACAACGACAGTTGGACTAACTCGTAGACCAGCAATACGAGCTAGAACAGGTCGGAGCGGTTGGTCTCCCCTTTACCCCGGTTATCATGGCCTCGCCCTACCCGTCCAGATTCAAAACGCCCTCTATTGCGTCTTACGATGGCTCCATGGATGCAGAAAAGCATCTTGAAAACTACCAAGCGCACATGCTCATCTAGAACACTAGCAAGGCTGCTCTCTACAAGGCCTTCTGCCTAACCCTGACCGGAGCCGCCAGGTAGTGGTATCAAAGCGTGAGGCCTGGCTCCATCGGCTCCTTCAAACAACTGGCAAATGCTTTTGCGACTGCATTCCTTGATTCAAAGACCCGAAAATTAGAAGTGTCATACATGTTTGGAATAAAACAAGGCGATAGCGAGCCCCTCAAGGAGTACCTCGAGCGCTTTGACAAGGCCGTAGTACAGATCAAGGGCTGCTTTGATGACACTCTGATCCAGGCATTCCGAGAGGGAATCAAGGACCGACGGCTTGTTTGGACCCTCGCCTACGACGTACCCTCAACCTTCGTGCATCTTAGAAGGATTGCTTGGAAGCACGCCGAGGCAGATGAGTATATTAGGAGACGGGGCCTAGCAGCCTGGGAACAGTCACGACCTGGAAAGAAGTCAGATAAGAACGTAGCTAGGCCAGGCCGAGCAGAGAAGGGAAAGGCCCTGAGCTTAGAGGGGAAGGTTGAAGCCCCCTCTACCCCGAATACTCCGACGGGAAGATTTCGTCAGTACACTCCCCTTGTGGCCTCCGTCGGGCACGTCCTGAACCAGGTTTCTGGTCGAGGATTACTCTGGGACCCGCCACCGCTCCGGTTGGATCGTGCTAAAAGAAATCAAAACAGGTACTGCAACTTCCACAAGGATGTTGGCCACGACACGAAGGACTACATACAGCTCCGCGATCAGATTGAGATGCTGATCCGAGACGGTCACCTGCGAGAATTTGTGGAAAGAGTAATTACCCCAAAAGGGGCATCGGGCAGGGCTACCCCGACCACACAAGCCAACCCGGGACCCAGAGCATATTGTCCACACCATTTTCGGTGGAACGACTACTAGTGACACTGCTAGTAGCCGTAGAAGCTATGCCCACGTCGCTAGGCGAGTTGCCCGTGGAGAGTACATCAATATGGCAAAGCACGTCGCCAAAATCTGCTGTCAGGAGAATACTTTGATAACCTTCATTGACGATGAAGCTGACAGGCTACTACACCCCCACAATGACGCACTGGTCGAAGAAATCCGGGTAACTGACAATGTCATCCGTCAGGTTCTCGTCGACAATGGCAGTTCCGTCGACATCCTGTTCATAGATGCGTTCGCCAGAATGAAGATTGAGGGAGCCGTACTGACACCAACACGACCCCTCTCTACGGGTTCGCGGGCAAGTGTGTCCATGCCACCGGCACCATCCAACTCCCATAACGGTCAGGGACGGTCCGAAAAGAGTAACCTGAATGTCAAATTAATTATTGTAGACCGACCATCCGTTTACAACGATATCCTAGGGAGGCCAACCCTTAACGCACTGAAAGTGGTGGTTTCCACGTACCATCTAGCCATGAAGTTCCTCACCCCGAGTGGTGTCGGAGTCTTTCGGGGAAATCAAGAATTAGCCAGGAAGTGTTTTCTAGAAGCAGTCAACAAGGTTTGTCGTAGGGCCCCAGCATCGGCCATTGTGGCTACCATTTTTAAGGTGGATGAGATCGATACCCCAAGCGGGGAGGTCAGGCGTTTAAGCGACCTAGATCCCCGGATACCCGAGAAAGAAATCCGGCTGGACCCAGTCGGGGATCTGGTTCCATACCAGTTGGACCCCGAGCACCAGGAAAGGACGGTAATGCTCGGGTCAGCACTTAACCCGAAAAGCCGAGGGGAGTTAGAGCACTTCCTCCGCGATTACAAGGATGTCTTTGCCTGGTCACGCGAGGACATGCCCGGGATTGACCCTGTGGTGTTGTGCCACCGATTGTGCATGAACCCAAAATGTAAGCTGGTGATTCAAAAACGGAGAGCCTTCAACCCGGAGAGATATGAGGCTATCAACGCTGAAGTAAAAAAGCTGCTCACAGCAGGATTTATTTGGGAAGTGACCTATTCGGAGTGGCTTGCCAACGTGGTTTTGGTTAAGAAATCCAATGGGAAATGGCGGGTTTGTATCGATTACACGAACCTTAACAAGGCTTGTCCCAAAGACTGATTCCTCTTTCCCTAGATAGACCAGCTGGTAGACACGACCATGGGGCACGAGCCGCTCAGCTTCATGGACGCCTACTCGGGATACAACAAGATCCTGCTTAGCAAGTCCGACCAGGCAAAGACCGCATTTACTACGGACCAGGGTCTCTATTGTTACCAGATTATGCCGTTCGGTCTCAAGAACGCGAGAGCAACTTACCAGCGGCTCATGAACAAGATATTTGCCCTATTTATTGAGAGATCCATGGAAGTGTACTTGGACAACATGCTAGTTAAGAGTTGGCATGTGAGCGACCACATTAGAGATCTAAGAGACTGTTTCGACACCCTGCACCAGTACAGGATGAGACTGAACCCGGTCAAGTGCACGTTTGGCATGGAATCGAGAAAGTTCCTCGAATTCATGGTCAACCACCAGGGTATCGAAGTTAACCCGGTCAAGTCGCAAGCAGTCATGGATTTACAGCCCCCGCGGACGCTCCAGGTGATCCAAAGACTGACTGGGATGGTAGCTGCCCTTTTCCGGTTTATTTCCTGATCTACTGATAAATGCCTCCCATTTTTCCAAGCCCTTAAAGGCAAGGGCAAGGTTAACTGGGACGAAAAGTGTGCAGAGACTCTCGAAGGCTTGAAAGCTTATTTGGCAAATCCGCCGCTGTTGTCCAAGCTACTTCCCGGAGAAGTACTCTATGTGTACTTGGCCGTCTCCGAAAAAAGTGGTCAGTTCCGTGATGATCTAAGAAGAATACAAGGTGCAGGCCCTAGTCTACTACAGCAGTAAGGCATTCTAAGGAGCGGAGGAGAGATACACCCCCGGAAAAACTAGCACTGGCACTAGTCTCATCGGCCCGCAAACTGAGACCCTACTTCCAAGGTTACCCTATTCGCATCCTTACCAACTATCCGCTGCGCTAAGTTCTGCAGAATCCAGAATTGTCAGGCCGCATCACGAAATGAGCAATAGAGCTTGGGGAGTTCGATATTGAATACATCCCCCGGAAAGCGATCAAACCGCAAGCTCTAGCTAACTTTGTGGCCGAATTCACAGGGACCCCAGGACCAGACTCAAGGTGTCCTGAGAAAGCACCAGTACCCGGAGAAGCCGACCAAGGGTGTGATATGACTAGGGAAGCTGATAGGTGGAAGCTGTTTGTGGATGGATTATCCAACTCGGGGGGCTCCGAAGCGGGACTCGTCCTCATCATCCCCGACCTGTATAAAACCAACCAAACGCTTCGTTTCGGCTTCAAGGCTTCTAACAATGAAGCAGAGTATGAGGCAATGATAACAGGCCTAGGACTTGCCCAAGAACTTGGTGTACAGGACATCAAAATTTTTAGCGATTCGATGCTTATCGTTAACCAAGTAACCAGAGAATTCCAAACAAAGGAAGAAGGGATGGTCAAGTATCTCGGGAAGGTGAGAGCATTGATCAATCAATTCTAAAGTTACCAGGTAACGCGGATACCAAGGTCAGAGAACGGTGAAGCTGAAGCCCTCGCACGGCTAGCCTCAGGGAACGACGTGGATGGTCTCATTTTGTTCCCTATTGAGAAGCTTAGCCGATCGAGTATCGAGCAGCGAGAACTAGTCCTCTGCTCTAAGAACACCCGGACTTGGATGGATCTCACAATGGAATACCTCACCTCTGCCCGACTACCTAAGGATCGAGAGGAGGCTCACCGGATCAATAACACCTCAGCCAGGTATGCAATCATCAACGGGAAATTATACAGGCGCAGGTACTCTGCCCCATACCAACGATGCGTTGGGCCAGCTGAGGCCAATTACTTAATGAAGGAAATCCACAATGGGGTATGCGGGAATCATTCTAGGGGAAAAGGCCATGTCCTTTAAATGCCTTCGCTAAGGATATTACTGGCCTACCATAGATAAGGACACAATGGAATTCACCCAAAAGTGCTTTAAGTGTCAACAATTCGCCAAGACAATTAAGTCCTACCCTAAGAGGCTCACCTCGGTAGTGTGCGCATGGCCATTCGCCAAATGGGCCCCTTGACATGATCAGACCGCTGCCAATAGCCCGAGCACAACTCAGCTTCTGACTAATTGCAATAGACTGCCTCATGAAGTGGGTTGAAGTGGAGCCATTAGCCCAGCAAACTAAGGCAAAAAGCACGAACTTTTTGTGAAAGAACGTTATCTGCCGGTTCGGGATCCCCCATACAGTGGTCACAGATAATGGAAAACAATTCGACAACCCGAAATTCATAGTGCTTTGCGAACAATTTGGAATAAAGAAAGTTTTCTCCTTTCTCGATCACCCTCAGAGCAATGGTCAAGTCGAAGCCGCCAATAAGACCATTAAGGATAATCTGAAGAAAAACCTCGAAAAGCACAAAGGAGCTTGGATTGAGAAACTCACCCGAGTATTCTGGGCCTATCGGACAACTAACCGCACTACGACCGGGGAAGCCTCCTTTGCAATGGCATTCAGAATTGAAGCCGTCATCCCGGCAGAGGTAGGTCTACCAAGCCTTCGGATAGAGGGCTACGATAAAGAAGACAATGTCGAGTAGCTGTTGGCCATTCGAGACCTGGTTGAGGAAAAATGGGAACGAGTTTTGGTACGGACAACCACACGTAACCAAGTCGTCGCTAGGCACTACGACAAGAGGTTCAAGCCTCGAGTCTTTCGAGTAGGCAACTTCGTACTAAAGAAGGTTCTGGTCCAAGAACCCAGCTTAGGTTCATTTAGTCCCAAATAGGATGAGCCGTACACAATAGTTGAAGTCGTTCGACTAGGGACATACCGACTAGCCGATCAGGAGGGGAACTATCTTGGACATTCCTAAAACGCCGACTACCTAAAGCGCTTCTACCAATGATTTCTTTTGATTACTTGATGTAAGAAACCAAGTTGATAAACAAGAATATATCATCAAAGTCCGGTATGTTTGAAAAACAGTATTAGGTCCCTAGACCAAACACCAATTGAGATTAGCGCTCGAACAGGACTCACCATCTGCCTTAGGAGACAAACCCCTGTAGTTCCTGGACTTCGGAACTAGGTCCCTGGACCGAGCACCAATCAAGATTGCTATTCAAACAGGACCCATCATCTGCCTTAGTAGACAAACCCCCGTGGTTCCCGGACTACGAAACTAGGTCCCTGTACCGAGCACCAATTAAGATTGGCACTCGAACAGGACTCACCATCTGCCTTAGCAGACAAACCCCCGTGGTTTCTGGACTACGGAACTAGGTCCCTAGACCAAGCACCAATCAAGATTGGCACTCGAACAGGACCCACCATCTACCTTAGCAGACAAACTCTCGTGATTCCCGGACTACGGAACTAGGTTCCTGGACCGATCACCAATCAAGGTTTACGCTCGAATAAGACCCACTATCTGCCTTAGCAGACAAACCCCCGTGGTTCCCGGACTATAGAACTAGGTCCCTGGACCGAGCATCAATCAAGATTGGCACTCGAATAGGACCCACTATCTACCTTAGCAGACAAACCCCCGTAGTTCCCGGACTGCAGAGCTAGATCCCTCGACCGAGCACAATCAAGGTTTGCACTCGAGCAAGACCCACCATCTGCCCTAGCAGACGACCCCCGTAGTTCAGAGACTACAGGGTTAGGTCCCTACCCCAACCAAGGTTAGGACAAAATGGTAAGATGTCCAAGTTGGACCCAGTCAACCGACTAAGATTGAACTTGAAAATAAAATAGACGCGATTAAGAAAAGAAAATTTCATTGATATAGCAAGGATGGGATACAATTGGGACACCCCCGAGTCCAAAAAAAAAAGGATGATGATAATAAAAAAGATGAGAACAGAAAAGTCAGTCGATTTGGTCCGGCAATGTAACAAGACCAGCAAGGGTCGTTTGGTCGGGGGTGGCGGTTGGTTGGAAGCTGAAGGCTGCTTGGGCTCATCGATCATGACCACTTCTTCAGTCGTCCGGGCAACCCCTGTGACTTCGTCCTCTTCGGCTGCAGGAACGCCCTCATCCTCAGCGGCGGTTTCCCTGGAGATCTCGGGCACAAAGAACTAGTCAACCCCGGTTACTGTTGGGTTGGAAAGGTTGAAGCCGGTTTTCATGTCGCATGCCCTCTTTGTACTTTGAGAGTAGGCGAGCAGTGAACTCCTTTGACTGCTAGTACTCTTTGACCGCTTGGCGCTGGGCTTGGTCGAGGGTCCTGGGAAGCACTCCTTGAGGTATCGGGAGTGCTCTTGCTCTGCGGCAGCTCGAGTGCCTTCCGAATTCTTCTGAACCTCTTCAGCCTTCTTTCGAGCAGCTTCGGCCTCGGATGCCCATTTTTCGGAATCTTTTAGCTTCTCCTCGGTGTTCTTGGCTCGCGCTTCGGCCTTCTTCTCACCATTCTTGGCCTTCTTGGCGTCCAAATCATAGGAGTTTAATTTCTCCTCTATATGATTGGCGTAACCTCGGGTAGTCGCGTTCCCTGAGAGAGCGAGGCAAACCGCTTGTGAATGAGCAAAGTTAATAGTGTTCGAGAGGGTTAAGAAAAAATAAAGCCTGCCAAACAGGGTTACGTACTTCAACCAGCTTGCCGACCAAGTTACTCGTGGCATCTACTGGGTCAGAGGACCGGGATGACTTGGCCATCTCTAGAGTTAGGCGTTCGTCGAATTTCGCTACGAACGCCTTCTGGACCGATGCCCTTCTTTTGAAAGCCTTAGCCTCTGCAATTGGAGTTTGAGGGTCGCGAGACCTTTGGTCATCTCGTCAACCCTGAGAGAAGGCAACGACGGCTACTGGGCGTTCTTCCCGCGTCAGGAAGGTCAAACGAGGCCCCTGGTCGCGATTGGCTTGCCGGAGTCATAGCTACAGCTTGGCCAGTTGGAGTCGTTTATGCTGGTTAGCTACACGGGGTAGCCGCTGAGGCTCCTGCTTTGCCTTGACCACCGTCACTGGTCTTGGCAGCCTTCTGAAGCCGGGCCAGCCTGTCTTGCTCACTAGGCCTCTTGCTTCCGCACTGCTCATGATCGGCCATCATCGGTTCTGCAAATGAGGAACAAGTTAATTAGTACTCCATAGCGAGCTTACTCAGAGCAAACGGTTTAAAATAACAACCTTTGATCCGAAGACCCCGCACTGAGTAAAGTTGCCTGAGCAGCAAGTCCATGTCCTCATCGGCGATCTTTGGACCCCAACTCCCGGGGTAGGAACCACCAAACGACAGACCATGGGTTGAAGCCACCGGCACCCTCTGCGAAATTTTAGACCAACTAAAGGAGGCCGTCGTATCGGTGGCGACAACTATCCGGGCTCTGTAGTGCACGGCCGGATCGGGCATGTGCAAGGCAATGGTCATTTCCCCGGACACCCGTTCTTGCAGTTGGTCATCAGGGTCGGCGGAAGTGAAGGATGAGCCAAGCCAGCTATACTTGGTCAAGTTGGTCGATGAGAGAAGTCTATTCTAGTTCTTCTTTGGGTCGATTATTTTCTGAAGTTCATCAATCCTGCCCAAACTCTTTGAGTTCACGTGTGGTCCCCGAGTCCACACGTATCCACGCCTAAATACAACCGGAACACGTTCCCCTTTCGGGACCTCATTGTACGGCAACTGACCTTGTAGCCACCTTCCCTCCGCGTAAAACCAAAGATGTTTGAACTGCTTGTCCGTGTTCGGGCACCCTGTGATAAATGTCCCCTTGTAGCCCTATAAGTAATAGGACCCAGACGACGATGGAGCCGACTTCATCCTATACAAATTTTGGAATGCCCTAATGGGCAACTCGACGTCGAACTTCTTCTTCAAGAGGATATAGCAGCCTACCAGTATGCGGTAGGCATTGGCGTTGAGCTGCATGGGTACCACGTTGAATCTCGTGAACATCCGCCTCAAATACAGGTGGAAGGGCAGTCGGAGTCCTGCTTGGAAGAACTTGGCAGATAGGCTGACGCACCCGGGGGGAGGCCTTGATGGGAGGTCATTTTGACCAGGAACCATCCACTCTACGTATTCCGGGATCTTGAATTCTTCTTAGAGTACTTCTAGGTAGTTTAAGGTGACCGCTGATGTGAAATAATCCACGGCGTACACCTACTAAGTTCTCCATCTCCCAGTTAGCCATCATGTAGACTGCGAGACCATTCACGCGCAATGTTCAGCCCCTGTCGCGTTGACGAGCCTGGTTCGGTTCCCTTTCTAGAGCCATGCTATCCGAGTTCTCGGACCCTTCTCAGCCTGACATGCTAGCCTGGCTAGCTGTCTTCTCGGACGCCACGTCCCCACCGGCAGTCAAACCGACCACGAGAACGGGCTGTTGCACCAGAACTCCCTGTAACTCGGTAATGAATCTCTGGTCAGGTAGGGTGCCCGGGCCCACTTGCAGGATCTCGTGTAGGCGGGCCGCACCCTCCCTCGCCTGGCTGGTCGGCATACTAGGCCTAATCGGGGAAGGTATGTCCGATATCCCCGAACAAGTTATCTGGTGTCCGAGATATTGGCTTCGTTGCCCCTCGGGTTGAGTCTGAACTCGAGCTCATACTAGTGCTCATGCTAGTGCTTGTGTCCCCGGTGACCTCCACGTTCCCGGACAAATTGTCGTTCTCGTAATCAGACGGGCTATTCATATTGAAGAGAGAAGTGAAGGCTTTACCTTCTCGGAAGTTCTCTGAGTCTCCTGCAAAGTTGTCTTGATTAGCATTCCTCAGCAGTTCTCAGCATATCTCGGCAACTTCTTGCAAACGATGGGAAAATGGAGGACCCTCACCCCCTATTTATAGGGGTTGGTTTGGTAGGAAATGTGGGCATTAATTTCGAGGCGACGCTTCGGTTCCCCGCCAATCCCGTCAATTCCAGCATTTAAAATTTGAAGTGCCGTTCGGTCTTCCCGTCAATCAGTACGCGACACCTGGAGCTACGACGCGTCAGCTGCCAGCCTTTAGTGCCATGACGGTTCAAACTAGTCGGACTGGCTACGAGAACCCGGGAAGAATCGAGAACAAGTGGAGAACATTCGACTAGTTGAGTGCGCGACCATCTCCGTGCCGCATATACCACCCCTGGTCTAATTAGCCCAAAGATTAAATCCTGCAAAGGGCCATGTGATAAGTATTAAATCCTATATTGATAAATTACTAACCTAACATTAGATATTAACATAGAAGAGTGACATAAATATGTTTAGTTATTTCCAATGTTAGTTGTGTTATTTTTCACACATGAATGCGATGAAGACTTGATGTGCAAGAACAAATTCATGCCATTTAATGAATGTAAAAATATATGATTTAATACTCTGAATCATTACTTGGATTTAATACTTATGAGTGTTTTTATACTTTATGGTATCTCTTAAAAAACACATTTTTAGATTATTGTCCTAACTATAGTTACTTTATTTTTTGTTTTAATCTTAAAAATCCAAGTAAGCATTAAACGATGGAAAAAAAAAAAAAAAACCCTCACCCCCTATTTATAGGGGTTGGTTTGGTGGGAAATGTGGGCATTAATTTTGAGGCGACGCTTCGGTTCCCCGCCAATCCCGTCAATTCCAGTATTTAAAATTTGAAGTGCCGTTCGGTCTTCCCGCCAATCAGTACGCGACACGTGGAGCTACGACACATCAGCTGCCAGCCTTTAGTGCCATGACGGTTTAAACTAGTCGGACTGGCTACGAGAACCTGGGAAGAACTGAGAACAAGCGGAGAACATCCGACTAGTTGAGTGCGCGACCATCTCCGTGCCGCATATAGCACCCCTGGTCTAATTAGCCCAGAGATGCTGGGGGGCTTATGTTGAGGTCGTGACCTGCTCCGACCGTAAACTCCCGCCCCGATAGGTAATCACGTTAAACTAATTCCGACTAGACTCCTGTTCTGGGTGGTGACCCGGTTACATTGAAACGACGAAACTATACACGACCGTTCGAGCTAAGGGCTTATTACCCGTCTAGATCCGACCATAAAGCCCATCCCGTGAATTCGGGCTACCTGACTATGATTGATGAGCTATGCCGACAACTCTCCCCACGGTCCAGGTCGGCATGTGCTCAGGGAACAGGCGAATGCACCGAGTAGTAAATCTTTACACGTGCCTCCGTACGCTGCCTTACGTATAGAGTATAGCCCTCAATTCCAGGGGTCAAATCGCCGTTTTCCACCACCTTCTTCTATCATTTTCTTGACTTCCGTCGCCTGTTCCGGCTGGGGCTACCCCTACCAACGCCTATGGCAACCACCCTATTGCCTTCTGGCATGCGGTTGAGGCCATGTGGCGTCACCTTATTGGCCCATAGCCCTGGTACACCATGTACCTACTCACTCGCTAGGAGCCTTAGGGAACCGACCCGACCTGGTCACCTGAACACCCGAGCCCGCGGGAAGTGCCTATAAATGGAGGATCACCCCTCCATTTTAGGTATAGACATTTTTTCTTGCCTAAACTCTGCCTCTCCACTTGCTCATCAGCTTCTCCTCTGACTTAAGCATCTGAGTGCCCACAGCAGACACAACACCGGTGCCCCCATCACTTCGAGGTGCTTTCCTTTTGCAGGAGACCGACTGTAGAGTAACCGGGCAAGAGTGATCGGAACTGCCGACCACATTGGGAGTTAGTGCTGGAGACTTTTTGGCATCAACACCGATGATGAAACCGGCGGATCTCCAACCTCCGAATTTGGATCGGAGGACGGGTCGGCCTTGGTGGTCAACGACGCCGTCGATGGTGTCGTCGAGAAGTGGGGTTCGGTCATCGACCATTAAGTATTAGCTTCAAGCGAGATGATATGACTGAATGTTGACGTAACATGAGAAGAATCTTTTGTTTGTGGAGGTAAATCATCTTCGAAAGGAATGGTTCTTTTGTTGGCTTATTAGGGGGGAAATATATATATATATATATATATATATATATGTATGTATTGATTTGAAGATTTTCGTGTCCTTATTTTTATATTATAGTAATGAATACGACACACGCTGTGAAAATTTACAAGTTACAACTGAGTTAGGATTTCAATTTAGTTGGGGCACGGATAAGAATGTATAAATGAAGTGCAGAGCAAATCAAATATATATTGATTTGAAGATTTTCAAATCAAACTAAATTATTTAAGGAATAAAAATCAAATCAAATCAAACCGATTGCAATTAATTTGGTTTGGTTTTTCAATTGGTTTAAACTTATATTCATCATGTGCAACATATGTAATTAAATCAAAAAGGATATTTTAGTACTTTAATAATAATTAACTTAACAAAAATAATTAAAAAATTGTTAAAAAACTAAATTCATCTCTCCTCTTTCTTTCTCTCTCTCTTCATTTATGCCCTCGGATCTCAGCTGTAAAAACCCAAACCCAAAGCCAAAAAACCCAAAAAACGGACCTTGACGAGGTTTGGGGCGGCAAGGCAGCTTTTTGCTCTTTGTCTTCTCCCTCGGGCGTAGGGGGCTTTAAGTTTTGTGGAAGGGGGGGCTAAGCTTGCTGACAGTGAAGGAGGGGGGTTCGGGATCGCTGACGACGAAGAGGGTTCTCAGGCTCAATTGAGTTCAGTTGGGGGGGCTGAGTTCGGCGACAGTGAAGAAGGGCGGGGTGAGCTTGACAACGGTGAAGGAAAGAGGGGCGCTGGGTTCTGGGTTTACGTAATAATTTTCTAGTTTTGTTTTGTTTTTTTTTAAAGGTGTTCTATGGTTTTGTTGTTTTGTGGTTTGAGGAAAAAAAAAAGAAAAAGAAAAAAGAAAGAAAGAATGAATGAGGGAGAAGGTAAATGGGAAAGAAAACAGAAAATTAATAAGTATTTTGGTTTTTTTAACTACAAAAATTATGACTTATGCAAGACTCCGTTTGGAATTTAATGGCTTTGGACGAAAATGACTATAATGGTTAATTTTTAAGAGTTTAGAGTCATCTCGGCCAAAAAAATTAAAATAGAGACCAAACCATCACCTTTTTAAGAATTTAGGGACTATTTTGGTCAATTACTTAAAAGAAAATTTAATCTTTTTAATTGATAAAATTTAATAGAGTATTATGTATATTTTCAAATACTATTAAACATAAAACTGAAATACAAATATAAACATTATAACTAATCTTCTGAAACTTTTATTCGAAAAAATCATAAATATCTAAAATATTATGTTAATTAACATATGTTTACATATCACGTTATTTTAATTGTGTCTTAATATAATAATTTTAAAAGGAAACTAAATAAGATTTGGTGGTTAACTTATTTATTTTTGAGAGAGAACATTAATTCATTCACCCTGACTAGCATGCTAACTTTAAAACCACATGATAACTCAACAATTATGTTCAACAAATAGCATATTTCAAAGTTTGGAAGGAAAATATAGGGATATACTATAATTCAGAAGACACAAAAGGTATGTTTTAAAATTTAGAAAATATGTTGACATTAATGACATAGTTTAAAGGGAATTTATACAAATTTTTTTTTTCATCTAAAGTGAAGGGACTTCATCGCAAATTGTTTTTAATATTGACACCATTTCTTTTAGCCAAAAAAACGATGCATTATCTTGTAACCTTTTTTAATTATTTTTCATAATATCACTCTCCCAAACTTAATTATGGTTTAAATATAAACTTAGCTTCTGTTTGGTTTGATATCTCCAACTCAAATTTTTCATATCGATTTTGATCTTTTTCTAAAAAGTCAATAAAATTATAACTAATTATTAAAAAGTCAACCAACTTCAATTTAAAATTTTCATCTTCAACCGATAAACCAAACGCACTCTATATGCGAATACACAATCCCTTGTTATCAAGCATAGCCTAAAGTTAATATTAAAATCTGACTTCATTTAAAGATGTAAAATTCAATTCTCTCACTCATATGTTCAAAATAATAATAATAATAATTATTATTATTATCATTATTATTATTATTAATTAATTAAAAAATTTGAGGCAAAAATAAAATAAAATAAGAAAATATGAAAAGTTGGTTTTACTTAACCTCCAAAATCGATATCTTCTAAAACATCACTTTTCAATCGACGCCTCTATTATTTAGAAAATCACAAAAACAAAAACCAAAAAACAAAAAAGAAAAAGGACACCTCTTTTACTCCCGCTAATTCAACATTTTTAGTATGTTTGGCGCTTTAAAAATCCATAATTTTGCATATATAAGTTTAGATATGATATATATCTTAAACTGCATAGAATTTTCAGAAAAACCAAATAAGCTACATATTATTTTTTTTTTTCTCTAATACATTTCAAGTTTTTACACTTTTTTATTATAACAATTCAAATATCTCACCAAATGCACATCTCAATTCAGCTCAAATACAACTCAAAAAACTCAGTTCCAACCAGCGAATGAAAAACACAGTAAGATTAAAGGACGGAGTCCAGCAGCAACAACACAAATGCAAACGGTAACTCAGATTAACCATTCCAAATTATTCCAAACGGTTAGACCAAATGGGGCACAAATATAATAGCATATCCACTGTGAGGAAGGTTATGGAAGCAATTTTTTCGCTTAAACGTGATCGTGCTCGACAAAGCCTAGATCTAGATGGTTCTCAACTTCTTTTCTTCTCTCTTTTTTTTTTTTTTTTTTTTTTTTTTTCTTTAATAAAGAAATTCTGTTTCAGTTTGGGAATGATTTTGGTCAGTCCCTTCCGATAGGAACATTTTTGTTATGCGCTTTTTATTATAAAATATGTTATAATAAAACATAAGAACATCATGATAGTTTTTAATCATTTTTTCTCATTTTTTATTAACTGAAATTCTATAAGAAAATTTAAAAGATAAAATAAGAATTTCAAATGTTCAAGAGACAAAATTTGAATGATCCAAAATTTAAAAACACAGACAAGAATAGGTCTTCCTAAATTAAATTAAAGGAAGAAAACACAAGGAATTTTAATTTAATAGGTCCCACGGAAATTAAAAACTAAACAACTCCACTTCACGGCCACGTGCATCTGAAATCGTTCGTTGGGTAGTGCGTTTTCTCTAGAACTTAAAAGTCAAAGCTCAAAACGACACCAAAAGGTCAATGCTTTTTCTTTATAATTTTTTAAAGATCAAGACCATTTAATTCGTCTTTCCCTTGAAAAAAAGAAGGAAGGAAGAAAATGGCAGACAGATCAAGGAAGGACGCCATTGTTCTCTACGCAGCTCCGGGAATCGGACACATAGTGTCGATGGTGGAGCTGGGCAAGCTCATTCTCAGCCACTTCTCCAACAGATTCTCCATAACCATCCTCCTCACCACCGGCCGCCTCGACACCCCCGCCCTCCTCCATTACATCCGCCGCATCTCCCACTCCCACCCTTCCATCTCCTTCCGCCGCTTCCCCCTCCTCCAAGTCGACACCACCCCCACCCGCAGCGCCGAAGCCATCACCTTCGACTTCATCCGCCTCAACCGCCCCAACGTCGCCCAAGCCCTCCTCGACATCTCCGAGTCCTCCGCCGTCCGCGCCTTCGTCATCGACATCTTCTGCACCTCCGCCCTCGACGTCGCCAACGACATGGGGATCCCCACATACTACTTCTTCACCTCCGGCGCCGCCGCCCTCTCCGCCTTCTTGTGCTTCCCGAAAATCCACAACCACACGACGACGAGCTTCAAGGACATGCACGACGTCGTTCTTGAGTTCCCCGGTATGCCTCCTCTCAAGGCACCCCACATGCCCGAGCCAATGCTTGACAGAGACGACCCTGCTTATTGGGACTTTGTCTATTTCTGTTCCCATCTTCCTAAGTCGAAAGGGATCATTGTCAACACTTTTGATGGACTTGAGCCGATTCCCATCAAGGCTCTGGCTGATGGAGTTTGTGTTCCGGAAGGGCTTACTCCTCCGGTGTATTGCATCGGTCCGTTGATCGATGAGGCCGGTGATAAGGGGGAGAGTACTGGACCAGCGGAGTGCTTGTCATGGCTCGATACGCAGCCGAGCGGGAGCGTGGTGTTCTTGTGCTTCGGAAGTAGGGGGTCTTTCTCGGCCGTGCAAGTGAGGGAGATAGCGGATGGATTGGAAAGGAGTGGGCAGAGGTTTCTTTGGGTGGTGAAGCAGCCGCCGATGGATGAGAAGACAAAGCAAACGGAGGAGTTGGGAGAAGATTTCGAGTGGGAGAGTCTGTTTCCGAAGGGGTTTGTGGAGAGGACGAAAGGGAGGGGGATGGTGGTGAGGTCATGGGCGCCGCAGGTGGTGGTGTTGAGGAAAGCGGCAGTAGGGGGGTTCGTGACGCACTGCGGGTGGAACTCTGTGCTCGAGGCGGTTGTCGCCGGGGTGCCGATGGTGGCGTGGCCGCTCTACGCGGAGCAGCACATGAACAGGAATGTGATGGTGAAGGACTTAAGGATAGCGCTGGCAGTGGAGCAGAGAGAGGGGGATGGGTTTGTGAGTGGTGATGAGGTTGAGAGAAAGATTACAGAGTTGATGGAATCGGAACATGGGAAAGAGATCCGCCATGAAAGCTTGAAGATGAAGGACATTGCTTCGGCTGCTTTGGGAGAATCTGGTTCTTCTGCTGTTGCATTGCAAAAGCTTATGGGCTCCTTAATTACCACAGCTTGATGGGTTTGTGAGTGGTGGTAAAATATCAGTTGTAATCAGTAACGTTGCAAGGATGGACGTACGTAATTAAAGTGTAATGATATCCTGTAATTTGGCTATGAATATTATAACTTTATTTTTTTCAAGAAAGCCTTGGTATATATCCATGGGAAATTATATATATGTATTTGTATCTTGAGTTTGGTTCAAAAGTAATATATATATATATATATATTAATATTACATACTTTGCATCTCATCAAATATGTATCAAGGCATTATATATTGTTTTTAAATAATATCAAGTAGTTAACATTTAACTACAACATATATGTTAAATCAGCCAAAACCAACAAGTCAATAAACAAAGGACAATAGTCCACAAAACTACAATCCAAAAAAAGACTATGCGCTGAGATAGTAAGGGTGTGAGCCACTCCATTTGCTCCTCTAGGAACATAAAAAGAGCAATTAAAAACACCACATTTAGACAACTCAACAATATCAACAATTAATACACTGTCTTCACCAATTGAGGACGGCTTTTGTACCTCAAAAGCCAAACGCACTGCATCTATTTCAGCTATCTTGATTTGCAAACCCAAATCCCGATCAAAAGCGAGGCTTTCCCGAATAGCTAGACATTCGGCAATATGGGGCGAGAAGAATCCAATCACATATCTCGCAAAGCCAACAACTACCATACCTTTAGAATCTCTAATTATAGCCCTAATGCCTACCTCCTCCTTTCCTATGCGTACCAAGGTATCTACATTCAGTTTCAAAGAGCCACCTATTGGTTTTTTCCACCTTATTTGATTATCAACAGTGGCCGAATTAACAATTGGAACTTCAAGTCCGAAACATTGCTGGAATTCACCTAACATTCTACCCATCATCTCCATCACACTCTACGTGTCAATTACATGATTGGAATGAACCCATAAATTCCTCGCCCACCAAATAGCCCAAGCCATACTAGTCAACATTTCTAGCTCTTATCAGGTTCCTTTCTAAGAGAACTCTAAACAAAGCCGAGCAAATGATAAAACAAAGGAACATCTCAACTTGGACCAGAGGATAGAAGAATCCCAAACCTCCCTAGTGCTTGAAAACTCCCGCAAGCTATGCCAAACTGATTCAACCCCTTCATAACACTGTGTACATCCATTCAAACATTTCATACCCTTTTTATTGAGAACAACAAACTAAGGGAGGACTCCATGAAAAGCCCACTACAAGAAGATTTTTATCTTGCTTGGTAATTTCAAACTCCAAAGTTTTCCCTACCAAGCCTTGCTGACTGCTGCATTGGATGAGCCCTCCAATCCTTTCGCCTCCATACCTACCCAATATCCTGAATGCATCGTGTATAGACCACATGAGTCATAGTGCCAAATCAAGTTAATAGGACAATTGGACCTCCCTATAGGAATGCTCAAAATAACCTCGTTATCCATTGACAAGAAAGCCTGAGAAATAAGTTCATGATCCCATTGCCTATTTTGGATAAGGTCTGCCACCTTCCAATTTGTTGTACTCCTAGGAACACTCATAATGGGTTTAAAACTATAAGGCCAGGGAAGCCACGAATTTGAGAAAACTCAAACATTGCTTCATTGCTAATTCTCCACCTAGCACCTGAGGCCAATAAGTCCCTTCCCCACATAATTGATCGTCAAGTATAGGATACATTCGCACCAATTCTAGCATCCAGAAAAGAACAGTTGTGGAAATACTTAACTTTCAATACTTTTCCCATCAGGGAATGTGAGGCCTTAAAAATATGCCAGTATCATTTGGCCAATAAAGCCTTATTAAAATTACTACTATCACAAAAACTGATACCTTTTTTATTTTTTGGTTGACACAATTTCTCCCATCCAAGCCAATGAATCTTCCTATCCTCATTAGTGCCACCCCACCAAAATCGAGCAACCAATGACTGAATTTCTTGGCAAAGCAAAGCAGGAACTCAGAACACACCCATAGTGTATGTGGTCGTAGCTTGGGCAACCGCCTTAATGAGAATTTCATGTCCCCTAATGGAGAAAATTTTACTCTTCCATATTTGTAGACACTTCACGATTCGCTACTTAACTGCATTAAAGACACTTTTGTTGTTGCAACCCACAAAAGATGGTAGGCCCAAATACCTATCATGAACTTAGCTACTATCCACCAAACCAAGCTTACTACAAATCTCCCCCTGAACCTCCTCCACAACGTTGGGACTAAAGATGATGAAGGATTTTGAAAAATTAATCACTTGACCCAAAGCGAAAGCATAACTATTCTTTGACAATCTCGCAAATTAGCCCTTCCAAAAATAATGGAATCATCAAAAAAAAAAAAAAAAAAAAACAAATGACTCACTGTGGGTGCTTTCCTAATCACAACAATCCCATGAAGTTTGCCATCAACTTCCGAAGCCTTAATCATAGCCGATAGACCCTCAGCACAAAGTAGAAATATGTATGGCGAGATTGGACAACCCTGACAAAGCCCTCTCTTGGGAATGACACACCCTTTCACACTCCCATTAATAATGAAAGAGAGTTTGGTTGTGGATGCACAATCCATAATCAAGTCCATCCATCGATCACTGAAGCCCATCTTCCGCATTACTCCCTCAAGGAAAGTTCATTCAACTCAATCATCGGCTTTACTCATGTCGAGTTTTATGCCTATCAATCCTTCTTTCCTACCCACCTTCCTCCTATTAGAGTGCAAAATCTTAAAAGCTACTATCATATTATCCGTTATTAATCGACCTAGAATGAAAGCACTTTGCTCTTGAGAAGTAATCTTCGAAAGAAAAAATTTGAGCCTATTAGCCAAAACCTTAGTGATAATCTATATGTAACATTGCACAAGCTAATCAGTTGGAAGTCAACCATCTCTTAGGAATCTTAATTTTTCGAATAAGAACCACATGTGTTGCATTTAGCACTCGAGCTGATTGCCCACCATTCAGGACCCCCAAGCAAACTGTCGTCAAGTCGCAACCCACTAACTCCCAATTCTTTCAAAAAAAGAGTGCATGAAGTCCATCAGGATCTGGAGCTTTTGTAGGACCCATTCTGAAAAGAGCTTTTTTAACCTCCTCCCTAGTAAAGGTTCTATCCAATTGTTGTCTCATCTCTTCCGACACATTAGACCCAATACGACGTGTAACTCTGGACAAGTTCTCTGCAGAAGGGACAATCATTTAGATCACATCATTAAAATAACGTTCAACTTCCTTATAAGTGATGTCCTAATCTTTTGTAATCCAACTATGACATATATGTTTATAAAAGTTTTTTTTTCGTTTTCTTTTAAGGTTATTATTTTGTCATTGCAGTAGTTAAAAATAGTTATTTTCGTTATTGCTTCTCCTATTATTAATTATTGAGAACTTTGTGTAATTCTTAATTGAAAAGAGACGAGTTGTCTTCTATATGTTTGCAGATATATGCATTATTATCTGGTTATTATGGGGATGATTGTGTAATGAGTACAATAATTATTTTCTCTCTTAAAAAAATCAAGTGTCTATAATTTGTCTTTTAGGTTAGAATAATTGACCCAAATAGTCACTGAACTTTTTACAAGGTGATAGTTTGGTCTATATTTTATTTTATTTTTTACTAAGATAACCCTAAACTCTTAAAATGTTGACTATGATAGTCCTTTTCGTCCAAATCTGTTAAGTTTCCAACGGAATGAGTCATATGTAATGCATGTGATCAAATTTGAGATCACATTTTAATAATTTAATAATAATTAATTTAATAAATATAAAAAAAATCATAAAAAACTAAATTCATCTCTCTCTCTCCCTCTCCCCCTTCATTTCCTTCCTCAAAATCTTAGATCGGAACTCGGAGGAAGGGGGCAAACCTAGAACTTGGGGTTAGGGGGGAGGCAGCAAAACCCAAAATTGGGGAAGGCGCACCATGACTGGGTTCGTTTGGGGAGGCGGGGCGAACCTTGAATTTGTTTCGGGGGAGGGGCATCGCAACTGGGTTCGACGAGGGGATAGGGTGCCGAGATTGGAATTGTCGTGGGGGGGGGGGGAGGGGAGGGAGGGGCTGGGACTGGATTGTGGGGGCCGGGGGGTAGAAGGCAGGCCAGGACTAGGTTCGTGGGGTGGGGGGGCGCCAAGACTGGGTTTCCGAGGGGGAGGAGGGACACCAAGACTGGGTTGAGGGGTGGGGGAGAGAGAGAGATAAAGGGAGGGAGGAAGGGTATTTTAGATTTTTTTACTGCAAAATTAATCATTTCAGTAAGATTCCATTAGAAATTTGACAGAATTTGACAGAAATAATTATAATGGCAAAAAAAATAGGAGTTTTGGGTTATCTCGACCAAAATAAATAAAATAAGGACCAAGTCGTC
The DNA here is from genome assembly GCA_025413485.1 of Ficus microcarpa. NCBI lineage: Eukaryota > Viridiplantae > Streptophyta > Magnoliopsida > Rosales > Moraceae > Ficus > Ficus microcarpa. Next base: position 48,424,582 of record CM046377.1, on the reverse strand, counting down.
TCTTATAAAGAATTTAGGGACTATTTAAGTTAATTATTTATTAAGTGCATGTTTGGCACACCAGTTGAAGCTATATTTTTTGGGTTCAGTTCGAACCAAGTCAGTTTGGCACACCAGTCAAGCTTGAGCCTCCCTCTGACCCATTGAACAGTAAACCCAATTGGGTTTATTGTGCACCCAGTGTTCCCTACAAGCTCTGTCATTCACGCGTGCCTCGGCCCCTTTTCTTTCCTCTCGTCTTCATCCCTACAGGGGACCATGTGATGTTGTTAGATTGGTTGTTGCATCTGACCCCCAACCCCCTGACCATCTGAACCGGATCAGGAGGTCCATTCACTACTCGTCCTTGCTCTGTCCCAGGTAAGCTTAAATCCTTTAGGTTTTGCCTTCGCCCACCCCCCCCCATGAAGCAGATGAGGCGCCGATTAGGGATATCAAACCGAAGACGAATCCCTAGGCCTATTACCCATTATTTCTGAGTTAGGCGATCTTCTCGGTGATCCGTTAAATCCTGCCCTAATCCGACATCTTCCCCTGTATACTCATCCTCAGGTTCAAATTTGCTAACCCAAGTACGTATTTTATACCCTATTTCTGATCCGTGAACTAGTTTAATTTTCAAATTGATTGATTTTCATTTCTCACCTACGAAATCCAATAGAGGCCCTTTTCTAGTTATTGGTGTTACTTCACCATACCAGGTTTATGTCGATTAATTTGATTGAATTTGGCCGATGAACTGGTTTGTTTAAGTTGAGTATGTATCTCCAAAAAGAACTTATGTTGACCTGTTTTTTTTTTTTTTATTCATTCTCATATTGGTGTGTCTTGGGTTGACGTGAACCCTGTGTCCTACTCCCCACACCACATTTTGTCACCACGAATTGATTTTTCAAGTTTCAATCCATTTTGGGATGCAATGTTGCTTGTGTGAGATGCATAGTCGGTGTTTAGGGTTGAAAAAATGTGCTTTGGTGCCTTTGGGGTGGTTTTGGTTTACTTACACCATGTCGTACACCTCCCACACCACATTTGTTACCAAGCAGCGTATAAAATGTTGGAATCTGTATTGGGTTGCATTTTTTCCTTCTATGCCATGCCTAGTTGGCGGTTTTTGGTGAGAAAAAACCTATTTTGTGCCGTGGCCTACATTTAGGTGCACTTTAACCATTAGATGACATTCCTATACCACATTTTGTATTTTATGAATGCCTTTGCAGGTTTGAAAGAGGTTTTGGATGCAAGTTTGCTTGTTCATTTATCGTTGTTGGTGTTTATGTACAAAAAAGGTCATTTTCTTACCTATGGTTGTATTGGGTTCACTTGAACCATGTAAGTTGCTCCAAAACCATGTTTTGTCACCATTCATTGTGTTTGCACGTTTCAACTTGTTGGGGGATGCAGTTTTGCTTGTGGGACTTGCATAGTTGGTGTTTAAGGTGAAAAGAAAGGTCATTTGCAATGTTGGGCAGGTTTGGGTTTACCTGCACCATGTCATACACCTCCCACACCACATTTTGTCACTAGGCAGTGTATTTGCACATTTGAATCTGATTTGGGTTGCATTTTTCCTTCGATGCCATGCTTAGTTGGTGGTCTTTGGTGAGAAAAAACCTATCTTGTGCTATGACCTACATTTGTGTGCACTTTAACCATTACATGACATTCTTGTACCACATTTTGTATTTTATGAATGCCTTTGCAAGTTTGAAAGAGGTTTTGGATGCAAGTTTGCTTGTTCATTTATCATTGTTGGTGTTTATGTAAAAAAAAAAAAAAAAAAAGGCCATTTTCTTACCTGTGGCTGTATTGGGTTCACTTGAACCATGTAGATTGCTCCAAAACCACATTTTTTCACCACTCATTGTGTTTGCATGTTTCAACTTGTTGAGGGATGCAATTTTGCTTGTAGGACTCGCATAGTTGGTGTTTCGGGTGAAAAGAAACGTCATTTGCAATGTTGGGCAGGTTTGGGTTTACTTGCACAATGTCATACACCTCCCACACCACATTTTGTCACCAGGCAGTGTATTTGCACGTTTGACTCTGTTTTGGGTTGCATTTTTCCTTCTATGCCATGCCTAGTTGGTCTTCTGTGTGGAAAAAATGTCATTTGCCTACTCGGGCTTGCTTTCGGTGCACTTTAACCATGTTTGGTGTTCCTATATCACATTTTGTCGCCACTGAAATATTTTGCTAGTTAATAACCAGTTTTTGGATGCAATTTTGCTTCTTTGACATTCATATTTGGTTTTTAGGGTGAAAAAAATGTCTTTTGCTGCCATGTTGCTGTATTGGGTTCAACCATGTGTGGTGCTTCTAAACCACATTTTGTCTTACGTGCTGCAGAACCCATTTATTTTGTATTACTTTTTCTTTAAGTTTAATTTATTGCAATTTCATACTTTAGGGGACTGTTTTCAGGTTCCGATGTATTTTTTCAAGTACAAGGCTCGGTTAACGTTCCTCTTTCATCCCATGTTGGCGATGATGTATATAGGAAATATACATTTCTTGTATTATAATCTGACTGGTGAGTTAGTTACCCGATATATATAGTGTCAGTTACTGGTATATAAGCACATGTTCGATGTTAAGGGGCTTAATTGTAGTTTATGCTTGTCATAAACTTGTTTAACCCCGAACCCATGGTTTCTATGCCATGGTAGCTGTATATGTATCGGGTCATTGATATGCCTCAGATGAAATATGGCAAACAATAAGATACTGAGCCAACTCCTCCTGCGCCTTCTTTATTTAGTTATGTGTTTTTTTTTTTTCCTTTGCTTATCGCTTTGTTAAGGAAATGCCTCGAAAGGCGACGGGTGAGCAATACATCTGGGATGACGCAAAGGAAAAAATTTTCCTTGAAAAGCTTGATTCTCACTTGGCCTGCAGTGGCGGTAAAAGTCCCCCACTGAATACCCTCGAACGATGGGCTGCCAAGTTCAATGCCCAGTTTGGAGGTGTTCCTGTGTACGGCTTAACGTTATATCAAAATAAGGAAGGATGAAGAAAATATATAGGGGCTGAAAGGCGTTGCAATGTCTGACCGGCTTAGGATACAATCCGTTGACGGATCGAGTCATCTGCTCAGACGATATGTGGAAGAGCTTTATTAAAGTAATCAAAATTCGCAGTATTAAATGCCATGTCGTATAATTTTTTACGTGGACGAAATGGATGAGATGACATTCATGGCTATGCAGGAAATAGTCAGTCACTTTCATGGCCGATCAGGTTCAGGCATAAGTAACTCCCAGTCAAGCCACACGGATCATATGTTAATGTGTATGGCTAGTTTGTCAGATTTGGGTATTCCACTCAATCAGCGGACAATAATGTGATACTATTTCTCAACTCATCTATAGCTCCAGCGTACCTTCCACAAGCTGCCCGAGGTCGATAAGCGAGAAATTATTGCATCCGTTGTACAGTCCCATAGGCCCCCCACCGATTCAATTGCATGTGTCATGCAGTTTTTATTTATTTGTTTCCCCCATATGTTTCACATTATTCTTCTGATTGGATTGGGTTTATTTATTTGTTTCATAAAATATTGTAACAAACCTCACGCATGTTGCTAACGATGTTTTTTTTATTCTGATATTCTAACAAACGTTAACGATGTATTCTAACAGTTATGCCTGAAAATTTACCTAACCTCCCACTTTTCGTATATCGGTTGATCGAAGTACGATTGTAAGGATAAATAATTTATTATATTTCGACAAATTTATTTTTTCCCCAGATAAACATCAAATTTAACTACACGCATATATCAATTTATCAGGAAACATGAACGAGTCTACTTCCGGATCCGAACAGGAAGACAATGGCATTTACTTAGAAAACGAGTACACGGACGATGAAAGATATATTAAGATGGCAGTTGTGGCCGTGTCCGCCATGAGGCGGATCAGGCATCGGGATCCGCAACCAATGCACAATTCAAGACTAACCGGCAGCATGCGTGTGGACGAGATATTAAATGGTCATGAAGAAATAATTCAAGGATTGATTAGTATGAAAGCAGAAACATTCAGATCACTAAGTTACCTATTAGGTAGTCGAGAATTGTTGACCCCAACTTTTAAGATGAACGTGAACGAGTAGTTGTTTATTTTTTTAGCCATTTGCGTACAAGCCGCCATGAACCGGCACATTTCGTATTTGTTCCAACATTCAAGAGAGACAACCTCACATTGATTCGTTAAAGTGCTGAACGTTATTTGTTCACTAAAAGACGAATTCATTAGACCACCGGACTACACATCGGTTCAACTTTTGATTCTGGAGCACACGTACAAATATCGGCCATGGTTTGATGTATGTTATTGATATAATTATGTAGTTGCTGTATGACAGAGTAAACAATAATTTAAGCATTATTAATGATGGTACTCATAATTTAATAGTTTGCTTATTCATGCAGGATTGTGTTGGAGCTATAGATGGCACACACGCCCCATGTGTGCCACAGTGGGCAAATGCAAAGCATGGATTAATTGAAAAGGGAATCACTCGCAGAATGTATTAGCCACATGTTCTTTCGATATGAAATTCACATATATGTTGGCCGACCACAAGGGATCTTGTCATGATGCCAGAATATTGAAAGAGGCAATAGCATTCTATGGTTTCCCAATTCCTCCACCAGGTAAGTTGGTCTGCCAAATAATAGCAGAATGGTACGATAAAAAATTAAGTTACAAAATATTGGATTTTCTTTTAATAATGTGATGTTTATTTTGTTGGGAAATTTTACCTAGCCGATTCAGGGTACGCAAATAAGGATTGTTTTCTTAGTCCATTTCGCCGAGAGACTTATCATTTATCGGAATATAGACGACAATTCGTCGGGCTGGGCAATAGGCGGGAAGTGTTTAACTACACGCATTTCTCACTGATGAACTGTATTAAGCGAACTTTTGGTGTCTGGAAGGTAAGATTTAAAATACTTAGATGCATACACAGTTATCAAATGGAGAAACAAGTAATGATCCCAGTGGCATGTGATTTGCGATGATATGTGGAACAGATATCAATCATGCCCATGGTACAAATCCACATGAAATCAAGCTATGTTCGAAGCTATCAAAGGTGGTCTCTTTCTTCTACTTGTGCTCGTAAACGGTCGATCAGGGTTGGAGGCAGGTTTGGCTGGGCGATGGCCAGCGGGGGGTCTCATAGTGGTGGGTCGCTGGGGGGGTTCGCCGGAGAAGTAGTGGCCGTGGCTGTGGATGTGGACGTGTCCATGGTCGTGGCTGTGGCTGTGGCTGTGGACGTGTCCATGGCCGTGGTTGTGGCGGTCTCCGTGTCTGTGTCCACCGTAGAGCACCGACGGCAATCTTAGGTTGGTGCTGAACTCGGCCTATGCTCTGATGACGACGTCAACGGTTGTGGCTATGAGCGAGGTCAGAACCGAGACGTGAACCAGTCAGACTCGGTGGCTGTGGCGGCGGCCGGTCGATCGGCCACTTAGATGTTATCGAGGAGGTTCGGGGGTACAAGAGAGAGAGAGAGTGTGAGTGAGTGAGAGAGAGAGAAACAAGAGAGGGAGAGAGGTCAATGAAGAGAAATGAAAGGTCAAACAGAGAAAGCAAAGAGAGAGAGACAGACAGAGAAAAGAGAGTTTAATATTATTATTATTATTATAGACAGATATCTCATGTTATAATCTTATTTTGGTATATTATATTATTTTATTCGTTATCATCTGTTGGATATTACTCTGTTGATGAGGTAAAAATCCTTATCACATTGTAGAATCTCAAATAACCTTTTTGTGATCAATCATTGGCTATATAAGAAAATTGATTAACTATCTTATAATGGGAAAAAAAATAAGGGTATTTAATTAATCTTTAAATCCACTTGAAATTAATGTGGGTTTAATCTATTTAAACCAGATTAGGCTTGTAATTATATGATATAATTTTAATAGCACTTTTAGTTAGCAATTATGTAATTTTTGTTTTTAAATTTTTATGGCTATGTTTAATTTTGTGTAAAAGGTTTTCATGTGTGTTGTTGATGTGTATTTTTATTTCAATTTATTTTAATTTTTCTATTTTTCTGATCAGAATCATATAATGAAATGTTAAATATGGCAAAAAAAAAAAAAAATTTCATAAATTTTTTACATCCAAACAGGACCCTAACTCAATTTAAACTTTTTAACTCAAACGTTTTTACCAAACACTCAACTCAAATTAAACTTTTTAACTCAAATTTTTTATCAAACACTCAACTTTTAAACTCAACTTAATTTATCTTTAACTCAACTAAAAAATCTTAACTCAAACCTAAACACCAAACACATCCTAAGTTAATATGAGAAAGTCTCTATTTTTCATATTAAATAATCTCCATTTGAAACGACAATCCCACGTAGGACTCTCCAAGGAAAGGAGGAAAAAAAAATGTCCATAAAAAGTTTGTCCTTTGTATCCAAGGTTCCACCCACGTAAATTAATGATCACTCTAATCAATACGACAAAAGATGAAATAGAGGACCTCGTTTTTTTACACAATCATAGTGACTGATGAGGACAAGAAGATTTTTTTGACAGCCGTATTTTCATTTTAACTTCTCAGGACGATTTTGCATAGCGTAATTGATGTGCGAAGTCAACTTTTTGCGACAGTCGTGAAAAATGAAATAGCCTATTAACTTTCCATGACAATTTTAAAAAACAGTCGTAGAAAGCATTGGGAAAAATCCACTTTGATGGTTTTAAAAACTGTTTGAAAGGTATAATTTTAATAACATATATAAAAGAATAAAAAATTATAATTTTTTTTATATATGTTATTTTCTTCTTTTCTTTTTTTTTTTTTTAATTCTCTTTCATTCTCCCCCCCCCCCCCTTTTTCTCTCTTTCTTATTTTTTAATTGCTAATTTTTTTCTCCTTTACTTTATTTAAAAAATTCTTTTATATAAATGCATACTTATTATTATTTTTTTTCACGACCATCTTATATTCTAAATTATTAATTTCGATAATATATGGCCTTAGTTGAATGTTGAATCAAATTGTGTGTAAATTTTGATAAATATATATATATTTTTCTTTTTAGTCTTTAAAATTAGTGTTCACTTTTGTCCACGTGCCGATCTATTTTTTGTTTGTTTTCTTTCATCATTTTTCTTTTTTTTTTTTTTTTGCCCATACTAAAGTAAATTTTTTTTTTGTTGTAAATGTAATCTTATTTAGACTTTTTTTTTTTACCATCTCAATTATTATTTTCTCGTAGCACCACCCATTTAACTTTCTACATAATTTACTAACTACTCTGCAATATGTTATTACTTAATTATTTTCTCCTCAATATTCTATGAACAATTATTATCTAATAATACCTCATAATTAATTTTTTATGAACAATTTTATTGAACACGTGTGTGGCACGTGCCTATAACTAGTTCTTATAGAAAGTTTTAAAATTTTAGACCATTATCTACAATGAGGACACTATTATTTTCCCAAAAAAACTCCTCCCAAATTGTCTCTTTTTTTTCTTTTTTTTTAAATTAAAACTTAGGACTCATTTGGATTGGAGTTGCATTTTTGGAGTTTTTTTAAATTTTTTTTTATAATGAGTGAATGTTTTTGTAAATGTGTGTATAGTTGAAATGTAAATTGAAAATTAATTGTGATATTTTAATAGTATAAAAACACGAAATGTGTTCTAAAAAAAAAAAACAATATGGATCTTGTTTTATTCTTTTGGTGGTTGTGAGCATTGACACCTAAAAAAAAAAAAAAATCTCATTTTCGATTTAAAATAAGAAAGTTATGAACTTTTAAAATTTGAATTTCAAAAAAAAAAAAAAAATGAGATGTTGATTTGAAATTGAATTGGGTGAACAAATAACCTTTCAAAAAAGAAAAAGTCCAAAACTATAAAACTCTAATTGGAGTTAGAGTTCCAAACACCCCTTAGGAATATTTGGGGGTGTTTGGTTTGCGGTAATCTTTAATAAAAGAATAGGAATATTAAGATTATCATGTTTGTTATGAGGTTATCTTATTTTAAGATACCTGGGAATTTGAAACCCACCTCCCCCCTTAGGTTTCAATTACTCCTTATCTAAATATTATGGTAATCTTAAAATTTAAATAATTTAGACACAACTATCCTCAGAACTTTTAAATTTAACTTTAAAAATAATCTACAGATTTAGAGAGATGAAAAAAAAAAAAAAAAAGAAAAAGAAAGAACCTTATGCATTTACTATATATATATGATTTTTTTATCATAGTCTTCTCCTATCTATATAATTCTTCATCGCAGCACTTCCTGCAAACATTAACTCCACCACAATTACTGATAATCATTGTTATTTTCTTCATCGCCTTTTTTTCCCCTCCTTTCTTACGTGATTCTTCTTTTCTACTTCTATATATTTAATATGTATATATTTTGTTTACATAATATCGTAAGTTATATACATAATCGCAACTTTGGTTTGTTTTTGTTGTTTTGTTGTTGTTTTTTTTTTTCCTAATACGTATCTTTTTTTATTTTTCTTTTTCATCCCTGAGAATCTTACTAAAATTGTCTATATATAGACCAAACACTATAATTTAATATTTCTAGGAATTTGGTTACTTTAAAAAGATTGTCAGATATCTGATTACATTTGATTACCTTCAACCAAACACCCCTTAAGATTTTAAATTCCACGGTCTATCCGTCCAGTATTTGTCGAATTTACAAATGAGCTTAAATTATAACAAAGTCAACCTAAATATTTTTTTTAACAAACTAAAATCTTGGTAAATAAAGGATTTACCTCAATTCCACTATTTAATTTACCAGGAATATAAAAATCCCCCCTAATTATAGACATATTAATACTTTACTCCTTGAATTTCAAAATGTAACATCTATTATCCTGATTTTTATTCCGTTAATATATTTTGTCCTTTTGTTGCTTTGACGGATTGAAATTACACAATTAAAATACTAAGCATGATTCTTGAGATATATATTAATTAAATAATTTTTATAGAAATTACTACAAATAGGCCATTTGTAGAAATTATTAAAGTAAATAGCATATTTTAAAAATATTAGAGGTGAATAACACATTTATGGTAAATTATTACGTTTATAAATTTTTTATGATAATTTTATTGTTAATACGTTTTGTAAATAAGTTTTTTTTTTTTCATAAATATGATATTTACCATAAACATATTATTTATAAAAATGTTGTTTTTTTAATGATACTTTTTTGCAAATATGTTTTGTAAATACATCATTTATCGTGAATATGTCATTTACCATCATCCAAAAAATTTTACGCCATTAATTTTTATTGTTAGAGATTTTTGATATATTTCTCTTCTTCTCCCATTATTATTTTACACTCTATTATAATGCATGTTTTAATTTCTTTAATTAAAACTATAAGAATAAAAGAAAGAGCATTTTAAGAAAGGGTAAATAAACTCGTAAGTTCTTTGATCAAGGGAAGTTTTGTAACTATTTTCCTTGTCATGTCACATGAGTTTTGCTGTTAAAAACTAATGGTAGGAGTCAAAACTATTACGATTTCAAAGTTTATTAGGAATGGATAGTACGTTTTTAAATTTGAAGTAAAGTTTTACAAGGGTTATAAATCATAGGAGCAAATTAAGTAATTATACTCATAGCCAAATTACGATAGATTTTTTTTTTTTTTTTAAAGAGAGAATGTTATTAACCTACATTACTTCCATCCTTGCAACATTACCGATAACAATTGATCTCTTATCAATTGACAATTGCACAAAGTTTTTGATAATCTTAACATATAACATAGATAAAAGAGCTAAAAACTACTCAAAACCCACTCCATCTTTTCGCCTTGTGTCACTCCCTCATTTTTTTTGCCTTTTTTCCTTTCAATTTTGGGCTTTTTTCTTTTTTTTTTTTTTACTTGGCTTTCTTTCATATATATTATCTTCTATATAGGTATATATATCTTCTATAAGATATATATATATATATATATCTTTCTTTAATCTTTAACCCACCATGAAAGAGCGAATGTTTGTTACTGTTTTCGTCTACCCTCATCTTTGGCCACGTGTCCTTATCTTCCTGTCCTTCCCTCATTTGCTTCCCAAATGACCAGAAGGCAGCCCACCTAAAGGCTCCACTTTCCTCTGGTTTTTTTCATTCTTTTTTTCCCCCTTCATCCTTAGTAAAACGTTCTTTTCAAATGCATCCTATTTAAACATTTTTATTACAACTCTCTCAATTCTAATCAATTTTTTTAATTTATTTAATTGGTTAATTTGTCTTCTTTTTCTTTTTACTTTATTTATCTTTTCCGTTATTATTATATAAAAGTGTGAAAGAGCATTTATTCACCACTTGACGCGTTCTCCCCGTTTCATTCCCCCCGTTTCGTCCCCCCCCCCCTCCCCTCCCCACCTTTTTTTTCCCTTGCTTTTGTCGTTTGTGATTTGGTGTTTAGGATTTTTTTTTTTTTTTTTTTTTTGGCTTCCCGTTTCCTTGCTTTTTCGGTTGTGATTGGGTGTTTATGTTTATGCTGTTTTTTTTCTTCCTTCTCTTTTCCTTTTAGTTAGATATTTTGTACAACATTTAAAAAAAAAAACAAAAACTTTTACTTGAAAATCTCTTATACCTTTAATTTCAAATGTGTATCACTAGATACTTTTTCTTTAATTCAATCCACATTGTGTGATAATTTTTTAAATATAGTTTTTAGTTTACTAAAATATTTCATTTTATCAATTTTTTTTTTTTACAAATTTGCCCTAATTTAAACACTTTTTCTCTATCTCGCGTTTTCTTTTTTTGGGTTAATTTTCTTTACAATAGCTCCGTTTGGTTACGATTTAAAAATTTTTTGATTTATTTTTATCATGCTGTAGATTTTTTTTTTTTTTTTCCTTTTCCTAAAATCTTACTATTCTTCCTTTTGGACTTGTCCTTGTTAAAATGAGATTATCAACCATATCGTCACTTTTTTCCTTCTATTTTTAATGTTTGTTTTTCTTATTTGCTTTCTCAGTTATATTCTTTTTTATTGTCCAAAAAATTTAACAAACATAAGTAGCAAGTGCGTGGCACGTGCTTAGAAACTAGTAAGATAAGAAAAGAACTACAACACATTAAGCTGTGGTAACTAGGGAGCCAATAAAACTTTTGTAGTGCCACAGCAGAAGAAGATTCTCCCAAAGCAGCCGAAGCAATGTCCTTCATCTTCAAGCTTTCATGGCGGATCTCTTTCCCATGTTCCGATTCTATCAACTCCCTAACCTTTCTCTCAACCTCATCATCACTCACAAACCCATCTCCCTCTCTCCGCTCCACTGCCACCGCTATCCTCAAGTCCTTCACCATCACATTCCTGTTCATGTGCTGCTCCGCGTAGAGCGGCCACGCCACCATTGGCACCCCAGCGACAATCGCCTCGAGCACCGAGTTCCACCCGCAGTGTGTCATGAATCACCCCACCGCCTCCTTCCTCAACACAGCCACCTGTGGCGCCTATGACCTCACCACCATTCCCCTCCCTTTCGTCCTGTCCACAAACCCTTCTGGAAACAGACTCTCCCAATCGAAATCTTCTCCCAACTCATCCGTTTGCTTCATCTTCTCATCGATCGGCGGCTGCTTCACCACCCAAAGAAACCTTTGCCCACTCCTCTCCAATCCATCCGCTCTCTCCCTTACTTGCGCCGCCGACAAAGACCCCCTACTTCCGGAGCACAAGAACACCACGCTCCCGCTTGGCTGCGTATCAAGCCATGACAAGCACCCCACTACTCCAGTACTCTCCGCCTTGTGGCCGGCCTCATCGATCAGCGGGCTGATGCAATACACCGGAGGAGTAGGCCCTTCCGGAACACAAACTCCATCGGTCAGCGCCTTGATCGGAAGTGGCTCAAGTCCATCGAATGTGTTGACGATGATCCCATTCGATTTAGGAAGATGGGAAGAGAAATAGACCAAGTCCTGATAAGCAGGGTCGTCTCTGTCAAGCATTGGCTCGGGCCTGTGGGGGTGCCTTGAGAGAAGGCATACCAGGGAACTCAAGAACGACGTCGTGCATGTCCTTGAAGCTCGTCGTCGTGTGGTTGTGGATTTTCGGGAAGTACAAGAAGGCGGAGAGGACGACGGCGCCGGAGGCGAAGAAGTAGTAAGTGCGGATTCCCATGTCGTCGGCCACGTCGAGGGCGGAGGTGCAGAAGATGTCGATGACGAAGGCGCGGACGGCGGAGGACTCGGAGATGTGGAGGAGGGCTTGGGCGACGTTGGGGCGATTGAGGCCAACGAAGTCGAAGGTAATGGCGGCGGCGCTGCGGGTGGGGGTGGTGTCGACGTGCTGAAGAGGGAAGCGGAGGAAGGAGACGGCCGGGTGGGAGTGGGAGATGCAGCGGATGTAAGCGAGGAGGGCGGGGGTGTCCAGGCGACCGGTGGTGAGGAGGATGGTTATGGAGAACCTGCTGGGAGAGAAGTGGCTGAGTATGAGCTTGCCCAACTCCACCATCGACTCTATGTGTCCAATTCCCGTAGCAGGGCAGAGAACAATGGTGTCCTTCTTTGATCTGTCTGCCATTTTCTTTCTTTCTGTTTTTCGAGGGAAAGACGAATTATATGGTCTTGATCTTTAAAGAAAACAAATATATATTCATAGTTTGGGTTTCGTTTGGAGCTTTTACTTTTAGTGAAATAGAATATTTGGTTAGGTGAAGCGGTGATGTTGCTTCTGTATCATGTGGCAATTATTTATGAGCTCTCCTATAATTGTTTTTCGTTTTCGAGATATGGAAATAGAAAAGGAAGAAGAAAGAATGGTTGCTGGTAATTGGGTGGACTGGTTGGTCATCAATTGGGGCTCGCTACGGGAATTCCATTTGCTCATCCTTGGATTTGCTAAAAGTGAATTACAAATATTTAATGATTTATTAGTTTATTTTAGAATACCAATTATATTATTAAATTATTGATAGGTAATTGTTATTATATAAACTGATCCACTGAGGGTTACTGACTGGTTATCATCTGCATCCACGGTGATCCAAACCGATAACTACCACTAACAACTAGTTACACTACTACAAAATCTGGATTACACGATGGAGATTATATGACCGTTTTTAAAAAACCATCACGTAAGATATGACAAAAATGTGACACGAAACTACATTTCTGAAAACGGTCATGGAAACTCAAGATTCCACGACCATTTTTAAAAACGTCGTGAAAATTCAAGATTCCACAACCATTTTCGAAAATGGTCATGAAATGTCTAGTTTCCAGGACCGTTTCTACCGTTTTTGAAAACGGTCGTGAAATATGCTTGAAGAAATGTAAAACCTCACGAGATAAATTTCTCTCTCTAAAACCCACAAACTCAAAACTAGGGGTGGCAATTCGTGTTGTATTCGGGTCCACGGGTCCAACCCGAACCGACCCGTTCTTTTTCGTGTCAATTTCGGGTAACCCGAATTTGACCCGTCCACTATTCGTGTCGTTTTCGATTCGCAAAATTCGTGTCGTTTTTGATTCGTGTCGTCGTGTCGCGACCAGGGGTGGCAATTCGTGTCGTATTCGGGTCCAGTTCTTTTCCGTGTCAATTTCGGGTGACCCGAATTTGACCCGTCCACTATTCGTGTCGTTTTCGATTCGTAAAATTCGTGTCGTTTTCGATTCGTGTCGTCGTGTCGCGACCCGTATTGCCACCTCTACTCGAAACTCACACACTCTCTCTCTAGCCCATCACGACTAACCCTTCCTCGCTGTTGTCATCGCCGTCACCCCTGCATTTCCGTCATTGTGCTACCTTCTTCCTCTTTCCTTTGCAAGCCGCCCTACCTTCTCTCTCTTTCGTTCACTAGCAGTCCTCCCCCCTCCCCCCCTCCCCCCTTTCTCTTTCTCTCTTTCTCCTTTGCCCCGTCGATGCCATGTGCTCCATCAATGCCGTCACCCTGCCGTTGCTTGACTGTTCCTTTGCCATGGCTGTGGGACTCTATGTTTGATTTCTCTTATGAAACATGGTTGAATCCTCAGCTACTGGACCTTTTCTCTCTTTCTTTCTCTCTCTAACAAACTAGGGTTTATCAACTATTGCCATCACTCTCTCTATCTCTACTGTTTCCTATTAAAATCAAATCCACCATATGAACCTTAAACCCCAAATTCTGTCTTCTTCTTGAAAATTGAATTCATCTGGTTAAAAACAATAAAGACAGAGTGTTTCCCTCAAATGTTTCACTTCAATGACATCAGAATCCTCCAATGCCACACTCATCATTCGTCCCCTGAATATCAGAACCTGATAATTCAATTATTCTCTGAATTTGATGAATTTTTTTTTACTTGACTCATGTCATTTTTTTTTTTTTTCGATTTATAAAGTTAATTTCTATTTTGTTTTGTTTGTTTTGATTTTGTGGGTGAAATTTTCAAGATATCCACACACATATACATATATCACTATATTTATGTATATGTGAAAATGAAGAGATTTTCATTGTGTCCTCTAGTTTTCTTTTTTTTTTTTTTTTTTTTTTTTTTTTTGGGTTGGAGTTGGAAGAATCCTGAGGCATCAGAGGTGCCATTGAATTCTGCTCCTCTTAGAAGTTCATCCAAAAGAAGTAGAGATGCTGAGGTCCATAACTTGTCAAAAAATGTTGGTTGTGAGATGACTGAAATTTGTTTTTTTGTTTTTTTATGTTTGGTGTTTTGATTGTGGAGTTGTGAATTGTGATTATGTGGTTGTTGAGTGAACAAAGGAGGAGTATAATCAATGAGAAAATGAAAGCCTTGTAGAATTAAATTTCAAATTTCAATAAGGTATTTTAATTTTATGCTTTAATGCAGCCTATATCAAAACTAATGCAGACTAGAATATGCTTGATCGAGCATTTTTTGGTTTTTTATGCATTATTAAGCAGTTCTTTGTTTTGTGAATTTTTGGATGAACTTGACATAACTATGGAGCTCTGTTGGTTTTTGCCCCTTTTTTTTTTTTTTTTAAGCCATGACTTCAAGAGATAATTATGACCTTTTTGCTTTATCATAATTTTCTTGCTAAGTTACCAAAGAAAGGCATATAATATGTTTTCGGCCTGTACACATATTTATAATGACCAAGAACATGTTTTTCTTGTATTCAAATGATGAAAATGGTATGTTTTTGAATATGGATATCACCTAAAATTGGCTTTGTTATTGTGAAATAATGATTTTCATATATATATATATATATATATATATATATATGTTTACTGAATCAACGGGACCTAACGTCCTTCATATATAATTATAGGATAGCCACTTGAAAGTTCCAGTTCTAATTTATTTGTCTCTTATAAAAATGCAAGAAAGTCATATAGTGTGTTATATAAAATGTGATCAATCCATTTATTTGATTTTTCGATTGTTACCTTTCAGTTTGTAAAGTAACTCTATTCATATACGAATAAAGATGATCCTGAAGCTAAAAAGAAGTTTGAAGAAGTTTAAAAGGCTTATGACTCTGTATTTGTTTCTTTGATTCCACAAAAGTGGAATTGTAGTTCCGCATTTTGTGAATTCCACAAATGAGGCGAGGTTTTGATTTGTTGCTACTTTTATTTTAGAGCTCAATGAAAATTTAAAATTTTCAATTTATATTAGTGAGGCAAAAATCCTAATATGTTCATCAATTGGATAATTAATAGGACTTGTACAAAACACACAGTAGCCCTGGCTTGCAAGCTACAATTGGACTTGGCCTTGCAGAAGAATGTGCTACATTGGTAGATGAACCTTTACTTCTTCGTGTTAATATATTTCCTTTATATGCTTGATAGCACTCTTAGATTATCCCTCTTGGTCGGAATTCTCAACAGTTGAAATTTTTTAAGATAATAATACTTTGATATTGCAAGTGTGAAGATATCTATTGAACTAATATTAAAATCTCAATGCTAACTTGTGCACGATTTTCAATTTGAGCTATATGATATAGATTCCATTGAATTATTCTTTAGTTTTCTTTCTATAAAGGCTTGAGGTGGGATTAAGAAATTTACAAGAACAAGCATCTTTTTGATAAGTTCTATAGCATTTTTCTTTTCTTTTATGAATGTTGAATTGTTGCATTTAGGATGCTATCTTAGAGAACTTTAATGTAATATATTTGTATTGTACATTAATATGTAATGTTATAATTGATTTGAGTTTTATTTTGGATCATGAAGATCGGTATTTATGTTCACGACAAAGGAGGTCAGGGAAGCCACAATGGGTATGATTAGAATATGAGACTTTATGTAATCAAACAGTTAAATAGATAACTAGTTTTTATGACAATGATGA
This sequence comes from Ficus microcarpa, assembly GCA_025413485.1. NCBI lineage: Eukaryota > Viridiplantae > Streptophyta > Magnoliopsida > Rosales > Moraceae > Ficus > Ficus microcarpa. Next base: position 48,408,243 of record CM046377.1, on the reverse strand, counting down.
ATTGTCTTTCTTTTTGGTGTCGGTTCTAGTTTTGGTTCGTAATGTTAGATTGCAACTCGTGGCATGCATAATTAATTAACTACTTGATCATTTTTCAAAGTTTTAAATTCAATTTCTTATTTGATGGAACTTCGAAGGATCTTGTACCATAAACATGAATTTGCAAGGTTTGTATTAGGTTGGTTTTGAAGCTTCTTAGATCAACTACAAAAATAAAAATAAAAATAAAAAATAAAAATAAAAATAAACACACAAGAATGTGTCTATTTCCCTTTTTTTTTTTTTTTTTTTTTCTTTCTTTTGTTGAAAAGTTTCTTCACTTACTATATCTTTATAAATGTTATTTCTTTCATATGTAGTAGCTTTTGGCTTTGCAAGTTTAGCATGTAGTTAACATTTATTGGGTGCAAAAAAAATTTTTTTTTTTTTTTTTTTTGTAATTAAGGTACATTCCATGATGGCTTTTTAAGGAAACCGTCGTGGAATATTCTGTGCCAAAAATAGAATGGCCAGGTAACAATGGCCTTCCACGACGGTTTAAAACCGTCATGGTATGTCCATGACATACCACAACTGTGGATTCCACGACAGTTTTCTAACCATCGTTGTATCTTTCGACGATAGTAAAAAACCGTCGTGAAATCTAGTTTTTCTACGAGTGTTACCAACTTGTTATGAACCATCAATCATTGTGATATCAGCTAGGTAATCATCCAATGTTAACTAATCGATGACCACTATGATATCGGATAATTGTTTGTCATCGACCAGTAACCATCGTAATACCTTCTAGTAACCATCGATATCAGCTAGATTTTCTCACTGGAACACTGAGAAAACATGAAAATTTTGTAAAAACCACAAAATACAAACAAAACCACAAAAATCAGTCTCGAGAGCACAACTTAGTAAAAATTAGAAAGAAAGTAAACACTCACTGATCAAATTAGACTAACGACCTTAGTCTCATTGGAGATCTCTGCACCCACTTTGGGATGACATTTTTACACATGGATGTGGGTATCCGCCCATCATGGGGAGGGTATGGGGATAATATATGGGTTCAAGGGTGGGTGTAAGGGTTAAGATTAACCATTTGCGTGGGTGCGGGGCGAGGGTGGGGTAAGTTCCCCCGTATCCACACTCACCCCGCATATATTCTCTTATAATAGAATAAGAAAAATAAAGTTAGTGTTTTAATGTTTTAGTTTGCTTTATGAATTTAGTTTTATGGATTTATGAAGCTTGGATTTGTTTTTAATATTTCAATTTCAATTTCAATTATAACCATATTGTTAAAGATTATGAAAACTTTAATAGAAGTTATTTTAATTCTTTTTAATAATTCTTGATGGGTAAAATGAGTAGAGTATGTGTATAGCACTTCTAGCGGGTATTACTCCACCCTGCACCTGCATTAAATTAGGCGAGTATGGGGGTTAAAAAGGGAGGCAGGTATGGGGGTGGGAGATGCATACCCACACGTGCCCCACCCCATTGCCATTCCTATGCCCACTGCAATGCAAGGTAAGATCTCCATGCATACGGTCTTTTCGGCTCCATCGCCATGCAAATCATCACCATTGATGAAACACAGGACCAAGGATCTTGGGAAAGAGATCAATCTCCACCGCACATGCTGAGATCTCCAGAATCCAATTAAAAAAATTAAAAATAAAAAAACCGATGAACTCCTCCTTAAGATTGCCCGAACCAAGGAGAGATTTCATTGCACAAGGAGGAGCTTCGTGAGGCCGTAATGGGGGATGATCTCCTCACACCTGGAGGAATTCGCAGTGTATTCCTCTAAATGGTCGCAATAGGGAGATCGAGCGAAGGAAATCTTCTTCACCGCTGCGAGGAGGAAATCGTTCTTGAGATCTTGTAACACCTATGTTTGGAGTGCCCTAGATGTCATGCATTTATGTGTGCATTTAATTGCTTTCAATGTGATATTATTTATGTCCTAACATGATTTTAAGTTGTGAAATGTCCAACAATGCCGGTTTGACTCTGTACGTCAAGATACATCAAACAAATTTTGTGTAATGTTTGTGAAAGAACAATTCCATGATCTAATATATATATATATATATATATATATATATATATGTATGTATGTATGTCTATGTGTGTGTTGTATATACGTACTAGAGCTATCCTTTTCACGTCTATCACTCTATAATACTCTCTTATTTTCTCTGATACCCTACCTCTCACTCATCCTCTCACACTACCCGAAGTCTATAGTATCGAAAGAAACTTATAGCTGCGTTAATCCCCCAAGGTCACCAAATCAACGTGTTAGCCGACCCAAATAGTTGATTCAATCTTCCTTTTGGACTAAAGGGCACATGAGTCGTGAGCGCTTGGAGGACGTTGTCACTAGTTTTATCATTATTGATTTCATGGAATTCGTGGAATCCAGGTAAGTAAACCAAGTAAAATTTTGTTTGCAATATCGATTATCTTATTTGATGAAGTTACAAGTCTTGTATGCTTTTATGTGAAACGTGTGTAAAATGTGATCTGCAAAAAGTTTCCCTAGAGTGTATCCCATAATTATGGTATTCAAAGAAATGGGTGTAATATTGGAGGGCTGAGTTGACATGGAACTTCCGGACCGGTGGAACCAACATAGGCTCCCCCAAAAGGATCTCGTAAATCACCCTTGAACCAAAGACAAACATCACAGAACAACTAGCAAATGTTCTGCATTATCAAGTTCTCATTTGAAATTTAGCCAACATTTATTCAGACCTTACAAATTCTTCCACTTCGAGTAAGCCTACAAAACTCAAGAAAAATAAGTAGAATTTTGGAATTTAACCGTGCACTTGAATTTTATGATACGTTGCTCAAATCAGCAAGACCTTCTAAAAACAATAGCCAACGAAACAAATCATGTCCAAAAGTAAACCACCCTCGAACTGCTACCAAAAAAAAAAAAAAAAAAAAAAAAAAAAAAAAAAAAAAACCAATCGGATTTCAAAGTAGCACTATCTAGTTCAAAAATTTCACCCAACTGAGCACATCTAGCAAAAATTTCACAGCAGCCGGATCACCATAACCAACTCCATCAAGTTCACCACCATTTAACACACTAACTACAGCAACTCTTAAACGTTGGGTGTCCTAACAAACCACCAACATTGCCAAAATTGTATTGAAAATGCTATCATATTAACATAACTGATGCCAAGAATAATCTTTCAGTGCCCATAAAAATTTTAAAAAAAAAAAATTAAACCAAAAACCAAAACAAAACAAAAGAAGTAGAAGAAGAACATACATACTCTCTAGGGCTCATCAAATGTGCACGCATGCATATGAATGAGATTTCCAGATCTAAATAACCGTCCAAATTGAATGGCCTGTGAATCTCACTCAGGTGCCATACAAATGGATATTCTTGGAAAGGAACTACATATTACCTGGAATCTCACAAAAACATATATTTATTTCTAAGTATTAATTATTACCATAAACCAGATGATTAGTATCCTCTTCGGACCAACAGATTAGGCTGTAGTCAAGTTATTGTGGAAGCTCTGTGCCTTAATCCCTTTTTTTATGCACATTTACAGATGGCCAAGAGTAGGGGATGATCGAGTAATGTCCTAAGTATGAACAAAGTCTGGATCGAATCAGAAACTGTTTCACCCAGTTACATGTCAAAAGACAGTATAATTAGCAGATCTCAAAATGTCAGGTTACTGAGAACGAATAATAGCTGGTAGAGAATGTGTAGGGAAAAAGAGAGAACAGTAACGGGGTATGCATAGGTTTAGAAGAACCATAACTTCATTATCTTTAGAAGTTTAAACTACAATAATTTTTTTTTCTTTGCCGTTAAATAATGGAAACAATACTTGGACAAACTAAGCTAACTTCGGCAAGATGAGGCGATTAGATATCCGAATGATGGATTATGTATGATATTTTTCACTCAATCCCCAAATGCCATGTTGGCTTGGAAAAGAGTGCATGACAAAGAGGGTTTATATCTTAAGTACAAGGTGGAACTTTGAACTCATCGAAAACCACCATGATGGAGCTCTAGTGAAATCTCACAAATCTAATAATAACAACACCAGACAGCTCGGAGGCATTTTTCAGTACCTTCTTCGGGCTATTCTTTGTCTGTGCATCTGCATCGTCTTTGATGCTCTGAGAGTTCCTGCCATTTTAAAATTTCTTAAAATGTAAACAAGTTGGCTTCTATTTAGCCACCTTCAAACATCAAATCCACGACAAAAAAGCTAATTTATTCCTGGTTTATGGCCTCCACATGGAATAATTTCCCAAGAGATAGTGTCCGGGGATAAATATACACAAATATACCAGATATATGATCTTGTAGATATTAGAAAGTGCCAAAGATGGATTTAGAACTTCCCAATATTTTCCAGATTTATTTAAGAGAAAAAAAAGGTTCTTGAGCAAGAGTAAGATATACCTGAATCTGTCTCTGAAGGTATTTCACATACTCTACTGCTTCTTCTAACATATCAGCAGTATTTGTTTGCTGCAAGAAAAATGGATAAACAAATTAAGTCCCTGACCATTTAGTTATTTATTTAATATAGTGGAGAAAAATAACAATGATATCCAGCACTATAAAATTCTTGATCTGAGTAGAATTTCAAGATATCATGGAAAAGGAAACCAGGTCGGTAAGCTAGACTTTTCTTAACAAAATTTTAAGAAGTATCATTAATTCAGGCCGTGACTATACAAATTCAAAAATTTGTATCTTCAAAACTTCACTTGAACTCGTAACTAATAGCTCATGATTCATAAGAACTGACTGGCCAGTTTAATTTCCAAGGGAAAACAATAGGGAAACTAGAATCAATTTTTATGTCTTTCTATTTCAGGTTTGATCCACAACTGAAGAGATCGAAGTGCAATTTTCATTTTGAGACCAATCCAAACGATGCTTTGAGAACTAATGAACGATCAATAAGCTGCATTTGTTGTAAACACCAGAGAATACTTAATACCTGCTTCTACAGTTAAGGGTTCAACTCATGATGTCCTGAAAACTGAAAATTCTGACAATAAAAAACAGTGGCAGAAAAAAACTTAAATCAATGTCCAACCAAGACCTGATCTCTAGTTTGTGTAGATGAGACAAACCCTTAAGTACACTCTGAAGCCTTAATATCTTCCAGATATCAATGCATCGTGAAATAAAGATGCGAACCTTATGCTAAACTGTCGTTTTTTTTTTTTTTTTTTTTTTTTTTTATCTATCGGTCATTTTCCCATATAGCCAAGTGGTACACCTACACCTCTTTAACAATGGTAACAAGGTATTTGAATCTACAGTACTATAAAAGTGAGATTATGGGTAACGGGAGGGAACTTCCCACTATTGGAAGCTTAATGTCATGGAAAAGAGATCTGTAAACAGTGGGTAACTACCTTCTCTTACATACCAATCGATGCACTTCATATTGGTATGAAACTATGTCACAAAAACGTCAGGTTTTCAGATATTTCTGGACGATAGTCAAATTTAATTTGGCCTCTGAATTAGACAAATAACTATTTCGTTTTAGGAAAATCTAATTTATATAATCTTGTGATATCACGCTAGAAAGTTGGATTTTACTAATAGATTGGCAATTGTCTGTTTTATATTGGTCGTTATATTAATTAATTTATTGTTTCGGCCTTAAAAATGTATCATAAACTATGACATGGGCAGTTGGGTTAGTTGCTACCAAATAAAGTTTTATGCTTTTTTACTCCGTTCATTACCATTATCTTACATGGGAGGATGATCAGTTACTTACACCAACTCAAATTTTATGTTCTTTAATCTTGGTATTCTTTGTAAATGACTAAGTAATTGATTCCCTACAGGCTGATATTCTTGTGAGAACAACGGATTTTAAGAAACATACAATTTTGACAATACTATTTTTTTATTTTACAATATGAGACCCTATAGGCACCCACTTTATTATTTTGAAAAAAAAAAAAAAATCTCCCACGTTTTGATCCTAGGACCTAAGATCCTGAACCCCCCTTCCCACCACATGAGCTAAACCCGGCGGGGTATTTGACTACAACTACTGACAACTAGTCTCTTGTATTCATAAATCTCACATGTTTGCTTTACAAACCTACTATATTCATATAATTAAGTTTCAGTAAGTTGTAGGCTAAATTGGCTCATATTTTGAAACTTCCAGTGGATTGTAAATTAAAAGTTAGGTCTCATTTATTGAGGTAGGAAAAAGCTTAATGGACGCAAGAAGTAGTGATCCATAAGCTGAAAATGTTCTTTGCTAAAATTGCCTCAAATATTGATGGCTTAAATGTGTTATGCATATATGATCTCCCCGCATCTATAATCTTCCCATGACTTGGCTACTAATTCCCTTGACCGACAAGGTTTGCTTACTCATGACGACTACTAATCATGATGATAGGCAATATTTAAAATCTTCTCATTGGATCACACAGCTCCAACAAATTACAAGAAGAAAAGAGAAAACCACAGCTCAATAGAGACTACAAAATTAAAACACCATTAAATTTTCCACAAAAAATTGCAGGAGCTACCTTATCCATGTTGGGTACAAGCTCCTGAAGTTTTCGTATACGGTCACTGATTCGAGTCCTTCGAACCTATCCATGAAAGAATTTCAGACAAGCAACTAAAATAAATAAATAAAAAAATACATCAAGATAAAAAAGCAAAGGAGACCTAACCCTCTCTGCAATACTCCGTGGATGCGTAGCACAACCACGCTTGGCCCTAACCCGACAAGGCACAGAATCTTCCAAAAGCTTTTCCATGTCCATTTCTATCAAACCAGAAACCTGTCCACCTTGCTCCATTTTCTACCAAACAAATGATAACACAAACTAACGACAACCACCACAGTACAACGAAAAAGCTAAGCTCAATATGATAAATACTCGGTTTCAGAGATAAGATCTGGAATTTTTAAAAACTGCACTCACCTAATAGAAAATCAAAAGCAACAATCAGAAGTATACATAAAGTGCAAAAAAGGAAAAAGAAAATGATAATTTAAATCATAAAATTACAGGCAAACTTATGTTAGGAACTGTAATGTTACCCTACCACTAGGTACCTTTTTTAGCCACATTAATAATACACATTGTGACACGCAAAATTGCTTCCGGCCAATCAAATATCAAACTGTTAAAAAGTTGATCCAATGATTAAAACAATAATATCTAACGGTAGGGTAAAATACAATTCCTATCAAAATTATTATTGCATATACATCACTAAAAGAATCATCTAAGGAGGTAAAAGCTAAGCCCACAAATATTGAAAATATTAATACATGAGCTTGTCTCTTTATTTTAAGTAATTTGCAGTAATTCAAATCAATGACTAACAAAAGAAACAATAAAATACATCATGGAACTAAACAAATAAATAAACAAAGAACTAAACAAAGCAAAAAGTAACAAATTTTAACCACATTAACAACGACCAAGTGGGATACGTAAAGACATTGTAATGAAACAAGGAAAAACGATCTCTAGTCTTTACTAAAATGTGTTTGTTTACCAACAATAATATAAAAAATATACTTTTCGTATACCAAAAAATAAAAACTACAGCAACTTGACCCTAAACTTAAAGGTTTTTTTTTTTGGGAGAAAATTGACTAATCCTACTGTTGAGCTAAAAGCTAACCGCAAAATTCAACCCAAAAAAATAAATAATAATAATAATAACAAAAAGAGACCAGCAGACTCACTATGGGATTGGAGAGTTTGGGCGAGAAGTGTTGAGCAACTTCGACCTCTCTCGCGCGCTTAGTACTGCTGGAGCTGAAATTACCGGACGCCGCCAAGTCGAAGCTGGCTGAGCCAATTCCGAAGCTGGAAAACAACCCATCACCTGGACTCCCGAGAAAATCCGCCGGAGAGCTGTTCTGCCGGAGAAAGCCGCCGTCGAAGGAACTGAGATCGGCGGCGGCGGCGGCGGCGGCGGTGGAAGAAGAAGAAGAACCAGAACCGCCGAAGGGATTAACGGAGCCGATTCTGGCAGTTGCAGCTGAGGAAGAGTTGTCAGCTGTCAGAAGCTGAGTTAAGCACTGGCTCGGCTTCAGCGGGTCCTCTTCTTCGTCCTCCAGTAGAGCCTCCAGCCACGTTGCCGGCGCCGACCGGAACCGGGAAAGTCCTGCTCGACTCACTCCTCCGCCTCCCCCACCGCCGCTGCTACCGCCAGATGTCGGTTGCATCTGCTTCAGACCGTCACCGTTTGAGTCGGTTGCTCCGAGCTTTTGTTTGGTTTTTTTTTTTTTTCCCTTAAATTTTATTTTTTTTTTTTCCCCTGACTATTCTTCTTCTTTTTCGGCTTCTGAAGCTTCGAGAGGACAACAAAATTCAGATGTTTTTTTTTTTTTTTATAATTTTTTGCTTCGTTTTCCGTGCACAAGCGACCTTTTGGTGAAATAATTATTAAACAATTCTCAACCGTCGATGAGTCGAAAACGCTGCAAATGTGGGCCCATATTGAGTAATCGACGGTCAGTGCGAGGCGATATCGTGTAAGGCGTGTAAGGCTGGTAACCCACAACGTCATCGTTTTCAGGAATTGGCTTTCGAAGGCAAACTCAAAGTTAGAGTCGCGGAACCCGCGCGTGCGAGCCACGTATCAAATTTGTATGGCGGAATCGGGCTCGTGGGATTCAGGTGGGCGGTGGGAGGAGATGGTTGAGGTGATTGATTTTTAAGACTTTAGGTCCAGTCTCTTAAAAAAATACTTGCTTTTGCTTTTTGTGGCAAATTTAAGGAGAAGAGACCTTACTTTTTTAAAACATATCCTTGATTGCAAATGTCCGGCTACAAATGGAAGTTGAAAAAAGCTTTTTGGCTACACATGGACTTTTTTGGTGGGTTTAAAAGCAATTTAAAAATAATTTTAAGAAAATTTTACAATGGGATCATTTTTTTTTTACCCCACAAATGAGATTAGATCCAACAGATAAGAATAGATGGATTGATAAGATATATCAAATTAGGATGTAAGTGTTTATATGTGATTATATTTAAAAAAAAATCCCCAGTAAACTTCCTGACCGCCCCCCCCAACGGTGACCCGACCCCCCCGATGCGACCCAAGACCCTCCGACTGACATCAAGCCCTCTTGCCTTACCTCCCTCCGTAACAACTAGGTTCGTCCCCACCTCACCCCCCGCCCAACGCGAGTTTCTAGGTTTTGCCACGAGTTTTGATCTAGGTTTAGAGCAGCACACCCCTCCCCCCGCCCACGACTAGTTCGTTCCTCCCCTACAGCAATTGGGTTCTCCCCCGCGACTGGGTTCCCCCCACCCGATGGATTCACTGGAATCTCGGCCTCCATTCCCCACCACCACGGCTGATGGAGTCAGCTTCTTTTGCTGGAGGGAGTGAAGTGCATGGGTTTTTCTTCTTTTTTTTCTTTTTTCTTTGTTTTTTTTTTTTAAATATAGGTAAGTGTTGCAATTTTATGTGAAGTGTTGTATTTGCATTATAGGTCCTTAGCTTTTTTTAGCCATCGGATTTCAATCAAATGGCCAAAAATTTTTGACCCCCTCGGTGGGGTAAAAACACTTGATCACATTGTAGGTCCCTATAATTTTATTCTTAATACTATACATTATATCAATATCTATATCTATATCTACATATGTGCTTTTCATAAAATAATGAATGACATTTTTTTACGGCATCATTTGCCCATCCCACTGTAAGCGTCATATGACACTTTCAGTGCTCATTATATGGTGCTTTCAATGCTAGTCACTTGGCTTTTATTTTTATTTATTTTTTTTTTTCTTGCTTTGCTTTAATGTGCTGTCCGACTATTACATAATAAAAAATGAACCAGCGGGAGGAGGCTCAAGCGTTTCTAGGGGTGAATTTCTAAAATCATGGAAAACGAAGAGAGGACGATTCCAGTATTCCACAAATTATTTCGTGCAGCCCACGTGGTGATGCTCCACTGACAATCTTAAGCGATGTGATCGCATGCGCCTGAGGCCATCCTCGGTTATGCAAGTGCGAAGTCTAGCAAAATTTTTTTCAACCTCAGCATTGACAAGGAAAGGCACGGTCTGAGTAAGCCCAAACTGCTGGCAGACTCTAAATGGTCTGTAGTACATGTGCTTGACGCCTACCGCAAGGAAGCCAACATGGTGTAACTGTGAAGTAGATGTCCAGAAAACTGGGGTCGACGGTACCGTTCTTGTCGACTACTCGAACCTCTTCTGTCTTGTCGCTACCAGAGGTCAACGAACGACGTTTGAAGAGTAGTGGCACTCCAGATAACTCGAAATCAGATAAGTATTCGCGCACTACACTGAGAGTATATAGTTGGGATATGGGCGTAACAAATCCAGATGCTCGTATAGTTGGCCAAGAAACAGTGGGGCCAGAGAAAATTTTTTTTCTTTGTGCTAGAGAAATGGCCATAGGAAACAAACTCTTCTTATGGTGTCCCACGGCGGTCCCGGGAATATGAATCTTCTCAGCAGCAGTGTCAACACTGCCTCTACCCGGCAATCCCAACCACGACCAGCGCCTGGACGGCCCTGTCACTCAACTCGTAAGCTACCTAATTCTTCCAATTAGTGGAGTCACTTGAACAACAGGCGAACATGACGGGAACTGCCTCAAGATCGACTTTGTCAATGCCCAATTAGTAAAAACTGTACGGAACAGAATCGTTAGCCATGAACGACAGCACAAGCCTGCAAAAGAGCAAAGGCGAAGAGAATTAACAAATATCTCACAAACACAAATGACCTCGTCGCATTAAGAAAGAAAAGGAGATGACGACGACAATATTGACAAGTTCCAGTGAACTAAAAACAAAATAGACCCAAATTTTGTCAAGGAAAAAGACGTAGAGGCTTACCCGAGTTTCAGCGGAATCTCAAACAATGTCCCAGTATGCTCTTTGTAGCGATGACCAACGCCTTGCAGCACGATTAAACTACTATCCAAGACAAAGGAAAACTAAGCTTGGTGCGAAGCAAAAGAAGCCAACGGCGACCAACCGTGACCAACACCTCCTGCAGTGGCTATCTTGCAATGAAAAGGTAATCTCTGAGCCTATGTTTTGTCCCAAAAAAAAAAAAAAAAAAATCAGCGGATATATATATATAATAGAAAGAATAATTTTTTAAAAAAAGTGTGAATTCAAGCGCAATTATATATATATATATATATATATATATATATAAACCGATATACTTGTTTGAATGAATAATCAACCATGAAACGAACGAGAAAGTTGCGACTAGCAAAATGAGGGTAATGAAGCAACGAAAATGTTGAAAAAAAAAAAAAGGGGGAGGATGGGGAGAACAGAAAAAAATGAAGGAAACAAGATATCAAATATGCATCTATACAATTGGCATGGTAGAACCCCAAAAAAAAAAAAAAAAAAAAAAAAAAAAAAAAAAAAAAAAAAAGAGAGGTTACTTTAATCTCAGGACCAAGGTGAAGTTAAATGGGGGCTTACCGGAATGTCTCTCGCGGTGGTGGAGAAAAGACCCGAAGTCACATGCCAAAATCCACGACAATGGCAGACACCACCTAAAGAAGAATCAATTTTAATTATAGAGCAATTGACAAAATCAGGTTACAAATCCCTAATTTTTTGCTTTTTGTTTCTTTTCTCCTTTTACCTTTGAATTCCTTTTGAGTTTCACTTTTCTTCTCTTCTTTGTTGAATTCTCACGTGTCTGATTGTTAAGGGGAAAACAACTAACAGCTAACCATTTTTGTATTGTTAGTCTTGGTAGTTAGATTTGTAGAATCAGTTAGAGAGTTTGTTAGGAATTGTTACTCGTATTTGTCTCTATGACAGTGTACATATTCTATTGTTTACCGTTAGACTATTTATAGTCAGCTTTGTACAGTTCATAGAGTAATAAGAATAAGCAGATTCTTTTGTTCTCAGAAATTCTCTCTCTACTCTCTCTCTATTCCTTTTCTTTACATGGTATCATAGCACTGAATGCCGATCCGTGTTCAGAGTTTCTCACCGGCGATCTAAGTTCTTTAATACGAATCGCCATGGGAGATCAAACTTCAAGCTCATACACTGCTTCACGCTTCGTTCCTATTTCTTTTTCTTGCTCAATCTCGTCCAAATTGGACAACAACAATTTTCTGATGTGGCGTCGGCAAGTTCTTTTAACAATCAAAGGTCATTGACTCCAAGATTTTCTTTCTACTTCTGTTGATCCGCCATCAAAAAATTCTTCCTCCTGAAGATACGGTTCTAGGTCATGTCAATCTTGCGTCTCACGAATGGGAGCAACAAGACCAGTTGATTGTTTCTTGGCTTCTAGCTTCCATGTCAAATGACGTTCTTTCACACTAGGTGAACTGTGACACGGCTTCTCAGATTTGGTACACTCTTGAGGCATTTTTTGCCTCACAGATCTGGGCAAAGAAGATTCAGTTTAAGTCTCAATTACAAAATGCTAAGAAAGATTCACTCACTATGAATGAATATCTGTTAAAAATTTGAACCCTAGTTGATTTACTTGCTCTTGTTGAGGCTCTTCTGTTGGCTCTAATTCTACGAAGCTAACTACCAAGGCTAACAATACAAAAATGGTTAGCTGTTAATTGTTTTCCCCGTAACAGCCCCCCTCAAACTTAAAGTATCCATATTAGTTACTTTAAGTTTGTCTCTAAAGATACTAAAACTTGAGCTTGAAATAGCCTTGGTAAAAATGTCCTGGTAAAATAACCGTTTGTGTCTTGCGCATGCTAATGTTGCAATGGCTGGTAATAATTCACAATCTGGTGGTTTTGGTAATCAGAGGTTCTCTAATGGGTCTAGTAGTGGCTTTGGTGGTTTTGGTAGTGGTTCTAGTGGCTACTCTCTTGGCAGTGGAGGTTCTCATGGTAGTCCATGGTTTTGGGAATTTTTCTCAAAAAGGAGGTCAGAAGGCTAAAGGCAAGAGTCACTTTCTTGGTGGTCAATTTGGATTTAATCCATTTGGTAATAAGCCTTTCTGTCAAATCTGTTATAAACCTTGTCATGTTGCTTTAAGTGCTATTACAGATTTGATAGGTCTTTTACTGGCCCATCTCAGTTTTAGAATCAACCTACTATGTAGGGAAATATTGCACTGCTTTCTTGTCCTAAATCTTCACAGTTAGCTGCTATGGTGGATACTTCTGAAGCTGTTGGAGATTCGTTCCGGTACTACCCAGAAGAGGCTTTTGGCAGGGAGTGGTATCCTGACTCTGGTGCTACAAATCACATAACCTCTGATCACACCAACCTAATGACTAAGTCTGAGTTTACTGGACTTGATCAGGTCCATATGGGAAATGTTAAGGGATTGTCTACCAAGCATGTTGGTCATACTGTATTTTCTTCTCCATTCTTGTCATGTAAAACACTTACTCTAAAACAGTTATTCCATGTTCCAGAAATTTGAAAAAAAAACTTGCTAAGTGTCTCTAAATTTACCTAAGATAACCAAGTTTTTTTTTTTTTTTTTTAATTTCATCTTGCTACATGTTTTGTCAAGGAGCTCAAGTCCAAAGTGGTACTTCTGGAAGGGTGTCTTAAAGAGGTTCTATATGTTTTTGACAACACACAGATCAACATCAGAAAGAATCCATCCTTGTCTTCATCAATGAGCTCCAGCTCTTCCTCAACACCTGTCTCTTCTACAACAAACATTGTTCTTCTACCTATCAATCAAACTCATAGTTGTACTTATTCCAATCCTGTTTTTTCTGCTTTGTCATCCACTGTCAATAAGCCCAATCAATTTGTAGGGTTTTTGGCACATTAACTCAAAACACTAATCTCAAAAATTTTTTTGTCTTTTTCCCAAAAAGTTTTTGTCTTTTTTCCAAAAATTTTTTTGTCTTTTCTGAAAATTTAAAAAAAATTTACTATTGAAACTTAAAAATCTCAACTCAAACTACTCCACCAAAAACCCCATTGATTTCTGACACAATCACTACTATAAAAGTAGGCTTAGACGACAGAAAATACACGATGATTAACCGTAAAATCGTCGTCTTAAACAAAATTACACGACGGTTTAATAAAACTGTTATGTAAATACTGGATTACACAACGGTTAGCAAGAACCGTCATGTAATCCAGTGGATTACACGACGGTTCTAGTAAACCATTGTGTAATCCAGCAGATTGCACGACGATTCAGAAAGACCATCATGTAATCCACCGGATGACATGACGGTGTGTCCTAATCGTTGCATAATCCAATGTTTACACAGTGGTTTTTATAAAACCGTTGTATAATATCTCGGTTTTAAGAATCCCTACTAGCCCTCATTTTATCTTACAGAACTATTTTGTAACCGTGAAAAACATTACAAAGACGTGCGAAATCAGATCGTCTGCTGCTACCGTCCACCAAACCAACACTCTCTTATAATCATTATTTATAAGTAGTGATTATTACTTACTCTTTTGAGTTATTTAATTTATATTGATGAATTTTAGATATTTTAAATATCTAAAATGGTACATTCTCTTTTTTTTTTTTTTTAAGTGTGATTTTTAAATTATTTCAAAAACTAAATATGTATTATTTTAATTGTAAAAACTGGATTTTTAAATGAATTGTATGATCTTTAATTTGGATTTAGGCCGAGTTCTTGCAAATGGATCGAAAATAAATGCGGGCTAATAGATTGATCAGAAAATATTGAAATTGTGTTCAAGAATTTTTGTCATTTGCCAAAACTCACATGAAAAATGATAAGATTCGATGTCCTTGTGTGGATTGTGGAAATCATAGATCTCATTCAGTTGATGAAGTTAGAAGACATTTACTTACCCCGTGAGATTATTTGTTCGTACCAAACATGGTATTTACACGGTAAAATTTGTTTGAATCCAATATCGAAAAACAAAAGAAAAGAACCTATTGTTAAGGAAGATGTAGAAGATAATTTGTTTGATATGGCTAATGATTTAGAAGAACAGTTTGTCCAGAGTTATTTGATAAAATTGGGAAATATTTTAATTATTAATTTACAATTATTAGTAAATACCTTAACTTTAAATGTAAATATTTATTACTAAATATAGATATTTTAAGTAGAAATTTGATAAAAAGGATAAATATTTAAATTGTCAATTTACATTTATTAGTAAATACCTTAGCTGTAAATGTAAATATTTACTAGTAAATATAAATAATTATCAAGTATAAATTTGATAAAATTGATAAATATTTAAATTTTCAGTTTACATTTATTAGTAAATAGTAAATAGATTTATCACTTATTTAAGCCCATATTTTATTGAAAATTACAAATCTACCCCAAAAACCATAATCCAAAATGGTTTAGTATGAGAAGATAAGAGCCCAGCAACGGCCGTAGGAGAAATCATAGTGAGGAAGACAGAGATCCGATGTCTACAAAAACGAGGGTGAACGGTTGCGATTTGCCAACGAATTTCCTCATGATTCCAGTGATTTTCCTCATGAGATTCTGATCCACGGCGAGATCCTCCTTTGATCGAGACTCCATGGCGAGATCTTCCTTTGATCACTACTCCACGGTGAGATCATCCACCGGATAGCAACTCCACGGTGAAATCTGTTGCACCCTACTCCAAATCTCGACTCCATGGCAATGTTGCACCCTCATCCGGTTCGCGACTCCACAGTGACCATTTCGCCCTCTTCCGGTTCGTGACTCCACAACAACTGTCGTGCCCTCCTACAGTTCGCGACTCCATGGAAACCAGCACAGGTAGTCTAGACAAAACCGACGCCGGTGCCGGCACCAGCCAATGCTCCATTCACGACAGTTTCTAGTTAGGATTTCTAATTGGGTTTTTTTTGGGGGATATTTTCTGGTTTTTGTTTTGATATTTAACTTATTATGCTATTCTATAACTAAGGGTTTCAAACTTGCTATAATTTTAAAACAGTAAAATGTAATATGCTATTTTGCATGTTCTTCTAAAAAAAAAAAATTGTAACATGATTTATATTATATATTAGTGGTCAAACCGTGAACCACCAAAAAAAAAAAAAAAAGTTCTTTGCTTTCTTTATCTATATATCTATATATATGTTTATGAAGAGGCGATAGTGAGTGTTTGGCAATTTTAAGTCAGACACTATGTACATGGTAAGGGAAAATACGTGTTTGTGTGTATTTACTACACTGGGAAACGACAATGTGTTGCAGAGAGACCAAAACAAAATAAATTATAACATGATTTATATATATAAGTGGTTAAACCGTGAACCACTCAAATAAAAGTTTTTTTGCTTTCTTTATCTATATGTTAATATATATTTTTGTTATACATGTAAATTTGAATTAAAGTATATATCTATTACTATTAAAGCTCAAGTTTTTACTATTCACAATTTTGGTCTTTCTATTTTGTCTCTTTATGGGCTTTTTTCTTTTTTTTTGGATGAAATCGTTTGATGTTTTTTACTCTATAGTGCAATCATTCTTTATCTTTTCGGCTGAAATGTTTTTACTTATTTTATTTTTATTTTTATATTTTTGTTTGCATCTTTTGCCCTTAACTTTTCAAAAATTACTTTTGATTTGCTCATTTCATTAAGAAATTTTATATTTACATTCTTTTTAAATAAAAAAAGCTTAAAAAATAATACATATACATATATATATATATATAACGTAACTAAATCCATGCATACCAAGCACGCACATACAACTAGTATGTTGTAAAAGAGAATAAAAGTTGTAATTACTAATTATCTATATGTTCATTCTAACGGTATAGTAATTTTTATTCTTATTAATTTTTATATATGTGATAATCAAGAAATTCAAGTGGTGGAGTTTTCATGATGACAATTTTCTCTTATTAATTGGAGTTTGCTTCATTAATAAATTATTTGGCGATGGTCTCCCTGAAGGAAAAAAAAAAAAGAGTTGATCTCAACGTTAGAGGTATTTTCCACATGGTACACTCTCTTAATAGAGCCTTTTATTGACAAAAATAAGTTATAAAAAGAGCTTGTTATCGGTAAGGTCGTTTACTTTCATTTTTATCTTAATACTAATGTGCTTAGTGCTGAGAAATTTCGAAACTAATGGATTGATTGTCTGGGCCATCTCACTACGTTGCATGGCCTGGACAATTAAGGGAGTTATTGTTGATGCCCAAAATTTGACAAGATTCGAACCCAACCCACATCGGTTAGTGTGGGCTGAGAATTGGTGCGTGAACCCAAGTCACGCTTCAACGATATTTGAATGGGTTGTGGTTTGGAAGCACGAGTGGGCTCACTTTATATGTTCATATTAGACTCTTAGCCTATTTGGGAAGTTTTATCTTAGTTTATAAAAAATTAGAATAATATGAATTGCGGAGAAAACTATTAAAAAACCTCAAAAGCTTAGCTCAGTCCCATAGGCTTAGATGAGCCCACTAAATCTAGTAAAAGCCCAATGAATATCCATAAAACTATCTTCCTTCCCTCTGCATATTAAGATTTCAAAGCGTGTCAATATGAGAAGTAAAAATACATTATTTAAGCTAAACTATCCCTATCAAAAAACATCTGGTGCTTAGGAATTAAGCACCTAAAAATAGCACCCAAGAAGCATTTGATCAATTAGCTATCTCTCTAGGCACCCATTTCCAAGGCAGCTCTCTTTGACCATGTTTAAATGGTCTAAGAAGAGTCCTTCCTGCCTCCTAAAGCAGCTAGTCCAGGAATGAGAGGGAAACCATAATTGGAGAAAGTCCTAACAAGGACCTCCGAGTAGAAAGCCTCTAAACTAAACTGAAGAAGGTTTGGTTGCCATTAAATCCTCCTCCACCTATGAATACCACATTATTCTCACCCCAAACACACACCTTTAGCTCCCCAACACTGCAAACAACTCTTTTTTCGTCTTTATTCACAGCCAAGAGAGGATATTCTCTCTAGATCAGGTGCCTCCACCGACGGAGGCACACTTGAAGTAAGAAGTTCTCGAGCACTTCATATTTTAGACTTCACCAACCACCCTGATCACACCACAATCACTGAGCCTCGAACCATCCATTCCCCAAAGCTTCCCAGTCATCAACTATAGCATCCCTCCACAAAAATCACACATATTCCTCTCCTACACCATATGCACATGTCAAGATCTTCTTTTATGAGAAGTTTTCATTGACTTGGAGCCGGAATCGTAATGGGTGTCGCCCTCGGAATTGTCTTCCTTGAGGATATGGCTTTAGCTCGTCCCAGAAAAATTTGTGTGTATGTTAAATTATATTAACATCGATGCACCTTATTTGAGAACTTTATTTGAGTCCAATCCACAAAAGATGTGGAAAAAAATGTTTTAAAATATTAAGGGTTCATTTGGTGAATGAGTGTGAGTTGAAATTTTTAAGTTTGAATAGTAATTTTTGTTGACTTTTTAGAAAAGACAAAAAAACTTTTTCAGAAAAGATAAAAAACTTTTTCAGAAAAAGACAAAAATTTGAGTTTAAACCTTAAGTTTAAACTTGAACTCCAAACAGAGCCTAAATTAAAAGTTTTGCAATTAGCTTAACATTAAAGAATTTTTACGATAGAACCTATTATTTTAAATTATTAATAAGAAATATATTATTAATAGTTTGATTAATTTTTTGGCAATCTAATTTATTACATAAATAATTTTTTGTCATTCTATGAATGTTTAAAATAGATATTCATAGTTTGCATAGTTCAAATCATTAAAGAAAATTAATTTTATATTTTAAAAATATTTTAATAAATAATGTATAATAAGAAGTATTATTATAATAACACTCTAAAAATAAGCAAAAGACAAGGGCATTTGGTTGGTCCATTTGACTTAAAATTTTGAAGTTATTTTAATTAGAGTTAGGTTGAATTATGAAATTGTATGTTTGGTTGAAAATGAATCATTCGGAATGAAAAAATATAAAAACTTGAAATATGATTGAGGAAAAAAATAAT
This sequence comes from Ficus microcarpa, assembly GCA_025413485.1. Lineage (NCBI taxonomy): Eukaryota > Viridiplantae > Streptophyta > Magnoliopsida > Rosales > Moraceae > Ficus > Ficus microcarpa. The sequence continues at coordinate 48,389,274 of CM046377.1, read as the reverse complement.
ATCAATTTTATTTTGTTCTTCTCAAAATTTTAAATAATTAGAAAAAAAATTATTTTAAGTTGAATATATTATATACTTTTAAAATTTGAATTTTTAAGTTAGAGTGAGAGATTTAGATAGTGAAATTAAGTTTATTTTTTATGAAAAATATAAAAAACAATTGGAATCGTTTCTTCAAAAGATTTTTTTTTTTTTTTTTAATTTGGTTTGAAGAAATTGTCTTTTATGTTCTTGGCTTGAAGTCCCAAACCCATTTATTCAAAATAATAATAATAATAATAATAATTAAATAAATAAAAAATAAAAAATAAAAAAAGTCCCAAGCCCATGTGTCGTGTTGCGCGGTTGGCATAGGAAAGAGCAAAAGCAAAAGTGTGCACGAAAGTCCACATTATTCCACATGCGTCCTCATGCTCTTCACTCTTCCATTCCACATCATAAAAATTGCTTACTTTCATGTGAACACTGTCGTTTGCTCTCTGCTCTTCTACACACACCAAACCCAGCGATGAATCCAACCGTTCTCGATCTCAACCACGCCCGACAGCCACGATCTCCTCCCCACCGAAGCGGATCATGCTAGCCGCCGCCGTCGCCGCCTCATCCTCGCCGTCTACGTGGCTGCGGGCCCGCCCGATCCGCTACTCGTCCTCCTCCTCTGCGCGCCGATCCTCCTCCCCTTCCTCTGCGCCGCCTTTCCCCTCCTCTGCGCCGCCGAGCTCTGTCTCCGCCTCTGCCGCCGCCCGTCGCGGGAAGATCGCTGGCGATTCGGACGACGACGACGACGAGCGACTCAGGCGGTGCGAGGAGGGATACTCCGGCCGAAGGACGCGGCGGAGGGCGGCGGAGAAGAGATCGGGATTATGCTGCTGCAGAGGTACCTGGAGGACCAGCTTCTGTTGGTGGGATCGATGATGTACGACTGCGGCGACGATGGGAAATTGTTGGAAGAGGATTTCGGGGCCGGTGATGATCGTGATTCTAGGGCTCCTCTTTTGAGTTGATTTTGATTTTGCATATTCATAGAATTGTAAATATATTTTCGATTTTCGATTTTGATGATTTTATTTTGTTTTTGAAGTAATAGAAGAAAGATTGAGAATTTATCAATGGAGATTTGGTTATCTAGAGATCAATCGAAATCTCAGAACAACGGACTTTCTTCCGAATCAATGTGAAGTAACCGGTCAACCACCGGTTGCAGTTAATTCTCATTTACAAACAGTTTTTTTTTTTTTTTTTTTTTCAAAGAATTTCTCGTCTACGAACTTACCCAAAAAAATTCTTAAAAAAAAAATCTTAGCCAATAAAAAAAAATCCCTACAAAATAATAATGATAATAATATTAACAACAACAACCCGTTAACGATAATAATATTAACAACAACAACCAGTTAACAAAATACTTAAAAAAAAAAAAAAAAAAAAAAAAAAAAAAAAAAAAAAAAAAAAAAAAAAAAAAAAAAAAAGAGGAAAATTTATAGGGTCGAATAGCGAAGGCTCTAAAAAAAAAAAAAAAAAAAAAAAAAAAAAAAAAGAAGCCCTGGCAAAAGTAATAAGGAAAATTTACAGGGTCCAAGAGCGATAGGCTCTATAGTTAAAAGCGGTAGGCACAATGGTTAAAAAAAAAAAAAAACAAAACAAAACAAAAAAACAAAAAACAAAAAAACAAAAAAACAAAAAACAAAAAACAAAATAAAATAATAAAAAATAAAGATTGGTGAGCTCTGATTTAGCAAAAGAAAACCATTAACAAAACTTGCACTTTTTTAGCAAACGAAAACCATTAACAAAACTTTTTATTTTTCCAAAAAAAAAAAAAAAGAAAAGAAAATTAGATTTTGTGTCAAACTTATGAAGGTTGAGAGGTTCCTTGTTCATTTTTCCACACTTTTACTTAAACTACCCACTGTTAAAATCTTAAAGTTACATCTATCTTTTATTCCAGAACAATCCCAACAATCAACTTAATTATAATTTGTTTTTTTCTTCTCAATTTTTTTCACTTAAATCAATGTCAGTTTTTTGCCCCCTACATTTTCTTACTCACCAACCATATCCCACGTTATATTTCCTTCTCTCTATCTCTTTTTTCTTTTTCTCTTTTTTTTTTTTTTTTGGTTCCTTCTTTCTCTTTTTTCCCCAATTATCTTCGTCTATCATCCCCCCCCCCCCCTATTTAATTTTCTTTCTTCTCCAACATTGCTGTCATATTTGGATTATAAAGTTAACGTAAATTAATTTTTTTTCTTGTTACGGTTGCCGTTTAATTTTTTTAATCCCACATTTTTACTGTTAAGATCTCTAATGAGTTAATGATACTTTATCTCAAAAAATTAAAAAAAAAAAAAAAAAGAACTCTTTGCTTTTTATCCCAACTTGAACTTCAATTCTTTAAAAAATAAAAAATAAAAACAGAGTGATCTGGATTCCAGGGAACGAATTTGGAAGGTAAACCAAACAATTCACGCTTTTTTTTTTTTTTTTTTTTTTTTGTTTCCTTTCTAATATATCGTTTTCTTTTTTATTCGTTTAGCCAATTTCACAATAAAAGGAGAGGTTGATTATTGATTAACACAAAATAAACAACTTATGATTTTGTTTTCGTTGGAAGTCAACACCAAAGCTTTGTTTTTTTTTTTTGTTTTTTTTGTTTTTGGTGATTATTAATAGCAATTCTTCTGGCTGATTATTTTGTATGAATTATATAGTTAAAGATATATAATATATTTTTTAAATGAGGTGTGTGAAGAGTGCCTTTAAAACACATATATCCTTAAAAGTAATTTTATTCAAGGGTAATTTAGTAATAAAATAATTTTTTAAATAATTCATTAAAATGAAGGGGGTGTGAGGAGAGCAAATAAAGGGTTGTCAATAAACCTCCCACAAGGCTTTCTTGTGAAATTTTGGATTTGTTATTAAGAAGTATAATTTATAAGTCTTATGTCTTGTTTTGTGTGATTCTCTTGATTTAGTTCCTGCAAAAATAAATAAGTAAATAAATCTCTCGATTTAGGGGGAGAGTCAAGGATGGGGATGATATGATTAGGTGCTGACGGCATGCCAGAATGTGGGGCAGAGTAAAGGTTAAGGTGGGATAAGTGATTAGGGTTTTATAAAACGATTGAACTTTTGTTCAGATTCTTTATTGGAAATATGTCATAAATTCTCCTTAAATTTTATCATTAGTGTTAATATATCCCCTAAATTATAAAATGTTACAATTGAAAGAGTGATGACCGTGATCCTTCTGGAATTCACAGTATTTGGTCATGTCTCTAGTAGGATTGTCGAGTAATTTCTTCAGCCAACTAACGTAGTCTTGGCCTTTCAAATAAGCGATGAGCTCGGCCTTTCAAATGAGCGATGAGCTCTGAAAGGCTGATACTGAGAGCTACTTCAGCGCTGATGAGGGGTGCTTTTGTTAGCACTTCGACAATCGATCATCACAAAACTCCATACAGTGGGGCATCCACGTACGTTCGCGCCTCGTCGATCTTTCCTCACGCTCCTTACGAGCTTTTGTTACCTCCTCCCAGGTTCATGCTAGCTCTCATTCAACATGTTCACTTCTTCTTCCAAGTCAATGAATCCTTTGGCTCAGTGCATGGCATATTGAATAATTGGCGAATATTTTGTGCAAATCTCATTATTGAAAAAGGACATGTGCCTCAGGCCCTTCTTCTCTTGCCGTTCCATCGTCTAACCCAAAAATCTTTGATATTGCTTTGCTAAAGTGCCTCATGTAAGCACGTAGTGTTTCGTTTGGTCCCTGGACCACTCCCCATAGGTCTTTTGTAGTCTTTTCGGATTGAATGTGGACAAAGTAGCTCCTCATGAACTCAAGTGAGAGTTTGTTGAATGAATCAATAGATTTGAGAGAGAAATTGCAAAACCAGCGAAGGGAGGGTCCCTTCAAACTTTGTGTGAAGAGTTAGCATATCATATCATCAAGTATGCCAATGGGGATGATCTTTGATTGCACAACTTGTTTGTACTGGAGTAGGTAGTCATAGGGGTCCGACATGTGTCGAACCTCGGAAAGGAGACACAACCAAATTTGGAAGTAGGTGTGCTTGTGATTTGCTATGTCAGAGGTGTCTCACGGACCCTGCGTGCAAGGTCATCAAACCCTGGAGTCGAGCTCGTCGCCTTATGTAGTTGTGAGGATAACTGCTGCTCCATTTACATTTCTAATGTCTTCATTTCCTTAGACATTATATTGCGCATCATTGCTTCGATGTTCATCATCCCTAGAAAAACAGGGCCCTTTAGCTATGGTGGCAGCTCTGGTGTTGAGCGTCGAGTCAAGGATGTGTTTCTTTAGGAATTGGATCCAAGTGCCTGTTTTGTCTACATTCGTCGATCGTTGGTTGCCGGGTGTTCCTTGGCATGGACAGAGGTTGCATTGCAGTCGCGGGACTGTGAGTAGTGGCTTGCGTCTCGTGAGGATAGTAGGGCATGGCTTGTTGCCAGCCCCCGGTACTTGTTCCCACTAAGTATCCTGCATGCAGGTTGTAGTTGTACGAGTATGCAGCTTGTGTGGTTACTATGGCCAACTGCCTTCTTAGGTTCGGATTCTTCGCACTAATGCTTTCCATTTACATTTGTTGGGTATTGTGCTTCTAGGTAAGCTCTTCAACCAAATGCATCAGGTTGATGATCTGGAGTTTCCTTTCGATATTGAAGCTTCAAGTTGAGTTCCAGGACTATTTCATGGTGGTTCCGCCTACTATTTGTGGTTGTCTAACATAGTTGCTCTGTGAATTTTTGGTGAATGATGGCCAAAGGCCCCATGGTGGTTGCCAAACTATAGATGCTTTGAATCTACGGTCAAAATTTCAAACTAGGATTAGATCATAAGAGATTCAATGACATGAATTATTAGGGTCCTTGGATATTGCATATGAAAATCATAGAACAATCATAACCAAAAAATGAAATGGATAAATCAAAATGAAAGCAGTAAAATATATCAACACCAAAATTTAGAAAGGTTAGCTAGAATTGTGCTACATCCTTGAGTCTATGGTTTCACTATATATGAATTTTGAGTACAAAATGTTATAATTTCTAGGTACAAACTAGCTAAATAATAGTAGGCAAGGGCTCCCAAAAAAAGATCCTAAAATATGAAGGGTCTTCCTCTATTTATAGAGGAAAAATCATGGATTCGAGTTTTTAGGATAGTAGTGGGCGGTTCCCATTACTCTGAGTAATTTGGAACGTGTGCAGGAACGTGAGCCACAATACCATGATTGAATGTGGGTTTAGCAGTTATGGCAAATGATCTTCACCGCTCATTGTTCGTTGCATATGAATGCTAGATGACAAACCGATCATCCAAGACGACCAATAATGGTTAAGCATCATTCATTGTTCATTTTTTGGAGCCAAGTGTCTACCTGATCCACACTTGATAAATTAACAGGCCTCAAGGGAATTAAGACCAAATGGTCGAGGATGATCATTCGTCATTCATCACCCTTCTAGCAAGTGGTAATTGTTCGTTGAGCCGAGCCCAAATGTTTGAGATTAGGAACACTTGATTGTCGTGGTTCATTATTCGTCGTTCGTTGATCCAGTGGTCATAATAACTCAGTTATAACATTACAAGGAGACGAAATCTGACTCTAACAATGTGTAGTATTATTTTTTATTTTTATTTTAACGGGATATCCCACATGTACCCCAGACCTGCAGTGGGGAAAACCAGTCCTATCCCCACTAATTTAAATGGGTTGTGGAATGAGAATGTGAAGTATTTTTATTTATGGAACTGATTGACAAGAAGACCATCCCACCCCGAATTCACCCCATCGTCATCAATAACCTTAGCCCTAATTTGAGTTGCAAAATACACTAGAATCGTATTCCATACCTGCCCCAAAGTCTCACAATTCACCATACAAGCTAGAAAACTATCACATTGATAACAAAAACCACAAAAATATGAGCTGATCGTGTCTGTTTCCAATCCAGAAATGCTGGATTGGCCACTAATGAGCTTCATCAATAGCATTGCTGACTTTAATCTCAGATCTAAGTCGGGAAAAGAAATTTTTGTGATCCGTGACCTTGAATCATCAAAGAACCCGCTTTCTCCAAATGAGGTAGTTATTGTTATCCAATTTATAAGAGATTTGTTGAGACAAACTGGAATAACTCTGTAATAATTCGCAGCAATGACTATGGCGATCTCCGATGAGTTTTCCAATTCTGGGGAGAGCCTTGATATCATGTGAAGAAAACAAGAAAGACAGAGCACATGGAGGTAAAAAGAACTAATTAGAGGAATGAAATGAATCTCTTTCTGAATGAACTACATTAATTAGTACAATACCGGTCCAATAGGAAGCTTAACAAAATGATGTAACTAATGCAATTATACACATGTAAATTTCCAAACAACTTCTTAATAGAAATCTAACCAACTAATTAACATAAATCTATTTCTTTATACTCTCAAACCGCCATTTTGAAAAGCACACTGCTACGTCCGAAGACCACCAAAACATTGTTTGTACAGCCCTAATCACAATTCTCATTTTCTTAATAAATAAAAAAGTAAATGAAGCATTGGTAACTAACTAGCTTGGTGATAATGGAGCATGTCTAAACTAGTAATTATTTAGTGGATTGATATCCGAAATCCCTTTCATTATGCACATTTTCCTACCCTTTTTCATTTTGACCCCTAAATTAAATATTACTTGAAAAGTCGAAAATTAGAATATGAAAAATCTAACAAATTTCTTTTTGCAGTTTTAACTAGTGTTGTACAATAGTAATTTTTGAACCTACTCAATTCATTGTTATCAAAGTACCTTTGATTTGACCCTTTCTTAATCCATTTAGAACATATTGTTACTATTAAAATTTCAACAGTTTTTAGATAAATTTAGATGTAAGGGAAATTTAGGAACAATTCAAAAATCAGGGGAAAGTTTTATTTATGTAAGAAGGTGCAACAAGCACATTTAAAATATTAGGGGCAAGTTAACATAAGTTCAATAGTTCGAGGGTATTTTGAGGTTATAATAGTGTTTCGTCAATAAATCTATCTAGTTTATAGTTAAAAGTAGATCGATGGGATTAAACTGTTTTGTTTATATCATGCGACATTTTGAATGATTTTGAAAATTGAAGAAACAAAATGAGAAAAGGGATCCAAATTCAGAGGAATTTATGAAATTAATTCTCTCTCTCTCTCTCTTTGTTTGCTTCATTAGAGCTTGTTAAATACGTACTAATTACTATTATCCTTTTTGAGGGTAGTATACATTATTAAATGGGTACGTAGAAATTTATATCATCAATTGTAGCTCTTGAATTGCTTAGAATTTTTTTGTTCAATTATTATTTCGTTTTTTTTATTCTATTTACACACTTGACACTAGAAAGAGACTGCAATTAGAAGAGGGAGAAGTCAGTCATCAGGTTCGTGACGTTTTAGTATGCACAAAAAATAAAGTTACCTACAATCTGAATGAAATTTTTAAGTTGAAATTGGTTGACTTTTTAAAAATTAATTATAAATTTTGTTGACTTTTTAGGAAAAAAAAAATAAGATAAAAAAGTATAATTTAATTGGAGTTTAACCTTTATGCCAAACAAAGTCTTATTTTAAATATTCTGTCGATTGAATTTATTTCTTACTTCCCACCCTTTTTTTTTTCAACTTTTGCTTTATTAGGGGAATTGACTTTCTAGGTTACGACTTCTACCAAGGAAATAATTAATTGATAGACAATATTACCGATGGAAGTCAATTTCAGTGTAAATTGCCCATTTAGTTTTCTACCGCTCATTCAATCTAGGTGGAATAATTAATTAATGCTATCTAGAACCTTTTTTTTTTTTTTTTTAAATATGTTATCTAGAATTTTGTTCTCAACCACTTCACCTCAATGATTTTTTTTTTTTTTTTGAAAATTGTAGGGTAGACTAAATTATTATAGCCGGAAAATTTTTGCGTGGGAATAATTAATTAATGCTATCTAGAACCTTTTTTTTTTTTTTTTAAATGTTATCTAAAACTTTGTTCTCAACCACTTCACCTCAATTATTTTTTTTTTTTTTGGAAAAATTGTAGGGTAGACTAAATTATTATAACCGGAAAATTTTTGCATTCGGTTTGAAATGACATCAAACTAGAAATTTTTTTTTTAATTACAGGTATTCTAATAAATTAAGCCAAATACTGATGCTCATGTGAGGCACGACACCTTCTAATTTGTACTTTTGATATGTTTTAAGGATTTGAGTTCTGTTTCTGTACACTTTAAAAAAAATTTTCTTTGAGGTAAGAGTTCATAGACTTAAAAATTTTCTAAAAAATAAGTGAAAAGAAAAATTATAGTAAATAAGATATTTTATTGGTACTTTTAAAGTTTATAACATGTTTTTTTTTTAATATGATAAATTATTACATACATACACAGCTAAATCCTTTGATTTTCAGATAAATTCTTCGATTTTTAAAAACTCCTTCGGTTTTTTGAGAAAATGACATACTTTTGGTTAATTTAGAATAATAAATTTATGTGTATAGTTTCATATTAGATATAAAAATAGAGAGGATGAGGAAAAAGGAGGGGTTTTTTTTTTAATTTTTTATATAGTGCTACTGTAAAATTTGATTATCTAATTTATTATTACGTTTAAAATATTATTAATCTCTTCAAAAATGTCATTTTTTTCTTTCCCTCTAAAAAGGAACTAAGGTACAAATCAGTGATAATTAACTTAAATTACTTAATAGTACGAAGAACACATCACCAATTTTTCTTTCGAAAAATAAAAAGGTTAAAAATGCTAATTTTAAAAGAAAAGATGATTTTTTTTTTTGGGGAAAACGGTAACTGTAATTTTTTTTTTTTGAGGGAAACATTACTTGATTTTGTCTTTCTTTCTTTTTTAATTTTATTTCTTTAATATGTTTATTGTCTTCTCAAAAATATATTCGGAGTTGATCAATTAGCGGAGAATGACAACATTTTCTGTCCCAAAAAGACAAAAACCAACCTTCAGATACGATCGGAAACTTTTCTTTTCTTTTTTTTTTTTTTTTAAACAAGT